>JAHZTW010000001.1:328473972-328526154 GCA_020283515.1 Alliaria petiolata | reverse complement strand
AATGTTCAGCTCATGCTTCAACAAATACTTCACGGTCAAGCTCACAATGATGCTAATATGGGAAAGAAAATTGCTGAAATTAATACAAGGATAGACTCTTCACTCAATGAGCTTGCAACTCAAATAGGAGGTCTTCAACAAAAGTTCAAGCAACTTGAGCAAGGCAAGGCTTCTAGCTCCAATTCTCAAGGCACTTTACCCGGTAAACCCGAAGCTAACCCAAAAGAGTATTGCAATGCTATCTCCACTATTGATGAAGATGAGTTAGAGCTTGTTGTGCTAGAGTTTGAGCAACTATTTGAAGCTCCTTATGATACATCTAAATTCAATGAGGACATTGAAGTTCAAGATGAGGAGGTGGTCATTAAAAATGACTTCATGGTTGTTGCTGCGGAAATGGGTAAAGAAGTGTTTGATGAAACCAAGACTTCTACAAAGGCAAGAGTTGAAGAGGATGTAAGAGAAGTGGCTAAGAAGAGTGAAAGGGAAGCTTGTGATCTCCTTATCTATAAGCCACCACTTCCATTTCCTGAGCGGATTTTGACTAAGGCACAAAAGAAAGTGCTCTCAAGCTTTAGAGGAAGTATGGAGAAAGTTGGAGCACCTTTGCCCAAGGGGGAGAGTTTATCTCAGGTCAAGGATCAAATAAGGTTCATCAAAGACTTGCTAGCTAATAGGGAGGAGGTAGAAGAGCTAATGGAAAGCCTTGATCCACCAAACACAACAAAAGATGAGCCTAAGACTATTCCAAAGCTTGGTAATCCCGGAAATTTTTTGATTTCTTGCTCTCTTGGGAATTTGAAGATTGATGAGGCCTTGTGTGATTCGGGATCAAGTGTCAATGTGATGTCCCTTGAATTGTCAAAGAGCCTTGAGATTACAAACCTAAAGGAGTATCCATCACCTATTACCTTTGTTGATGCCTCCTCAAGAAAACCAATAGGCCTTGTAGAAGATTATCCTTTGAAGATTGGTGAGTGTCTAGTCCCAACTGACTTCATAGTCATGAACATGGTTAAAGCAACATCGCTGCCTCTCCTCCTAGGAACCCCCTTCCTCAATACAGTTGGAGCGAGCATTGATTTCACTAACAAGAGGGTGGTTCTAAAGAATGTTAATGATAAAATCTTATATCCCATGAAGCCTTCTAACTTTGGTTTTTGTGGCACAATCACATGTGCTACTATGGAAATTGATGAAAAACCACCATACACAAAGGAGCAGCTGATGGGATTCACTTGTGTGATGCTGGAGGATAATGACACCTTGGACCACAATGAGTATGATGGGTCAAGCTTTGATGGGGAATGTCTTCTTGTTATGTTTGATGGAATCAATGTGAGGGAACATATAGCTGAGCCACCAAAGAGTGCAAGAAGGAGGTCTAAGAAGAAGAAGAAGGTGCTACAAGCTGGAACAAGCACCATGTTCATCAAGAAAGGAGGAGGAATCCCAAACCCACTCCTTGATCACCCCTAGCCTAAAAAGGTTTGAAAAGTCGAGCTAATGACGTTAAACAAGCGCACTTGGGAGGCAATCCCATGACTATCCTTGTGTATATTATTTTAATTTATGTTCTAGATTATGTTTTTGAGTATGTGTGAGCAGGAACAAAGGGAGATGGAGATCAAAATCCAAGTTCCTGGGGCTTTAAAAGGCAAGGAACCTGAAGCATGTCCGGTAGATCGATGGCTAGATCGACCTGCCATGTTCGATTCATGCAAAGATCGAGGGATGAATTGAGGACTGCCACTCGATCTTATGGACAGAATGGTGCCTAGATCGATCAAGCTGCTCGATCTCAGTCCAAAGCACAGCTAGCTCCAAGGTACACCATTCCAAAACCTTGTATATATCATGCATTTTTGAATTTTTGAATTTTATTTTTTGTTGATGATCTCTCTTGAACTTTTATTACACAAGGGACTGTGTAATTTAAGTTTGGGGGAGAGGTTGAGAGATTTAATTTTGTGTTTTGTTTTCTTATTTTGCCTTTACCATATTTGAGTCTTCATCTATATACATTTGCATAGAAAAATCTGAAAAATTTCAAAATTTTCGAAAAAATTCATGTTGCTTGCATTTGCATTTGTAGAATAATTTTAGGATTGAGTCTAGATTTTATCATATAGGTTGCTTGCATTCACGTGCATAGGGGGTAATTTTTCTTGTAAAGTGTTTTAAGCTCATGAATTGGTTCAAGGCCCTAGTTAGTAGTTCTTTGATGCTTTGTGCAAACTTTGAAAGTAAGCTCTAACCATATTTGGATCATTTGTTTTAATTTTCTTGGCTTAAGATTGAAACAAACTTGAATTGAATCCTTTCCTATCTAGTAAAACCTTAACATGAATTTGAATTATCATACTTGTGCATTTGAGAAAGTATACATGGATTACATATACATATTTAGGCTTTCTTATTCCTCTTTACCACTCTTTGTAAGCCTAAATAGAATACCACACCTTAACCCTTGCCTTATTTCAAGCCAAATTTCTTGTGTGATTGCAAATTGTGAGGCCTTATTTATTAGATTGAACATGGCATAAAGTATTAGATTTAGGGCGACATGTTTAGGCTCTCATGATGATGCTAACTTTGCATATAAAAAAAATTTTAGGCTTGATTTGGGGTGGGAGTTCAATGGTGTTAAAAGAAAATGCTTACCTTGTTTCGGTTTGAGAAAAGAATGGTATTTGAAAGTATGAAATTAAAAGGGAACATAGTTTGAAGTGATAAGTCTTGATTGCATTGATTATGAGCTCATGTATTTGAAAAGGAAAAGGGATTAGCTCTCTCATAAAAAAAAAGAGAAAAGAAAAAGAAAAGAGCCAAAGGGCCAAATAAAAAATATATATATATGAAAAAGAAAGAGAGCTAACCCTAAAAAAAGTGAAAAGGAGCTAGAATGTAGACTATATCACTCGCTTGTTTAAATGATGAAGAAGAATTCCCTTGGTAAAAATGTATTGATGATTTCCGTGGGGTATTGCTTGGTGTTTCTTGCCATGTTTGATTTCGGTAGTCTCTAGGAGGGTGAGTGAGCTAAAAAAATGAATGAGAAGGGGAATTAGGATCATTGTTAGTATATTTGGGTAGATGAGAGTCTAGTCATGTATGCATACATTGCCTTTTACCTTTAGCATTATGCATAAGTTCAATCCTTTTTGAGATAAACCATTGCTTGGAGTACCCACATGAATGAGATCATTTTTATCTCATAACCTTGTCCCTAGCCAAATGTATTCGGTTTTAAATGTATAAGTGTGATTCACGGTTTGAGCTTAATTGAATGTTAAAGGTTAGGATTCTTGGATTGTTTGGAATAGGCGAGTCATGATTTGAGATTCAATATGTGATGGATATGGCTAAGTTCTTTGGAGTAGAAGTTTGTGTACTGCATCCTAGAATTGAGAACTAGGACCATTGAATTGATTCATTTGAAAAACACTTTTGGAATTTAACCCCTATTTTTAAACCTCTCTCTCGGATTTGTCTTTGTTTGCTTGAGGACAAGCAAAAAGGCAAGTTTGGGGGAGTTGATATACTCATATATTTCGCATATGTAGCACCCATTTATGATAGGTTTGCACTCACTTTTGCACTCATACTTAGATTTATTGTAGTTTTTGTCCCATTTTAGGTTTTAGGACATGTTGCATTAGCATTTGCATATTTCTTGCATATTTGCATCATTTTCAGGTTATATGGTGTGCATTGAGTTGCCTTGGATGCTGAGCATGGACAAGAAGGTTCAAGAAGAGCTTGGGAGTTGATGGGAATCAAGAGAAAGCTCGGCCAAAAGAAGTGGAGTTGAGATCGAGCCAAATATCGATGGGTTTTGCCCGTTCCAGCCTTGGATCGAGCAAGAAGATCGACCACCCTAGATCGATTCAAACAAGATCGATCCCAAGATCGGACGGACCAGATCGATCTTCTTTTAAAATTCATTCCCTTCCTTCCTTGCCAACTCACGTTTTGTCTTCTATTGAGGGGACCACTTGTGTGTGGTCCAAAGTGAACATTTTACCTAATTTTTGTGTGGCCACCAAGTTTAAAACCCTCTTTTTCTCTCTCATTTAGGGGAGCCACGAAATTATCATCATCTTCTCCATTTTTAGATCTAGTTTTTCCTTCTCTTCCATAGTTGTACTTTTAAGCTTTCATTTCTTGTAAAAACCTTGATTTTAATTTAAGTACTTGTCTTTTAAGTTTTAAATCTTTCTTCCTTGTTTAGCTAATCATGTTTAACTCTTCTTATCTTATGATTATGGAGGGTTCAAACATGATTAGTGAGTAGTCTTTCTTGGATTTGAAGATGGGTTAGATTAGGAAGATTTAAGTGGAAAGTTTGGTGTTTAGGACTTAATTTCAGAAAACCCTTTTCTCATTTAGTGTTTCTAGTGTTAGATTAGCACAAGCCATGCAATCTAAACACAAAGGCATTTCTCACCCACAAAGTGTTTGATTAAATGCCAAACTAACCTAAAGAAGAGATCTACCTTTTTACACCAAGATAATGGTTGTCTAAAGGGTTTATTGATTCACTTAGGATTAGGTTCTCCACTTTTGCAATTCTTCCCCTTTACTAATGATAATTAGGCATTGGGTTGAAGATTAACACTAGATTAGTACCACCTAAGTTGGGAAAATCTAGGTTTGCAATTGAGATTTGTACCACCTAAGATGGGAAAGTCTAAATGAGATTCCTAATTCTAAAAATGAGAATTGTTAAAGTATGAACATCAAGTTAGCCATCTTAATCCTCTTATTCAATTACCCCATCTTTGGATCCTTGCCTTTATTAATTGCACATTTCAATTAGCTTGTTAGAAATCTCCTATTTAGCTTAATATTGCATTAGAGTCTTCATAATTCGAAAAGTTGTGTTTTTAATGGTTCTAGTATTTTAGAAATTGCTTAGAGTAGTGTTCTTTAGTTTAGTAATCATCCGGTAGTCGTTAGAATTTAATTACTAGTTTTTAAAATTCATCCTTGGTTTTTAGAAATTTCCTAGTTTTTCCGGTTTTAGATTTTGATTTTCTAAAATTATTGGCTCGGTCATTTAATCGTTTAGAAGTAGTCTAGCAGTAGTTTAACCCCTTGGTCGGGATTTTAAAATAGTTTTCGTGGTCGTAAGGTAGTCGGAAGTAGTTTATTTCGATTTGTTTCACCAATTAACCCGAAAATGACTTAGATTAGATAGTTTCATGCATTCCTAATGCTTTTAATCTCTACCCCTTTGGATTGATACCTAAAGTATTACAATGACAATGCTAAGCTTTAGGATTGATTAAAGCCCTAAAAAAGCTAGTTATCAGGAGGACAAGTGGGCAATATCGAGCATGGATCACGACCTCGTAGCCGATATGGACAAGCGCAAGATGAACCTCGACGAGTAGCAGCGACTTAGTCCCGAAAGAAGCACCCCGGAAGGAAGATCCAGCAAAAGGGTTCCATGAAGACGGATATCGGAGCAAGGCAACGGGGAGTACCTGATTCAAGTACCAAGGAAGGAAAGCCTTCACGACATGATCCCGAAACACTTGCCCAATATGGAGCCTGCCCGAAGAATCAGAGAAGTTAGCGTTTCGGCTTGTTCATCACGACGTAAGCCCGAAACGCTAAAAGCCAAAATAGTACCATTTCGGGAAAGTGGTCCCAACGTTTTAGGTTTTTCCTCTTTTATGTATAAATACTCTCTCCTCCACTCTTATCCTTATCATCACAGTTTCTTGTTTTGCTTTTCTGTCTTCTCTTTCAAACCGAGAGCTATTTTGTATTTTCACCATTGAAGCTTGTTTCGAAGCTTTGATTTTTATGCAATCTTGAAGTTTTAAGTATTATTGCTTAGTGTATTTCAAGAAAGCTTCTTTCTTTTCTTATTTTCGACTATCTTGCAAGCCATGAGTCACCTTCTTATCCTTATGGATCTTGAGGTTTCTCAAATGGCGAGCGAGTAGTCTTTTTAGGATTTTGATGGGTTGAAAGGACCAAGGAACTCTCGGGTTTACATTTCTTGCTTAGGTAAAACATAAAGTTAGATTCTTTCTTGTTTATCATTCCCAAAGCTTAGTCTAGTTTGGCCATCTAGCCTAAAGTCTAGATGTGGCTTGACACGAACGTCACGTGCTTGCTTAGCCGGATCCATGAACAAGAGTTTGATTCCTTAGGCTAGGACTAACCATCTGCCTAAGGGTCTTACGGTTTAATAGAGATGTTGTAGATGTTTGATTCTTCTATTGTACCGCTATGAGCGAAGCTAGTCCATGGTGATAGAGATTCAAAGAGTTTAGACCCAAACACCATGGACTAAACGATTTGAGGATCCCTTTACCAAAGAATCACCATCAAAAGACCAAGTATTGATGTGATCCAAAAGCTTTAGCTTGACAAAACAATCCGAGAGTCACCTAGTTCATAAAACCCATCTTGATCCTTGTTTTATCTCGAAAGCTCATCTTTTTACCGTTTAATTCTCTAGTTTCTGCTTAATACCTTTACAGTCATTTCATTTATGGTCTTGAGTGACACAAGATCTATCCTTTAGTAGTTTTCAGTAGTAAAGTCTCAATCTTTACCCATTTCGAGCTTGACTTATAACCCGATATAACCGATCTGTTCACTAACACTCTCAAATTGGATTGATACCCCATACACTATACTGCATTCGGTTAATAGTGTTGGGTCATTGAAGCAGACCTAAAAACCTGCATATCAGACGCCAGCATCAATTGGTCCGTACCAACAAAAAACTCAAACGACACTATCACCTTCGAAGAGCGGGAGACCACATGCATCGATAGACCGCAAAACGACCAGCTCGTTATCGAACTGACCATGAAAGATCATGACGTGGCGAGAGTCCTCATCGATACCAGGAGTTCCGTGGACGTCATTTTCCGAGATACCTTGGCCAAAATGGGGGTCGATATGTTCGAAGTCAAGTTGATACCGAGTCCTCTGACTGGTTTCGCTGGAGATACGATAAGGACGCTAGGAACAATCAANTGAGTGACACAAGATCTATCCTTTAGTAGTTTTCAGTAGTAAAGTCTCAATCTTTACCCATTTCGAGCTTGACTTATAACCCGATATAACCGATCTGTTCACTAACACTCTCAAATTGGATTGATACCCCATACACTATACTGCATTCGGTTAATAGTGTTGGGTCATTGAAGCAGACCTAAAAACCTGCATATCAGACGCCAGCATCAATTGGTCCGTACCAACAAAAAACTCAAACGACACTATCACCTTCGAAGAGCGGGAGACCACATGCATCGATAGACCGCAAAACGACCAGCTCGTTATCGAACTGACCATGAAAGATCATGACGTGGCGAGAGTCCTCATCGATACCAGGAGTTCCGTGGACGTCATTTTCCGAGATACCTTGGCCAAAATGGGGGTCGATATGTTCGAAGTCAAGTTGATACCGAGTCCTCTGACTGGTTTCGCTGGAGATACGATAAGGACGCTAGGAACAATCAAGGTGCCCGTCCGAGCCAGAGACGTGACCAGGATCGTAGATTTTTCGGTTACGGATAGCCCGGCAATTTACAACATAATCATGGGAACGCCGTGGATAAGCTCCATGCGAGCTGTTGCCTCGACTTACCACTTGTGTCTCAAGTTCCCAAGCCCCAACGAGATAAAAACAATCTGGGGAAGCCAGAAGGAGTCCAGAATTTGCTTCATGGTCGAACACAAACTCAGAAATCCCAGAACCGAGACAAAGGGAGATACGGAGCATAAAAAAATCAAGACGAACCGAGAGGCAAAGCTAAGACGGTCAAGGCTTTTATAGCAATTACAGAAGTTGGAGGACGAAGAAGGCGAGCAGCCGAGGTGCACCCCTGTAATCTCGGTATGCATAGACGAGGCGAACCCAGAGAGATGCGTAGAAATCCGGGCCGAGCTGGACAAAACTTTAATATCGATACCTTCGCATGGGCCGCAGAAGACATGCTCGGGATTAGCATCGATGTTACCTGCCACGAGCTAAATGTCGACCCAACCTTTAAACCGGTGAGACAAAAGAGAAGGAAACTCGAGCCGGAACGAGCCAAAGCAGTCAACGACGAGGTGAACAGACTTTTGAAAGTAGGGTCTATTACCGAGGCGAAGTACCCTGACTGGCTCGCGAATCCATTGGTGGTAAAGAAGAAGAATGGCAAGTGGCGGATCTGCGTGGATTTCACGGATCTTAATAAAGCATGCCCGAAGGACAGCTTCCTGCTACCCCACATAGATCGCCTCGTCAAAGCAACGACCGACAACAAACTCCTTTCGTTTATGGATGCTTGTTGTGGATACAACCAGATTCTGATGAATCACGACGATAGAGAAATAACAGCATTCATAACGGATTTGGGTATTTACTGCTACAAGGTAATGCCTTTCGGGCTCAAAAACGCCGGAGCAACCTATCAAAGGCTGGTGAATAAAATGTTTGCCGCGCAGCTGGGAAAGACGATGGAGGTATACATAGACGATATGTTGGTGAAATCGCTCGAAGAGAAGGATCACGTCGCCCATCTTAAAGATTGTTTCGCTCAGTTGAACCGCCATAGCANGACGATGGAGGTATACATAGACGATATGTTGGTGAAATCGCTCGAAGAGAAGGATCACGTCGCCCATCTTAAAGATTGTTTCGCTCAGTTGAACCGCCATAGCATGAAGCTCTACCCGACAAAGTGCCGATTTGCAGTAACATCGAGGGAATTCCTCGGATACTTGGTGACGAACCGAGGAATCGAAGCGAATCCGAAGCAGGTCGACTCCTTAATCAAAATTATATCGTCCAAGAACAAACGAGAAGTGCAGCGGCTAACCGGACGCATCGCCGCGTTAAATCATTTCATCTCGAGATCGACAGATAAATGCTTACCTTTCTATGACACGCTCCGGGGCAATAAGAAATTCGAGTGGACGGAGAAGTGCGAATCGGCGTTCCAGGAGCTAAAATGTTACCTCGCCACCCCACCTGTCCTGACAAAACCAGTCGAAGGAGAACCGCTGTATCTATACATCGCTGTCTCGGCTACCGCAGTAAGCGGATTTCTGGTCCGAGAAGAGCGAGGGGACCAGAAACCCATTTTTTACATAAGCCAGACCCTAGCCGACGCAGAGACACGATATCCGCAAATGGAGAAGTTGGCGCTCGCAGTGGTAACATCCGCTCGGAAGCTCATGCCATATTTCCAGTCACACTCTATCATAGTGCTAACATCTTTCCCACTGCGAGCCATATTGCATAGCCCGAGCCAATCCGGAAGACTGGCCAAATGGGCCGTGGAGCTCAGCGAATATGACATCGAGTATCGAAGCAAAACCTGCGCGAAATCTCAAGTCCTGGCAGATTTCCTGATCAAACTCCCGACCGAAGGGACCGACGAACCAACACATGACTTCACTTGGATCCTTCACGTTGATGGCTCTTCATCCAAGCAAGGATCGAGAGTCGGAATCCGATTGACGTCACCCACATGCGAAATTCTAGAGCAATCCTTTAGGCTGGCTTTCCACGCCTCGAATAAAGAAGCAGAATACGAGGCCCTGATCGCCGGACTCAGATTAGCTCGGGGACTCAAGGTCCAGAAAATTCGTGCTTTCTGTGATTCACAGCTCGTGGCAAATCAGTTTAACGGGGAATACACGGCAAGAGACGAAAGGATGGAGGCATACTTGGACGTCGTCCAAACGATCGCCAAGGAATTTCCGGATTTCGAGCTAACAAGGATACCCCGAGGCGAAAACACTCAAGCCGACGCACTGGCGGCCCTCGCCTCATCATCAGATCCTGGTCTAAAGAGAGTCATCCCGATAGAATTCATTGAACGTCCTAGCATTGAAACTCCCGAAACAATTACCCTGATCGGCCCCATTGAGGAAAAGGAACAAGCTGAACCGGATATCGACGAGCAGACGAAAACGGAGACAGGACAAGAACAAGAGAACGAGTACAGGTGCGATCACGAATGGATGAGACCGATCCGAACCTACATAATGGACGGAGAAAACCCGACAGACAAGTGGGCGGCTCGGAAACTCAAAGCCCAAGCTGCTAGGTATGTCCTGCTCGACGGTGAAGTATTCAAATGGAGGTTTTCAGGACCGCTAATGACTTGCGTCGAAGGCCCTGCTGCAAAAAAAGTCATGGAAGAAGTTCATGGAGGCTCGTGCGGAAATCACTCAGGCGGAAGATCGTTGGCAATCAAGATCAAGCGTCACAGATATTATTGGCCTACCATGGTGAAGGACTGCGAGACTTTTTCACGGAAATGCGAAAAATGCCAACGACACGCCCCTACAATCCACCAGCCTACAGAGCTACTGTCGTCAATCTCCTCGCCTTATCCTTTCATGCGATGGTCGATGGACATCGTCAGACCACTACACCGTTCGAAGCAAAAAAGATTTCTCTTCGTCCTGACCGATTATTTCTCCAAGTGGGTTGAGGTGGAATCCTACGCCAGCATCAAGGACGCCCAGGTTGAAAATTTCGTAAGGAAGCACATCATCTGCCGCCACGGAGTCCGTAACGAGATCGTGACCGACAACGGCTCGCAATTCATCTCCGCCCGTTTTGAAGCCTTCTGCAAGAAATGGAAGATATGACTGAGCAAATCTACACCTCGTTATCCACAAGGTAAAGGACAAGCCGAGGTGGTCAACGAAACCATACTTGACGGCTTGAAGAAACGTCTCGATGAAAAGAAAGGACGCTGGGCTGGCGAGCTTGAAGGAGTTTTGTGGTCGCATCGGACAACCCCGCGACGAGCAACGGGTGAAACACCCTTCGCGCTTGTCTACGGAACGGAATGCGTCATTCCTACCGAGGTGGATTTTCATGGAGTCCGAAGACGACTCCTGCCTGGACAAGAAGTCCTGAATCACCTCATGCTATTAGACGACCTCGACCTGATCAATGAGCGACGCGATCAAGCACTCGTTCGGATACAAAACTACCAACAAGCCACGGCCAAGTATTACAACTCAAACGTCAGAAGTCGACGGTTCAACGAAGGAGACCTCGTCCTCCGCAAAGTCTTCCAGAACACAGCCGAAAAAAATGCCGGCAAATTGGGGGCTAACTGGGAAGGACCTTACCGCATCACTAAGATAATCCGCCCAGGCGTTTACGAGCTCGCCAACTACGCGACTGACGTCCCAGTGCCAAGATCCTAGAATGCAACACACCTAAAGAAGTATTACTTCTAAGTCACTTTTACCAAAATCATGAACTACGGGGCGGTTTGATCCCTGAAAGGGGTACGTAGGCAGCTCGTATCGAGTTCAAATGCCCCCCCCCCCCAAAAAAGGGGGGGGGAGTGGGGTACGTATACTCGTATACTCCCACACTTTGTAACTGCTTCGCTTGAATCAATAAGGGAAAATTCTTTCTCACATCTCAAAATACTTTATCATTTGCCTCGTCGGTTGTTGGTCACAACGGACGAACGATTACATCCTTCACGTATTTTAACTCCTACGTTCTTGCTGAGCGAAGGAAGTTCTCAAACATCCTCCACGGATCAGAGCGCGCTATATAAATCATGGCTAGGTATACCCCAGTCAAACATCATTGGGTAAATCCCATACGATGTTCCTTATGTTCTGCCGGAAAAACGGATAAGTAAGTCGAGTTGGGTTCGCAAGTCCTAAAGCTGTGGCAAAACATCCCAAACCCAACAACAGTTCGTCCTAAGCAACGTTGGTCAGATAAACACCTCGCGAACATAATATTCATGGTTGGTCTTAGAATATGAGGTACCCATATATGTTCAAACATAAACCCAGTAAACACTTCGCTTCTCAGCAACGCTGGTCAGATACATTACATAGGTCAAACACGACCAAGACACTGTGGCTCGCCTCGGCACAGCTCGTCTCTCAAAACACTTCGGAAAATTTTGTAACTGATGTGCACGATCAAAACCAAAAGGACCAGAGGTGTTCAAACCTAAACCCAGCAAACACTTCGCTTCTCAGCAACGCTGGTCATTCACATAGGTCAATCACGATCGAGATACTGTGGCTCGCCTGGACACAGTTCGTCTCTCAAAACACTTCGAAAATTCTGAAACTTAAACCCAGCAAGTGCCTCGTTTCCAAGCAACACCGGTCTTAAACAACTATAATAAACATTGGTTTCGTCATAAAAAATATTCGAGAAAATACGCATTCGGCCTGTCCTACGACTAACAAAACGAACAACTAGTCGAGCACTTCGCTTCACCAAGACTCAGAACAAAACGAAACATCTCAAACCATTCAACAATAGAAGCCAAAATTCGCTTAAACAGAAAGTTATGGATAAAGCCGTCCAGGCACCAAGTTCAATAGATAGTAACGCCCCAAACAACAATGAAACACACGGTCGCGTAGTCAACAATAGTCTTTTTCAGTTGAGACAGTTCGAATCCTCTCTCGAGAACTCTGGCAAAAGCATGGGAGGCCTCAAAACCCCACGAAGATCCATGGTGAGCCGCTCGAACTCCTCGTCGGCGCCCATTAGCTCGGCCATTTTCTCGATCAGCCTCGCCTTTTCGCTTCCCAAGGAAGGGGGATCGGGACCTTGTAGGATGCGTATCAGCTCGAGATTGCTGTTGACCTCGGCTAATTCCGTAATCTTGTCCCTAGCGTCCCCTTCAGGCAAAGCAACTTTCGCCTCGGCACCAGACATCTTTTCTCGGTATCGAGTCGCGAGTTCACGCTTCACCGCTTTGCACGATCGCTCAAGGATTGCTTCGCGCGCCTCCCGTGCTGACGAAACTCGCCTCTGCAAGGACGTCACTTCAGTTTCCAACCGAGCCCTCTGGTCCAGCAAGCGAGCCGACTCCTTTTCAGACTCGTCCCGCTTGCGCTTGAGGTCATCAATCCTGGCCTCATAACTCCTCGTAATATCCGCCACCCGTCGGGAATGCTCAGCCTCGACCTCACTGAGCCTCGCCCTTAAATGCGCCACCTCCCCGCGAGCGGCTTCGATTTCTCTCTGACCGCTCCGGATGCCGGCCTCGTAGCCCGATCCGGATGCCGGCCTCGTAGCCCGAAACGACCTCGTTGGCTACGGCGATAAACTAAAAAGGGAGGGGTCAAGATATGATGTAAAAGCAAATGTAAAAAAAAAAATCGGAACGGGCAAAGCAAAACAGGACGCTACCTCAACTCCAGAGAGCCTCGATCGACCAGGCATGTTCCATGTCGCAAGGCTGTCCAGGCAAGGAGAACCATAGGCTGCGTTCTTTGAAGAGGCCTCTTCCTCGAAAGATGCTCATATCGCCTCAGGAATGGTATTGTGGACGCCCACCCCGGCAGCGCTCGGCGGGATCTGCTCGGATCCACGCGATTCATTCACCTCGGGAACGTCAAACGCATCTACGCCGGGTCCGTCCGCACATTTCCTACCTCGCGTCGCAACTTCCTTGACACTACGACGGGCAAAAGCAGATTCCTCGGATGACGTCCCAGCTCTAAGACCGAGCACAATTCCTGAACCCTTCGGTGGGATCCCAAGCTGAACAGGAGACCCGGTTAACAGGATCGCGTCGGGATTCGGATCTCCAACCCCCCGGGCGACTCCATATTCTTGCTCAGAGACCCGGTTAACAGGGGAAGCTGGCCCCCGGAATTCCGGGGTCTCTCTCTCGCCATCTCCAAAGGCTTTCTCGGCCTCCCGCGTTTGTACGTCATTGAAGGTTAACCGTAGAATAGTGTCTGATCGAGGACCCTCGGGCGAACAGGACACCTCGGAATCTTCAGCTTTATGACCATCAAAGAAAAAGACCCGAGCACGCTCGACTCTCTGGGAAGAAAAGCTCCTCTGCCAGGAAACCCGTCTACGATTGAAAGTGCTGATGACATCCCGAATATCATCGGGACATCTAAGAACCGAACGGATAACTGCAAAACGAACATAAATTTCTCGAATCATCAAACTAGCAACCCGGTTCAGCTGACAAAAAAAGGAAGAAAAAGGACCTTCAACATCCGCCTCGGCCGCTTACCTTTTTGGTCCCATTCGGTCTTCGTCTTTTCGATCCAAGGCGCCGAGACGGAAGCTTCGTTGATGCGAACATAAAAGAATCGGCTCTCCCAGTCCTGATCCCTATCTGGAAAATCTGTGATTGTTCTCCTGTCCTTTTTGTTCCCGATATAAAACATCTCGGTGCCGGGCCTGCGCCTGATCTCCGCAAGGTTATCGAGATGACTGAGTGTAAGCTCCATCTCGCATTCGGAACTCAGAGTTAGCAACCCCACAAGGTGCCTTATCGAGCGCGGTGTGAACTGGGCGAGGGCAAGCCCATATGACCACATATATTCCGAGAAGAGCTGTGGGATTGGGAACCACAGCCAGCACGCGTCGAAAAAGACTTCATATGCCGTAAAGTGGCCAGGCGGGGGCCTCTCAGCTCGATCTGTTGCAGAAGGGATTCTTAACTTAACCTCCTCGCTGATTCCGAAGCGGGCCTTTAGCTCCAGCAATGAGCTCGGCGAACAAAAAGAAGACATCGAGTTTGCTCCTGATTACTTTACCTGACAAGAATGGATAAACAAAAAATTAAGGACCGCGAAACTCAAGGATAGATCGGTAAGATTATAAAAAGTAAGAGTACACCTCGCTACAACTTCCAAGCGCATCGGCTCGTGAAGAAACGAGGGATGAATTGAGTAGAGAAGACATGCGCTGGCTCGGACGGACCTTAGAAAAAGTATTACGCCTTGCAACGATTTCGAAACCGGTCGGGTGAAAGGAAATACACCTCGATTTCCACCTCAGTTCGGAGGAATAGGATGGACGGATCGGGAATTCAAGGCGGACGGCGGCGGTACGGCAAAAATTGCGAAAAACCTAATCTACATCCGAATATAAAACTAGAGAGAAGGGAGAGAAGAGAGAGAAAACTAACCTTTGAATTTTTGGAGAGAATGAAGATAATGAAGAGATGAGGAAGCGCCTCGGTTTTTATAGCCAATTTGACGAGACGTTTGCACTTCCCGAGGCAAAATTAACTCTCGAAGAGAACAACGGGCTTCTTGAGGCCCAAACTTGTCAAGACCAAGGCCCATTTCAGAAAACTTGGAGATATCGTGAAAAATCCTAAGTGTTTCCGAGTTTATGAAACAATGGTTGAACGCCGAGGCAAATATCTCATAAGCAAACACCCCGGACAGTTAGACACGAATGCTTCAGCTGGAAGAAGGCCTCGATCATTCGAGCCATGGGGTCGCAGCGAGCCGAAGTCAGACGCCTCGGCCAGACGAACCGGGCATTCCAAACCGCCTCGAAAGATTGATCTCGCCTCTCTAATCACCTCATCATCCACATTTCTGAGTCTAACGAGCTGGGGGGCTAACTGTTGGGGTCGGTTTTCACCTCGACGAGATCAATCAAAAAAGTGGCTAAGTGT
This sequence comes from Alliaria petiolata, assembly GCA_020283515.1. Taxonomy (NCBI): domain Eukaryota; kingdom Viridiplantae; phylum Streptophyta; class Magnoliopsida; order Brassicales; family Brassicaceae; genus Alliaria; species Alliaria petiolata. The sequence goes on along the minus strand of JAHZTW010000001.1, from coordinate 328,510,735 downwards.
GGAAACTGTCCTTGACTACGCGAGGCCAAGCAAGACGCCTCGCACACAGGTTGTGCACGAGGCCGAAGCAAAATGCCTCGCGCAGATTGTGCATGAGACCGAACTGAAATGCCTCGCGCACAGGTTATGCGCGAAGCCGAACTAAGACGCCTCAATGCATAGTTCTTACGTAGTTTGTGCGAGCCAAACATCCCAGTGCATGCACGAGGACGAGCCGCGAACGGCTTGTGCGAGCCAGATACCTCAGTGCAGAGTTTGTACGAAGAGCCAAAGAAAACCGAGGCACGCATAAACCTTCGCTTTGGTAAGAAGATCATAAACGAACCGAACCAAACCGGTTACGCTTGGTGTGAAGCATAACCGAAGCGTTTATGGGCTAAGCGAAGACGAAGCCCAAAAACCGATCCCGAGTTCAAGGCTTTTCGATGGCGAGCCCAAGCCCATAAAGAGGTCCGAGGAGACATCTACCCTAGAGGAAGTCATGTGGGAAGGAGCACCGTCAAGAGAAGCGGAGATAGAGAAGAATCTACGAGAATATTCCCAAGATCTTCGCTTAGTCGGTTTAGAAAGTTGTATAAATAGAATCGTTAATTCACTTGTAAAAGGATCAGCTTTTTACCTGGGCAAAGATCCTAGCAAAATACTTGTACCAAAAGCTTATCTAAGCAGCACGAATAAACGGGCCATCTTTGGATCTTTATTCTCTCGCATTTAACTTAGAATCTTACGTCCTCTTTCATTTCTAAATTGAAAAATTCTATTGTGCGAGATCCAGCACGCACAAGTACGTCAAGCCCCTTGACGAGAAGTTTTGATTCATTAGGTGCGGAGTCAACACAAGATCCTTCGAGTACTCTAGAGATTAGAACTTTCTCCGTTGGAACGATCCACTCGCAGTGTTCAACTTAGTAAACCTTTGATAAGTGTATATTTTGCATCATTTCAGCATCCATATAGTGTAGATTTATTATCATTTTAGAGTCTAATATAGCATTATAGTGTTGCATTTGATCATTTAGAGTCCTAGAGTGCTCTTGCATGGTTCTTGCATGTTTTGCATGTTCTTTGCATGTTTTGGGACCTTATTAGGTGAAAAGGACGCTTGGGAGTTGAGGATGCACTTGGAGAATGATGCATGTCACTTGGAAGGACAAGAAGCAACAAAAGGATGAAGAAGAAGGCTTCTGGCAGCAGATCGACGAGATGGATCGGTGAAGCTCGTCGATCCATAATTCCAGGGGCACAGATCGGTGAGCCAGATCGACGAGGCAACGTCGATCCATAATGTCAGGAGCACGGATCGACGAGATGGATCGGTGAAGCTCGTCGATCCATAATTCCAGGAGCACAGATCGGTGAGCCAGATCGACGTACCACGCCGAACCAGAAGCCACGACCAAGAGCACGGATCGACGAAGAAGATCGACGAGTCGTCGATCCGTTTTATTTTGGGCGTTGGATCGACGAAGCAGATCGACGAGCTCGTCGATCCATACCCAGACGAACTCTTTTTCTTCTTTTGCATGGGTCCCCCTATAAATACTCTAAAAACCTAATTTTTATTCTAAGTCTTTTTCTAATTAGTCTTGTCAAGAACCTTTGAACCACTTTTGGCAAATTCTATGTTTATGCTTTGGATTTGATCTTAATGCAATTTCTATCTTAGATTTCTTGTTTATCTTCTCTAATTATGTTTAGTCTTTCTCTAATCTTTGATTTGATGGGCTTAAACATGATTAGTGAGTAGTTTCCTTAGAAACTTAGGGATGGGTTAGATTTAGGGAATTTTATTGGTCCAATCTTGCAATCTAGGATAGATTCTTCCTAATCTCTTCTTATTGAGTAGTTCTTAATGCCAAATGGCTAATCTTTGCCATTTTGGGATCTTAGGCATTTCATCCACCCACCAAGTGTTTGATGAAATGCTTGAACCAACTTAATAAGAGATTTACATATTCTAGCCTAAGACATTAGATGTTTAGAGTGTTTATCATACCATTTAGACTTGTTATTAATGCTTGTTGATTATCCTAATGCTAACACATCATTAGTTCATTAGGGTAATTAACAAAGGGATTTGAGCCACACATCATGGTCTTATCTTGATTAAGAGTTCTAGGTATAGAGTTTGCTTGATTAGTAGCTTAAATGATTGCAAGAATGTTCCTTTAAATTCCCAAATCAATGATTCCATCCCTAGGTTTCGATTTAGTATAATTGATAATCTTGCTTAGTAGTAATCCTTGCTTAGTTTCTTGATTAGCTTCAATTAAGGTTTAATTTCATAGTTAGTGCTTTAGTAGTATCCTTTTAAGTTGTAGTTTGCTTTTGTTACTTGTTTGAGACTTCAATTTACCCATTTTGCTTAGCTTAGACTTAGCTTTGTATTCTTAGTGCAACCAATCTCCCAAGATGGATTGATACCTCAAATATTGCAATGACATGAGCAATTGAGGAATTGCTTGCAAGTATAAAAACGCTTGTATCAATTTGGCGCCGTTGCCATATTGGGATTGATTGGTCATTAAGATTTGAGTTTTGTCTTAGACTACGTATTACTTTTGTGTTTATTGACCTTCCACTTTTCTAAATTTCAGTTTCTCTTGCATGCATTTGAGGTCAAAAGGGGACAACTTCCAAGGATTTCAAGAGATTGATCAATTGGAAAGGGTTGCTAGACTTGCAAAGAGGGAAACTACAAGGCTAGAAAGGTTGAGGATGGAAGAACAACAAGGAGATCAAGCTCCTCCTATGAACATGGCGCATGAGCAAGCACCAAGGGGCAATGGAAACCCCTTGCATGCGCCTAGACAAGGGAGGACTATAGGGGCTGGTGATGCTCCAAACATTCACCAAAATCGATATGGCATTCAACCTCCACCGGTTCAAAACAATACCTTTGAAGTGAAGCCAGCTTTCATCTCTATGGTTCAACAAGACAAGTTTCATGGGTTGCCAATGGAGGATCCTCTAGATCACTTGGACAACTTTGATAGAGTTTGTGGTTTATTCAAGATGAATGGTGTGAGTGAAGATGCCTTCAAACTAAGACTCTTTCCCTTCTCTCTTGGGGATAGAGCAAGGCAATGGGAGAAAACTTTGCCTCAAGGTACTATCACTACATGGGATGAATGTAAGAAAGCCTTTCTATCTAAGTTCTTCTCCAACTCTAGGACCGCCAAGTTGAGGAATGAGATCTCTAGCTTCACTCAAAAGAGCAATGAGTCTTTCAATGAGGCATGGGAAAGATTCAAGGGCTACACAATGCAATGCCCTCATCATGGCTTCACACAAGAGTCTCTACTAAGCACAATCTATAGAGGTGTTCTTCCAAAGATAAGAATGCTTCTTGATACCGCTAGCAATGGGAATTTCTTGGGCAAAGATGTTGAAGATGGTTTGGAGCTTGTAGAGAATCTTGCATTGAGTGATGGTAATTACAATGAAGACTATGATAGAGCTCCACGGGGAGGTGATTTTGATGCTCACAAGAGGGAAATGAAGTCTCTACATGACAAGATGGACAAGCTCATGTCCTCAAACCAAAGGCATGTACATTTTGTTGAAGATAATGTGGAGGATTGTGATGATCAAGTTGAATTCCAAGAGGGTCAAGAGGAGGTAAATTTCGTGGGAGGCCAAGGAGGATACAACAACAACTATAACAACAACTATAAGGGGAACAACAACCTCTCTTATAGGAGTACTAATGTGGCTAACCCCCAAGACCAAGTTTACCCTCCCCAAGCTACTCAAGGAAAGCCTCTTGTGCCCTACAACAATCAACAAAAAGGTTATGCACCAAGGTCTAACTACCAAGGAGGAAACCAAGGCAACTTTGGTGGGCAAAGGTTCAACCAAGGCAATGCTCCACCGGGTTTTAATCAAGCTTCACAAGGTCCACCACAAGACAATGTTCAGCTTATGCTTCAACAAATCCTACAAGGTCAAGCCAATAGTGATGCTAATATGGGAAAGAAGATTGCTGAAATCAACACAAGGATGGACTCCTCACTCAATGAGCTTGCTACTCAAATTGGAGGTCTTCAACAAAAGTTCAAGCAACTAGAGAAAGGCAAAGCTTCTAGCTCCACCTCTCAAGGTACTTTACCGGGTAAGTGTGAAGCTAATCCCAAGGAGTACATCAATGCCATTACTTTGAGAAGTGGAAAGGAGTTGCCTCCAAGGACAAGTCCTTTGATCAATGAGGACATTGAGGTTCAAGGTGGGGAGGATAGCCTTGAAAAAGATCAAGATGCTATAACTTTTGATGATGTGTATATTGCAAGGAAGAGCAAGGGAGTGGTAAAGGAAAAACCAAAGGAGGATGAGCACAAGAAAGAGCCAAGATTTGTTCCTCCACCTTACAAGCCTAAGCTTCCATTTCCCGGGAGGTTTAAGAAACAATTGGTGGAGAAATACAAGGATATGTTTGACAAGCAAATCAAAGACATTGAGCTCAAGATGCCTTTGGTGGATGCATTTATGTTGATCCCACAATATGCTAAGTTCTTGAAGGACACCGTGGCACAAAGAGCAAGGGATATTCAAGGAGTTATGATGCTTTCTCAAGAGTGTAGTGCAATCATCCAAAGCAATGTGATACCAAAGAAGCTAGGAGACCCCGGATCTTTCACCATACCATGCGCCCTAGGTCCTCTTGGTTTTGACAATTGCTTGTGTGATCTTGGAGCTAGCATCAACCTTATGCCCTATTCCATAGCTAAGAAGCTTGGTTTCACCAAGTACAAGGAGTGTAGAATCTCTCTAATTCTCGCGGATAGGAGTGTGAGGTTGCCCATGGGAGTGCTTGAGGATTTACCTATCAAGGTTAGCAACTTTGTCATTCCCACAGATTTTATGGTGCTTGAGATGGATGAGGAGCCAAAGGATCCTTTGATTTTGGGAAGACCTTTCCTAGCCACAGCTGGTGCTATCATTGATGTGAGGAATGGGAAGATTAGTTTGCATCTTGGAAAAGGGGTTGAGTTGAAATTTGACATCAAGAAGACCTTGAGGAAACCAACCATTGATGGTCAACTCTTCCACATTGAAACCATGGATGAGTTGGATGATGAGTTACTAGAAGAGCTAGCTCTAGAAGACCATCTTAGTGTAGCCCTAACCAAACCACATGGAGAGGATGGCTACTTGCATGAGGAGACACAAGCTTACATGAACATGCTTGACTCGCGCAAGATACTAGATGGGGAGGAAGGGTTTACAAGATTGGTAGCTTCATGTGAGGGTGAAGTGGACTGTGACCAAGACAAGAGGTCAATGGAGGTTGAGGTTTCAAGTCAAGGACAAAGGGAAAAGCTAGAGGAGCTTGAGGTTAGCGAGTTGGCTAAGGACCTTGATGAGGATTGGAGTGAACTTAAGGCCCCAAAGGTGGACCTCAAACCACTTCCCATTGGGCTAAGGTATGCTTTCTTAGGCCCTAATTCTACTTACCCCGTAATAGTGAATGATTCCTTAAGTGATGATGAGCTCAACTCTCTCCTAAATGAGTTGAGAAAGTATAGGAGAGCTATTGGTTACTCTTTGAGTGATATCAAGGGCTTATCTCCTATGCTTTGTACTCATAGGATTCACCTTGAAAATGAAAATACCTCCTCAATTGAACACCAAAGAAGATTAAACCCAAACCTTAAGGAGGTGGTGAAGAAGGAAATTTTAAAACTTTTAGAAGCTAAAGTGATTTACCCTATTAGTGATAGCACTTGGGTTTCTCCCGTGCATGTTGTCCCTAAAAAGGGTGGAATCACCGTGATTAAGAATGATAAGGATGAATTAATACCAACTAGAACCATCACCGGCCATAGGATGTGTATTGATTATCGAAAACTTAATGCTTCAACTAGAAAAGATCATTTTCCTCTTCCTTTTATTGATCAAATGCTTGAGAGATTGGCTAACCATCCCTTCTATTGTTTCCTTGATGGATATAGTGGGTTCTTCCAAATACCCATTCATCCTAATGATCAAGAGAAAACTACTTTCACATGCCCTTATGGTACCTTTGCATATCGAAGGATGCCATTTGGGTTATGTAATGCTCCAGCCACCTTTCAAAGGTGCATGATGAGTATCTTCTCGGATCTTATTGAGGAAATGGTAGAAGTGTTTATGGATGACTTTTCTGTGTATGGTGCCTCTTTTTCTGCTTGTCTTTCTAATCTTTGCAAGGTACTACAAAGATGTGAAGAATCTCACTTGGTGCTAAATTGGGAGAAGTGCCACTTCATGGTCAATCAAGGCATTGTGTTGGGTCATAAGATTTCTGAAGATGGTATAGAAGTGGACAAGGCCAAGATAGATGTCATGATCAACTTGGCGCCACCATCAAATGTGAAAGGCATAAGGAGTTTTCTTGGGCATGCTGGGTTCTATAGGAGGTTCATAAAGGACTTCTCAAAGATTGCTAGGCCTTTGACAAGACTCCTTTGCAAGGAGGTGGATTTTCAGTTTGATGAAGAGTGCTTGCAAGCCTTTGAGACAATCAAGAAAGCACTTGTGAGTGCCCCTATTGTGCAAGCACCGGATTGGAGTCTACCATTTGAGATCATGGCTGATGCTAGTGATTATGCTGTGGGAGCTGTGCTTGGGCAAAGGAAGGACAAGAAGCTTCATGTGATCTATTATGCAAGTAGGACACTTGATGAAGCTCAAACCAAGTATGCTACAACTGAAAAAGAACTCTTGGCTGTGGTATTTGCTTTTGAGAAGTTTAGGTCTTACTTGGTGGGATCAAAGGTGATAGTGTACACCGATCATGCTGCATTGCGCCATATTTATGCCAAAAAGGAGACCAAGCCAAGGCTCCTTAGATGGATTTTGCTTCTCCAAGAGTTTGACATGGAGATAGTGGACAAGAAGGGTGTAGAGAACGGTGTGGCTGATAATTTGTCAAGAATGAGGATTGAGGATGCTTTGCCCATCAATGATTCTTTACCGGAGGAGCAAATTATGATGATCAAGAGCGTTGCTTATGCACATGGATTTGGCAAGAAGCTTCAAGAGATTCAAGGTGTAGAGGAAAAGAATGAACCTTGGTATGCTGATTTTGTTAACTACTTGGTGTGCAATGAAGAACCCACTCATCTCAACACTTATCACAAGAAGAAGTTCTTGAGAGATGTGTCACACTTCTTTTGGGATGAACCCTACCTCTACAAGAGATGTGCTGATGGAATATATAGGAGATGCTTGGCACAAGAAGAGGTTGAGAGTGTGATCTTTCATTGCCATGGGTCTAAATATGGAGGGCATTTTGCCACATTCAAAACAGCTACAAAGGTGCTTCAAAGTGGGTTTTGGTGGCCTACATTGTTCAAGGACACTCATGAGTATATCAAGAGATGTGAGCCTTGCCAAAGAAAGGGGAACATAAGCAAGAGAGATGAGATGCCCCAAAATCCTATCTTGGAGGTAGAGTTGTTTGATGTTTGGGGCATAGACTTCATGGGACCTTTCCCTTCTTCTTATGGTAACCAATACATTCTTGTGGCTGTTGATTATGTGTCAAAGTGGGTTGAAGCCATAGCAAGTCCTACTAATGACTCCAAGGTCGTTCTCAAGATGTTCAAGAGCATAATTTTTCCAAGGTTTGGTGTACCAAAGGTTGTGATTAGTGATGGGGGAAGCCACTTCATCAACAAGGTCTTTGAAGGGTTATTGCACAAGCATGGTGTAAAACACAAGGTAGCCACCCCTTACCATCCTCAAACTAGTGGTCAAGTGGAAATCTCAAACCGTGAGATTAAGGCTATTTTGGAGAAAACAGTGGGTCTAACAAGAAAAGATTGGTCAATCAAGCTTGATGATGCTTTGTGGGCCTATAGGACAGCTTTCAAGACACCAATTGGGAGATCTCCCTTCAACCTTGTGTATGGGAAAGCTTGTCACTTACCAGTTGAGATCGAACACAAGGCTTTGTGGGCTGTGAAGCTTCTCAACTACAACATAAAAACTGCACAAGAGAAGAGGTTAGTCCAGCTCCAAGAACTTGAGGAGATTAGGCTTGAGTCTTATGAGAGCTCAAAGATCTACAAGGAAAGGACCAAGGCTTTTCATGACAAGAGGATTGTGAGGAAGGAGCTAAGTGCTGGTGACCAAGTCCTTCTTTACAATTCGAGATTGAAGTTGTTTCCGGGTAAGCTAAAGTCAAGGTGGGGAGGCCCTTTTGAGATCAAAGAGGTCTTGCCATATGGAGCCATCACCTTGAAAGGAAAGAATGGTCAAGACTTCACAGTCAACGGTCATAGGGTAAAGCCATTCTTGGTGCAAGAATCAAAGGAAGAGACAAGCTCAATTCCTCTTCAAGATTCCCCTCTAGCCTAAAAAGGTTTGAAAAGTCGAGCTAAAGACTTTAAACAAGCGCACTTGGGAGGCAATCCCATGGTTATCCTTATGTATATATTATTGCTTTAGTTCTATGATTATGTTTCCTTGAGTTTTTGGAAGTTGTAGGTTGAGTATGGAGACTTAAGATTGAAGAAAAGGGTGTGGAGAAAGTTTTTAAAAATGGATCGACGACGAGGATCGATGAGTCTCGTCGATCCATTTTTCCAGGGGACTGAATCGACGACACGGATCGACGAAGGTTCGTCGATCTAGAAATCCAGGAGCAAGGATCGATGAGCTAGATCGACGTGACTCGTCGATCCAGTTTCAAAAGCCAGTTTTGCCTACCTCCTCCTCCTCCTCCATGCGTTTTTGAACAAGGTACCCATTCTAACCATTATATATACCATCTAGCTTTTATTTCCTTTTCATTTTGCATTGTTGAAATCTTCTCCAAGCTTGGATTACACAAGAGACTGTGTAATTTAAGTTTGGGGGAGTATGGTATTTGACATTGTGTTTTGTGAATCTTATTTTTCCTTCTCATGCATTTTGAGTCTCATGCATACATCTAAGGCATAGAAAAACCAAAAAAATGAACAAAATTTTCGAAAATTTCAAAAAAAAATAGCATGTAGTTGCATTTGCATATGTGAAATAAGTAGGATTGAGTCTAGCTTTCATATAGGATTGCATTCTTGCATAGGGGACAATGATGATTTTTCCTTGTAAGGTGCTTAGCTCATGAATTAGTTCAAGGCCCTAGTTATTAGTTGTTTGATGCTTTGTGTGCAAGCTTTGAAAGTTAAAGTTGAACCCTACTTGGACCTCACCATTTGCAACTTAAGTTTTAATTGAAGCAAGCTTTGAATAGCAGCCAACTCTATTGAACTTGAACCTAATTTTGACAAGTAATTATCATGGTTATGCATTGCTAGAGAATTTGTGGATACCACATACATATTTGGGTTATCTTCTTTCCTTTTACCACTCTTGTTGACCCAAATAGCCGACTTGCATCTTGAGCGGTTAAAAACGAATTCCCCAAACTAAGCTTCCTTTGAAACCTCTTCCTTATTGAGTGCATTAGGCCTTTTTCCATCTTGTGAACTTAGCAAAAAGTGTTGAGTTTAGAGCGACAAGGATAGGCTTTCATGTAGCTAGCTCGCATACAATGAGCTAGATGATAGGTTAGGATTCTTGGGTGGGAAATTTGTTTGATATTTGATGAAGAACAAGAAGTTTGGGCGAAGTTGTGGTTGTGAAAGGGGGAAAAACGAAAATATTTGGGACAAGTGTTGGCAATGTATAATATGCTCTAAGTATTAAGAAGAGAAAAGAAATCCTCTAGAAAAGTTAAGTAAGAGAGCCAAGAAAAAGAAAAAAATATGGCTAAGTTGTTATGAAAAGAGGATAGCAAGTTGTAATTGAAAAGAGAAAGAGCTTGAAGTAAAAGTGTGCCAACACTTGAGGTTGTAGAAGATGTTTTCCCCAAGTATTTGAAAGAAGGAAAGGGAGAAAGTGGTTTGAGCTTATGGGTTTGGCAAATTGCCTTGTAGTGGGTAGCTTAGGGTGGATTTGGTGAGTGAGCTTAAAAGAGAAAATGAGAGTAAGAATGATTGTGTTACAAGGGGTAGATGGAAGTTTGTCCTTGTATGCATAGGTTGCTTTTTACTCTTAGCATTTTGCCAAAGTTCACATGTTCATAGAGAGATCCCTTGCAATGGAACCCCAAGAAGTTGAGATCATTTTTATCTCAAAACCATACCCCAAAAACAAAACAAGTTTTCTAGCAATGTATGATTCATGATCCATGGTTACAACTTAATGAATGTTAAAGAGTTGGTGAAAATGAATGCTTGTGTAGGTTAAGGCTTGGGTTCATTTGAATGAGTATGGGTATGGCTAGACCTTTTGGAGTAGAAGTTTGCATAGAGAGCATCCTAGAACTAGTAACTAGGACCATTGAATTGATTCATTTGCTAAACACCTTTGGATATGAGTCCCCACTTTCAAACCTCTCTCCTAGCTTGTGTTTTATTTGCTTGTGGACAAGCAAAAGGCAAGTTTGGGGGAGTTGATAAGTGTATATTTTGCATCATTTTAGCATCCATATAGTGTAGATTTATCATCATTTTAGAGTCTAATATAGCATTATAGTGTTGCATTTGATCATTTAGAGTCCTAGAGTGTTCTTGCATGGTTCTTGCATGTTTTGCATGTTCTTTGCATGTTTTGGGACCTTATTAGGTGAAAAGGACGCTTGGGAGTTGAGGATGCACTTGGAGAATGATGCATGTCACTTGGAGGGACAAGAAGCAACAAAAGGATGAAGAAGAAGGCTTCTGGCAGCAGATCGACGAGATGGATCGGTGAAGCTCGTCGATCCATAATTCCAGGAGCACAGATCGGTGAGCCAGATCGACGTTGCCTCGTCGATCCATAATGTCAGGAGCACGGATCGACGAGATGGATCGACGTAGGCTCGTCGATCCAAAATCTCAGGACGCAAGATCGACGAGCCAGATCGACGTACCAGGCCGAACCAGAAGCCACGACCAAGAGCACGGATCGACGAAGAAGATCGATGAGTCATCGATCCGTTTTATTTTGGGCGTTGGATCGACGAAGCAGATCGACGAGCTCGTCGATCCAACCCCAGACGAACTCTTTTTCTTCTTTTGCATGAGTCCCCCTATAAATACTCTTAAAACCTAATTTTTATTCTAAGTCTTTTTCTAATTAGTCTTGTCAAGAACCTTTGAGCCACTTTTGGCAAATTCTATGTTTATGCTTTGGATTTGATCTTAATGCAATTCCCATCTTAGATTTCTTGTTTATCTTCTCTAATTATGTTTAGTCTTTCTCTAATCTTTGATTTGATGGGCTTAAACATGATTAGTGAGTAGTTTCCTTAGGAACTTAGGGATGGGTTAGATTTAGGGAATTTTATTGGTTCAATCTTGCAATCTAGGATAGATTCTTCCTAATCTCTTCTTATTGAGTAGTTCTTAATGCCAAATGGCTAATCTTTGCCATTTTGGGATCTTAGGCATTTCATCCACCCACCAAGTGTTTGATGAAATGCTTGAACCAACTTAATAAGAGATTTACATATTCTAGCCTAAGACATTAGATGTTTAGAGTGTTTATCATACCATTTAGACTTGTTATTAATGCTTGTTGATTATCCTAATGCTAACACATCATTAGTTCATTAGGGTAATTAACAAAGGGATTTGAGCCACACATCATGGTCTTATCTTGATTAAGAGTTCTAGGTATAGAGTTTGCTTGATTAGTAGCTTAAATGATTGCAAGAATGTTCCTTTAAATTCCCAAATCAATGATTCCATCCCTAGGTTTCGATTTAGTATAATTGATAATCTTGCTTAGTAGTAATCCTTGCTTAGTTTCTTGATTAGCTTCAATTAAGGTTTAATTTCATAGTTAGTGCTTTAGTAGTATCCTTTTAAGTTGTAGTTTGCTTTTGTTACTTGTTTGAGACTTCAATTTACCCATTTTGCTTAGCTTAGACTTAGCTTTGTATTCTTAGTGCAACCAATCTCCCAAGATGGATTGATACCTCAAATATTGCAATGACATGAGCAATTGAGGAATTGCTTGCAAGTATAAAAACGCTTGTATCAATTTGGCGCCGTTGCCATATTGGGATTGATTGGTCATTAAGATTTGAGTTTTGTCTTAGACTACGTATTACTTTTGTGTTTATTGACCTTCCACTTTTCTAAATTTCAGTTTCTCTTGCATGCATTTGAGGTCAAAAGGGGACAACTTCCAAGGATTTCAAGAGATTGATCAATTGGAAAGGGTTGCTAGACTTGCAAAGAGGGAAACTACAAGGCTAGAAAGGTTGAGGATGGAAGAACAACAAGGAGATCAAGCTCCTCCTATGAACATGGCGCATGAGCAAGCACCAAGGGGCAATGGAAACCCCTTGCATGCGCCTAGACAAGGGAGGACTATAGGGGCTGGTGATGCTCCAAACATTCACCAAAATCGATATGGCATTCAACCTCCACCGGTTCAAAACAATACCTTTGAAGTGAAGCCAGCTTTCATCTCTATGGTTCAACAAGACAAGTTTCATGGGTTGCCAATGGAGGATCCTCTAGATCACTTGGACAACTTTGATAGAGTTTGTGGTTTATTCAAGATGAATGGTGTGAGTGAAGATGCCTTCAAACTAAGACTCTTTCCCTTCTCTCTTGGGGATAGAGCAAGGCAATGGGAGAAAACTTTGCCTCAAGGTACTATCACTACATGGGATGAATGTAAGAAAGCCTTTCTATCTAAGTTCTTCTCCAACTCTAGGACCGCCAAGTTGAGGAATGAGATCTCTAGCTTCACTCAAAAGAGCAATGAGTCTTTCAATGAGGCATGGGAAAGATTCAAGGGCTACACAATGCAATGCCCTCATCATGGCTTCACACAAGAGTCTCTACTAAGCACAATCTATAGAGGTGTTCTACCAAAGATAAGAATGCTTCTTGATACCGCTAGCAATGGGAATTTCTTGGGCAAAGATGTTGAAGATGGTTTGGAGCTTGTAGAGAATCTTGCATTGAGTGATGGTAATTACAATGAAGACTATGATAGAGCTCCAAGGGGAGGTGATTTTGATGCTCACAAGAGGGAAATGAAGTCTCTACATGACAAGATGGACAAGCTCATGTCCTCAAACCAAAGGCATGTACATTTTGTTGAAGATAATGTGGAGGATTGTGATGATCAAGTTGAATTCCAAGAGGGTCAAGAGGAGGTAAATTTCGTGGGAGGCCAAGGAGGATACAACAACAACTATAACAACAACTATAAGGGGAACAACAACCTCTCTTATAGGAGTACTAATGTGGCTAACCCCCAAGACCAAGTTTACCCTCCCCAAGCTACTCAAGGAAAGCCTCTTGTGCCCTACAACAATCAACAAAAAGGTTATGCACCAAGGTCTAACTACCAAGGAGGAAACCAAGGCAACTTTGGTGGGCAAAGGTTCAACCAAGGCAATGCTCCACCGGGTTTTAATCAAGCTTCACAAGGTCCACCACAAGACAATGTTCAGCTTATGCTTCAACAAATCCTACAAGGTCAAGCCAATAGTGATGCTAATATGGGAAAGAAGATTGCTGAAATCAACACAAGGATGGACTCCTCACTCAATGAGCTTGCTACTCAAATTGGAGGTCTTCAACAAAAGTTCAAGCAACTAGAGAAAGGCAAAGCTTCTAGCTCCACCTCTCAAGGTACTTTACCGGGTAAGTGTGAAGCTAATCCCAAGGAGTACATCAATGCCATTACTTTGAGAAGTGGAAAGGAGTTGCCTCCAAGGACAAGTCCTTTGATCAATGAGGACATTGAGGTTCAAGGTGGGGAGGATAGCCTTGAAAAAGATCAAGATGCTATAACTTTTGATGATGTGTATATTGCAAGGAAGAGCAAGGGAGTGGTAAAGGAAAAACCAAAGGAGGATGAGCACAAGAAAGAGCCAAGATTTGTTCCTCCACCTTACAAGCCTAAGCTTCCATTTCCCGGGAGGTTTAAGAAACAATTGGTGGAGAAATACAAGGATATGTTTGACAAGCAAATCAAAGACATTGAGCTCAAGATGCCTTTGGTGGATGCATTTATGTTGATCCCACAATATGCTAAGTTCTTGAAGGACACCGTGGCACAAAGAGCAAGGGATATTCAAGGAGTTATGATGCTTTCTCAAGAGTGTAGTGCAATCATCCAAAGCAATGTGATACCAAAGAAGCTAGGAGACCCCGGATCTTTCACCATACCATGCGCCCTAGGTCCTCTTGGTTTTGACAATTGCTTGTGTGATCTTGGAGCTAGCATCAACCTTATGCCCTATTCCATAGCTAAGAAGCTTGGTTTCACCAAGTACAAGGAGTGTAGAATCTCTCTAATTCTCGCGGATAGGAGTGTGAGGTTGCCCATGGGAGTGCTTGAGGATTTACCTATCAAGGTTAGCAACTTTGTCATTCCCACAGATTTTATGGTGCTTGAGATGGATGAGGAGCCAAAGGATCCTTTGATTTTGGGAAGACCTTTCCTAGCCACAGCTGGTGCTATCATTGATGTGAGGAATGGGAAGATTAGTTTGCATCTTGGAAAAGGGGTTGAGTTGAAATTTGACATCAAGAAGACCTTGAGGAAACCAACCATTGATGGTCAACTCTTCCACATTGAAACCATGGATGAGTTGGATGATGAGTTACTAGAAGAGCTAGCTCTAGAAGACCATCTTAGTGTAGCCCTAACCAAACCACATGGAGAGGATGGCTACTTGCATGAGGAGACACAAGCTTACATGAACATGCTTGACTCGCGCAAGATACTAGATGGGGAGGAAGGGTTTACAAGATTGGTAGCTTCATGTGAGGGTGAAGTGGACTGTGACCAAGACAAGAGGTCAATGGAGGTTGAGGTTTCAAGTCAAGGACAAAGGGAAAAGCTAGAGGAGCTTGAGGTTAGCGAGTTGGCTAAGGACCTTGATGAGGATTGGAGTGAACTTAAGGCCCCAAAGGTGGACCTCAAACCACTTCCCATTGGGCTAAGGTATGCTTTCTTAGGCCCTAATTCTACTTACCCCGTAATAGTGAATGATTCCTTAAGTGATGATGAGCTCAACTCTCTCCTAAATGAGTTGAGAAAGTATAGGAGAGCTATTGGTTACTCTTTGAGTGATATCAAGGGCTTATCTCCTATGCTTTGTACTCATAGGATTCACCTTGAAAATGAAAATACCTCCTCAATTGAACACCAAAGAAGATTAAACCCAAACCTTAAGGAGGTGGTGAAGAAGGAAATTTTAAAACTTTTAGAAGCTAAAGTGATTTACCCTATTAGTGATAGCACTTGGGTTTCTCCCGTGCATGTTGTCCCTAAAAAGGGTGGAATCACCGTGATTAAGAATGATAAGGATGAATTAATACCAACTAGAACCATCACCGGCCATAGGATGTGTATTGATTATCGAAAACTTAATGCTTCAACTAGAAAAGATCATTTTCCTCTTCCTTTTATTGATCAAATGCTTGAGAGATTGGCTAACCATCCCTTCTATTGTTTCCTTGATGGATATAGTGGGTTCTTCCAAATACCCATTCATCCTAATGATCAAGAGAAAACTACTTTCACATGCCCTTATGGTACCTTTGCATATCGAAGGATGCCATTTGGGTTATGTAATGCTCCAGCCACCTTTCAAAGGTGCATGATGAGTATCTTCTCGGATCTTATTGAGGAAATGGTAGAAGTGTTTATGGATGACTTTTCTGTGTATGGTGCCTCTTTTTCTGCTTGTCTTTCTAATCTTTGCAAGGTACTACAAAGATGTGAAGAATCTCACTTGGTGCTAAATTGGGAGAAGTGCCACTTCATGGTCAATCAAGGCATTGTGTTGGGTCATAAGATTTCTGAAGATGGTATAGAAGTGGACAAGGCCAAGATAGATGTCATGATCAACTTGGCGCCACCATCAAATGTGAAAGGCATAAGGAGTTTTCTTGGGCATGCTGGGTTCTATAGGAGGTTCATAAAGGACTTCTCAAAGATTGCTAGGCCTTTGACAAGACTCCTTTGCAAGGAGGTGGATTTTCAGTTTGATGAAGAGTGCTTGCAAGCCTTTGAGACAATCAAGAAAGCACTTGTGAGTGCCCCTATTGTGCAAGCACCGGATTGGAGTCTACCATTTGAGATCATGGCTGATGCTAGTGATTATGCTGTGGGAGCTGTGCTTGGGCAAAGGAAGGACAAGAAGCTTCATGTGATCTATTATGCAAGTAGGACACTTGATGAAGCTCAAACCAAGTATGCTACAACTGAAAAAGAACTCTTGGCTGTGGTATTTGCTTTTGAGAAGTTTAGGTCTTACTTGGTGGGATCAAAGGTGATAGTGTACACCGATCATGCTGCATTGCGCCATATTTATGCCAAAAAGGAGACCAAGCCAAGGCTCCTTAGATGGATTTTGCTTCTCCAAGAGTTTGACATGGAGATAGTGGACAAGAAGGGTGTAGAGAACGGTGTGGCTGATAATTTGTCAAGAATGAGGATTGAGGATGCTTTGCCCATCAATGATTCTTTACCGGAGGAGCAAATTATGATGATCAAGAGCGTTGCTTATGCACATGGATTTGGCAAGAAGCTTCAAGAGATTCAAGGTGTAGAGGAAAAGAATGAACCTTGGTATGCTGATTTTGTTAACTACTTGGTGTGCAATGAAGAACCCACTCATCTCAACACTTATCACAAGAAGAAGTTCTTGAGAGATGTGTCACACTTCTTTTGGGATGAACCCTACCTCTACAAGAGATGTGCTGATGGAATATATAGGAGATGCTTGGCACAAGAAGAGGTTGAGAGTGTGATCTTTCATTGCCATGGGTCTAAATATGGAGGGCATTTTGCCACATTCAAAACAGCTACAAAGGTGCTTCAAAGTGGGTTTTGGTGGCCTACATTGTTCAAGGACACTCATGAGTATATCAAGAGATGTGAGCCTTGCCAAAGAAAGGGGAACATAAGCAAGAGAGATGAGATGCCCCAAAATCCTATCTTGGAGGTAGAGTTGTTTGATGTTTGGGGCATAGACTTCATGGGACCTTTCCCTTCTTCTTATGGTAACCAATACATTCTTGTGGCTGTTGATTATGTGTCAAAGTGGGTTGAAGCCATAGCAAGTCCTACTAATGACTCCAAGGTCGTTCTCAAGATGTTCAAGAGCATAATTTTTCCAAGGTTTGGTGTACCAAAGGTTGTGATTAGTGATGGGGGAAGCCACTTCATCAACAAGGTCTTTGAAGGGTTATTGCACAAGCATGGTGTAAAACACAAGGTAGCCACCCCTTACCATCCTCAAACTAGTGGTCAAGTGGAAATCTCAAACCGTGAGATTAAGGCTATTTTGGAGAAAACAGTGGGTCTAACAAGAAAAGATTGGTCAATCAAGCTTGATGATGCTTTGTGGGCCTATAGGACAGCTTTCAAGACACCAATTGGGAGATCTCCCTTCAACCTTGTGTATGGGAAAGCTTGTCACTTACCAGTTGAGATCGAACACAAGGCTTTGTGGGCTGTGAAGCTTCTCAACTACAACATAAAAACTGCACAAGAGAAGAGGTTAGTCCAGCTCCAAGAACTTGAGGAGATTAGGCTTGAGTCTTATGAGAGCTCAAAGATCTACAAGGAAAGGACCAAGGCTTTTCATGACAAGAGGATTGTGAGGAAGGAGCTAAGTGCTGGTGACCAAGTCCTTCTTTACAATTCGAGATTGAAGTTGTTTCCGGGTAAGCTAAAGTCAAGGTGGGGAGGCCCTTTTGAGATCAAAGAGGTCTTGCCATATGGAGCCATCACCTTGAAAGGAAAGAATGGTCAAGACTTCACAGTCAACGGTCATAGGGTAAAGCCATTCTTGGTGCAAGAATCAAAGGAAGAGACAAGCTCAATTCCTCTTCAAGATTCCCCTCTAGCCTAAAAAGGTTTGAAAAGTCGAGCTAAAGACTTTAAACAAGCGCACTTGGGAGGCAATCCCATGGTTATCCTTATGTATATATTATTGCTTTAGTTCTATGATTATGTTTCCTTGAGTTTTTGGAAGTTGTAGGTTGAGTATGGAGACTTAAGATTGAAGAAAAGGGTGTGGAGAAAGTTTTTAAAAATGGATCGACGACGAGGATCGATGAGTCTCGTCGATCCATTTTTCCAGGGGACTGAATCGACGACACGGATCGACGAAGGTTCGTCGATCTAGAAATCCAGGAGCAAGGATCGATGAGCTAGATCGACGTGACTCGTCGATCCAGTTTCAAAAGCCAGTTTTGCCTACCTCCTCCTCCTCCTCCATGCGTTTTTGAACAAGGTACCCATTCTAACCATTATATATACCATCTAGCTTTTATTTCCTTTTCATTTTGCATTGTTGAAATCTTCTCCAAGCTTGGATTACACAAGAGACTGTGTAATTTAAGTTTGGGGGAGTATGGTATTTGACATTGTGTTTTGTGAATCTTATTTTTCCTTCTCATGCATTTTGAGTCTCATGCATACATCTAAGGCATAGAAAAACCAAAAAAATGAACAAAATTTTCGAAAATTTCAAAAAAAAATAGCATGTAGTTGCATTTGCATATGTGAAATAAGTAGGATTGAGTCTAGCTTTCATATAGGATTGCATTCTTGCATAGGGGACAATGATGATTTTTCCTTGTAAGGTGCTTAGCTCATGAATTAGTTCAAGGCCCTAGTTATTAGTTGTTTGATGCTTTGTGTGCAAGCTTTGAAAGTTAAAGTTGAACCCTACTTGGACCTCACCATTTGCAACTTAAGTTTTAATTGAAGCAAGCTTTGAATAGCAGCCAACTCTATTGAACTTGAACCTAATTTTGACAAGTAATTATCATGGTTATGCATTGCTAGAGAATTTGTGGATACCACATACATATTTGGGTTATCTTCTTTCCTTTTACCACTCTTGTTGACCCAAATAGCCGACTTGCATCTTGAGCGGTTAAAAACGAATTCCCCAAACTAAGCTTCCTTTGAAACCTCTTCCTTATTGAGTGCATTAGGCCTTTTTCCATCTTGTGAACTTAGCAAAAAGTGTTGAGTTTAGAGCGACAAGGATAGGCTTTCATGTAGCTAGCTCGCATACAATGAGCTAGATGATAGGTTAGGATTCTTGGGTGGGAAATTTGTTTGATATTTGATGAAGAACAAGAAGTTTGGGCGAAGTTGTGGTTGTGAAAGGGGGAAAAACGAAAATATTTGGGACAAGTGTTGGCAATGTATAATATGCTCTAAGTATTAAGAAGAGAAAAGAAATCCTCTAGAAAAGTTAAGTAAGAGAGCCAAGAAAAAGAAAAAAATATGGCTAAGTTGTTATGAAAAGAGGATAGCAAGTTGTAATTGAAAAGAGAAAGAGCTTGAAGTAAAAGTGTGCCAACACTTGAGGTTGTAGAAGATGTTTTCCCCAAGTATTTGAAAGAAGGAAAGGGAGAAAGTGGTTTGAGCTTATGGGTTTGGCAAATTGCCTTGTAGTGGGTAGCTTAGGGTGGATTTGGTGAGTGAGCTTAAAAGAGAAAATGAGAGTAAGAATGATTGTGTTACAAGGGGTAGATGGAAGTTTGTCCTTGTATGCATAGGTTGCTTTTTACTCTTAGCATTTTGCCAAAGTTCACATGTTCATAGAGAGATCCCTTGCAATGGAACCCCAAGAAGTTGAGATCATTTTTATCTCAAAACCATACCCCAAAAACAAAACAAGTTTTCTAGCAATGTATGATTCATGATCCATGGTTACAACTTAATGAATGTTAAAGAGTTGGTGAAAATGAATGCTTGTGTAGGTTAAGGCTTGGGTTCATTTGAATGAGTATGGGTATGGCTAGACCTTTTGGAGTAGAAGTTTGCATAGAGAGCATCCTAGAACTAGTAACTAGGACCATTGAATTGATTCATTTGCTAAACACCTTTGGATATGAGTCCCCACTTTCAAACCTCTCTCCTAGCTTGTGTTTTATTTGCTTGTGGACAAGCAAAAGGCAAGTTTGGGGGAGTTGATAAGTGTATATTTTGCATCATTTTAGCATCCATATAGTGTAGATTTATCATCATTTTAGAGTCTAATATAGCATTATAGTGTTGCATTTGATCATTTAGAGTCCTAGAGTGTTCTTGCATGGTTCTTGCATGTTTTGCATGTTCTTTGCATGTTTTGGGACCTTATTAGGTGAAAAGGACGCTTGGGAGTTGAGGATGCACTTGGAGAATGATGCATGTCACTTGGAGGGACAAGAAGCAACAAAAGGATGAAGAAGAAGGCTTCTGGCAGCAGATCGACGAGATGGATCGGTGAAGCTCGTCGATCCATAATTCCAGGAGCACAGATCGGTGAGCCAGATCGACGTTGCCTCGTCGATCCATAATGTCAGGAGCACGGATCGACGAGATGGATCGACGTAGGCTCGTCGATCCAAAATCTCAGGACGCAAGATCGACGAGCCAGATCGACGTACCAGGCCGAACCAGAAGCCACGACCAAGAGCACGGATCGACGAAGAAGATCGATGAGTCATCGATCCGTTTTATTTTGGGCGTTGGATCGACGAAGCAGATCGACGAGCTCGTCGATCCAACCCCAGACGAACTCTTTTTCTTCTTTTGCATGAGTCCCCCTATAAATACTCTTAAAACCTAATTTTTATTCTAAGTCTTTTTCTAATTAGTCTTGTCAAGAACCTTTGAGCCACTTTTGGCAAATTCTATGTTTATGCTTTGGATTTGATCTTAATGCAATTCCCATCTTAGATTTCTTGTTTATCTTCTCTAATTATGTTTAGTCTTTCTCTAATCTTTGATTTGATGGGCTTAAACATGATTAGTGAGTAGTTTCCTTAGGAACTTAGGGATGGGTTAGATTTAGGGAATTTTATTGGTTCAATCTTGCAATCTAGGATAGATTCTTCCTAATCTCTTCTTATTGAGTAGTTCTTAATGCCAAATGGCTAATCTTTGCCATTTTGGGATCTTAGGCATTTCATCCACCCACCAAGTGTTTGATGAAATGCTTGAACCAACTTAATAAGAGATTTACATATTCTAGCCTAAGACATTAGATGTTTAGAGTGTTTATCATACCATTTAGACTTGTTATTAATGCTTGTTGATTATCCTAATGCTAACACATCATTAGTTCATTAGGGTAATTAACAAAGGGATTTGAGCCACACATCATGGTCTTATCTTGATTAAGAGTTCTAGGTATAGAGTTTGCTTGATTAGTAGCTTAAATGATTGCAAGAATGTTCCTTTAAATTCCCAAATCAATGATTCCATCCCTAGGTTTCGATTTAGTATAATTGATAATCTTGCTTAGTAGTAATCCTTGCTTAGTTTCTTGATTAGCTTCAATTAAGGTTTAATTTCATAGTTAGTGCTTTAGTAGTATCCTTTTAAGTTGTAGTTTGCTTTTGTTACTTGTTTGAGACTTCAATTTACCCATTTTGCTTAGCTTAGACTTAGCTTTGTATTCTTAGTGCAACCAATCTCCCAAGATGGATTGATACCTCAAATATTGCAATGACATGAGCAATTGAGGAATTGCTTGCAAGTATAAAAACGCTTGTATCAATTTGGCGCCGTTGCCATATTGGGATTGATTGGTCATTAAGATTTGAGTTTTGTCTTAGACTACGTATTACTTTTGTGTTTATTGACCTTCCACTTTTCTAAATTTCAGTTTCTCTTGCATGCATTTGAGGTCAAAAGGGGACAACTTCCAAGGATTTCAAGAGATTGATCAATTGGAAAGGGTTGCTAGACTTGCAAAGAGGGAAACTACAAGGCTAGAAAGGTTGAGGATGGAAGAACAACAAGGAGATCAAGCTCCTCCTATGAACATGGCGCATGAGCAAGCACCAAGGGGCAATGGAAACCCCTTGCATGCGCCTAGACAAGGGAGGACTATAGGGGCTGGTGATGCTCCAAACATTCACCAAAATCGATATGGCATTCAACCTCCACCGGTTCAAAACAATACCTTTGAAGTGAAGCCAGCTTTCATCTCTATGGTTCAACAAGACAAGTTTCATGGGTTGCCAATGGAGGATCCTCTAGATCACTTGGACAACTTTGATAGAGTTTGTGGTTTATTCAAGATGAATGGTGTGAGTGAAGATGCCTTCAAACTAAGACTCTTTCCCTTCTCTCTTGGGGATAGAGCAAGGCAATGGGAGAAAACTTTGCCTCAAGGTACTATCACTACATGGGATGAATGTAAGAAAGCCTTTCTATCTAAGTTCTTCTCCAACTCTAGGACCGCCAAGTTGAGGAATGAGATCTCTAGCTTCACTCAAAAGAGCAATGAGTCTTTCAATGAGGCATGGGAAAGATTCAAGGGCTACACAATGCAATGCCCTCATCATGGCTTCACACAAGAGTCTCTACTAAGCACAATCTATAGAGGTGTTCTACCAAAGATAAGAATGCTTCTTGATACCGCTAGCAATGGGAATTTCTTGGGCAAAGATGTTGAAGATGGTTTGGAGCTTGTAGAGAATCTTGCATTGAGTGATGGTAATTACAATGAAGACTATGATAGAGCTCCAAGGGGAGGTGATTTTGATGCTCACAAGAGGGAAATGAAGTCTCTACATGACAAGATGGACAAGCTCATGTCCTCAAACCAAAGGCATGTACATTTTGTTGAAGATAATGTGGAGGATTGTGATGATCAAGTTGAATTCCAAGAGGGTCAAGAGGAGGTAAATTTCGTGGGAGGCCAAGGAGGATACAACAACAACTATAACAACAACTATAAGGGGAACAACAACCTCTCTTATAGGAGTACTAATGTGGCTAACCCCCAAGACCAAGTTTACCCTCCCCAAGCTACTCAAGGAAAGCCTCTTGTGCCCTACAACAATCAACAAAAAGGTTATGCACCAAGGTCTAACTACCAAGGAGGAAACCAAGGCAACTTTGGTGGGCAAAGGTTCAACCAAGGCAATGCTCCACCGGGTTTTAATCAAGCTTCACAAGGTCCACCACAAGACAATGTTCAGCTTATGCTTCAACAAATCCTACAAGGTCAAGCCAATAGTGATGCTAATATGGGAAAGAAGATTGCTGAAATCAACACAAGGATGGACTCCTCACTCAATGAGCTTGCTACTCAAATTGGAGGTCTTCAACAAAAGTTCAAGCAACTAGAGAAAGGCAAAGCTTCTAGCTCCACCTCTCAAGGTACTTTA
This sequence comes from Alliaria petiolata, assembly GCA_020283515.1. NCBI lineage: Eukaryota > Viridiplantae > Streptophyta > Magnoliopsida > Brassicales > Brassicaceae > Alliaria > Alliaria petiolata. The sequence goes on along the minus strand of JAHZTW010000001.1, from coordinate 328,487,609 downwards.
CCGGGTAAGTGTGAAGCTAATCCCAAGGAGTACATCAATGCCATTACTTTGAGAAGTGGAAAGGAGTTGCCTCCAAGGACAAGTCCTTTGATCAATGAGGACATTGAGGTTCAAGGTGGGGAGGATAGCCTTGAAAAAGATCAAGATGCTATAACTTTTGATGATGTGTATATTGCAAGGAAGAGCAAGGGAGTGGTAAAGGAAAAACCAAAGGAGGATGAGCACAAGAAAGAGCCAAGATTTGTTCCTCCACCTTACAAGCCTAAGCTTCCATTTCCCGGGAGGTTTAAGAAACAATTGGTGGAGAAATACAAGGATATGTTTGACAAGCAAATCAAAGACATTGAGCTCAAGATGCCTTTGGTGGATGCATTTATGTTGATCCCACAATATGCTAAGTTCTTGAAGGACACCGTGGCACAAAGAGCAAGGGATATTCAAGGAGTTATGATGCTTTCTCAAGAGTGTAGTGCAATCATCCAAAGCAATGTGATACCAAAGAAGCTAGGAGACCCCGGATCTTTCACCATACCATGCGCCCTAGGTCCTCTTGGTTTTGACAATTGCTTGTGTGATCTTGGAGCTAGCATCAACCTTATGCCCTATTCCATAGCTAAGAAGCTTGGTTTCACCAAGTACAAGGAGTGTAGAATCTCTCTAATTCTCGCGGATAGGAGTGTGAGGTTGCCCATGGGAGTGCTTGAGGATTTACCTATCAAGGTTAGCAACTTTGTCATTCCCACAGATTTTATGGTGCTTGAGATGGATGAGGAGCCAAAGGATCCTTTGATTTTGGGAAGACCTTTCCTAGCCACAGCTGGTGCTATCATTGATGTGAGGAATGGGAAGATTAGTTTGCATCTTGGAAAAGGGGTTGAGTTGAAATTTGACATCAAGAAGACCTTGAGGAAACCAACCATTGATGGTCAACTCTTCCACATTGAAACCATGGATGAGTTGGATGATGAGTTACTAGAAGAGCTAGCTCTAGAAGACCATCTTAGTGTAGCCCTAACCAAACCACATGGAGAGGATGGCTACTTGCATGAGGAGACACAAGCTTACATGAACATGCTTGACTCGCGCAAGATACTAGATGGGGAGGAAGGGTTTACAAGATTGGTAGCTTCATGTGAGGGTGAAGTGGACTGTGACCAAGACAAGAGGTCAATGGAGGTTGAGGTTTCAAGTCAAGGACAAAGGGAAAAGCTAGAGGAGCTTGAGGTTAGCGAGTTGGCTAAGGACCTTGATGAGGATTGGAGTGAACTTAAGGCCCCAAAGGTGGACCTCAAACCACTTCCCATTGGGCTAAGGTATGCTTTCTTAGGCCCTAATTCTACTTACCCCGTAATAGTGAATGATTCCTTAAGTGATGATGAGCTCAACTCTCTCCTAAATGAGTTGAGAAAGTATAGGAGAGCTATTGGTTACTCTTTGAGTGATATCAAGGGCTTATCTCCTATGCTTTGTACTCATAGGATTCACCTTGAAAATGAAAATACCTCCTCAATTGAACACCAAAGAAGATTAAACCCAAACCTTAAGGAGGTGGTGAAGAAGGAAATTTTAAAACTTTTAGAAGCTAAAGTGATTTACCCTATTAGTGATAGCACTTGGGTTTCTCCCGTGCATGTTGTCCCTAAAAAGGGTGGAATCACCGTGATTAAGAATGATAAGGATGAATTAATACCAACTAGAACCATCACCGGCCATAGGATGTGTATTGATTATCGAAAACTTAATGCTTCAACTAGAAAAGATCATTTTCCTCTTCCTTTTATTGATCAAATGCTTGAGAGATTGGCTAACCATCCCTTCTATTGTTTCCTTGATGGATATAGTGGGTTCTTCCAAATACCCATTCATCCTAATGATCAAGAGAAAACTACTTTCACATGCCCTTATGGTACCTTTGCATATCGAAGGATGCCATTTGGGTTATGTAATGCTCCAGCCACCTTTCAAAGGTGCATGATGAGTATCTTCTCGGATCTTATTGAGGAAATGGTAGAAGTGTTTATGGATGACTTTTCTGTGTATGGTGCCTCTTTTTCTGCTTGTCTTTCTAATCTTTGCAAGGTACTACAAAGATGTGAAGAATCTCACTTGGTGCTAAATTGGGAGAAGTGCCACTTCATGGTCAATCAAGGCATTGTGTTGGGTCATAAGATTTCTGAAGATGGTATAGAAGTGGACAAGGCCAAGATAGATGTCATGATCAACTTGGCGCCACCATCAAATGTGAAAGGCATAAGGAGTTTTCTTGGGCATGCTGGGTTCTATAGGAGGTTCATAAAGGACTTCTCAAAGATTGCTAGGCCTTTGACAAGACTCCTTTGCAAGGAGGTGGATTTTCAGTTTGATGAAGAGTGCTTGCAAGCCTTTGAGACAATCAAGAAAGCACTTGTGAGTGCCCCTATTGTGCAAGCACCGGATTGGAGTCTACCATTTGAGATCATGGCTGATGCTAGTGATTATGCTGTGGGAGCTGTGCTTGGGCAAAGGAAGGACAAGAAGCTTCATGTGATCTATTATGCAAGTAGGACACTTGATGAAGCTCAAACCAAGTATGCTACAACTGAAAAAGAACTCTTGGCTGTGGTATTTGCTTTTGAGAAGTTTAGGTCTTACTTGGTGGGATCAAAGGTGATAGTGTACACCGATCATGCTGCATTGCGCCATATTTATGCCAAAAAGGAGACCAAGCCAAGGCTCCTTAGATGGATTTTGCTTCTCCAAGAGTTTGACATGGAGATAGTGGACAAGAAGGGTGTAGAGAACGGTGTGGCTGATAATTTGTCAAGAATGAGGATTGAGGATGCTTTGCCCATCAATGATTCTTTACCGGAGGAGCAAATTATGATGATCAAGAGCGTTGCTTATGCACATGGATTTGGCAAGAAGCTTCAAGAGATTCAAGGTGTAGAGGAAAAGAATGAACCTTGGTATGCTGATTTTGTTAACTACTTGGTGTGCAATGAAGAACCCACTCATCTCAACACTTATCACAAGAAGAAGTTCTTGAGAGATGTGTCACACTTCTTTTGGGATGAACCCTACCTCTACAAGAGATGTGCTGATGGAATATATAGGAGATGCTTGGCACAAGAAGAGGTTGAGAGTGTGATCTTTCATTGCCATGGGTCTAAATATGGAGGGCATTTTGCCACATTCAAAACAGCTACAAAGGTGCTTCAAAGTGGGTTTTGGTGGCCTACATTGTTCAAGGACACTCATGAGTATATCAAGAGATGTGAGCCTTGCCAAAGAAAGGGGAACATAAGCAAGAGAGATGAGATGCCCCAAAATCCTATCTTGGAGGTAGAGTTGTTTGATGTTTGGGGCATAGACTTCATGGGACCTTTCCCTTCTTCTTATGGTAACCAATACATTCTTGTGGCTGTTGATTATGTGTCAAAGTGGGTTGAAGCCATAGCAAGTCCTACTAATGACTCCAAGGTCGTTCTCAAGATGTTCAAGAGCATAATTTTTCCAAGGTTTGGTGTACCAAAGGTTGTGATTAGTGATGGGGGAAGCCACTTCATCAACAAGGTCTTTGAAGGGTTATTGCACAAGCATGGTGTAAAACACAAGGTAGCCACCCCTTACCATCCTCAAACTAGTGGTCAAGTGGAAATCTCAAACCGTGAGATTAAGGCTATTTTGGAGAAAACAGTGGGTCTAACAAGAAAAGATTGGTCAATCAAGCTTGATGATGCTTTGTGGGCCTATAGGACAGCTTTCAAGACACCAATTGGGAGATCTCCCTTCAACCTTGTGTATGGGAAAGCTTGTCACTTACCAGTTGAGATCGAACACAAGGCTTTGTGGGCTGTGAAGCTTCTCAACTACAACATAAAAACTGCACAAGAGAAGAGGTTAGTCCAGCTCCAAGAACTTGAGGAGATTAGGCTTGAGTCTTATGAGAGCTCAAAGATCTACAAGGAAAGGACCAAGGCTTTTCATGACAAGAGGATTGTGAGGAAGGAGCTAAGTGCTGGTGACCAAGTCCTTCTTTACAATTCGAGATTGAAGTTGTTTCCGGGTAAGCTAAAGTCAAGGTGGGGAGGCCCTTTTGAGATCAAAGAGGTCTTGCCATATGGAGCCATCACCTTGAAAGGAAAGAATGGTCAAGACTTCACAGTCAACGGTCATAGGGTAAAGCCATTCTTGGTGCAAGAATCAAAGGAAGAGACAAGCTCAATTCCTCTTCAAGATTCCCCTCTAGCCTAAAAAGGTTTGAAAAGTCGAGCTAAAGACTTTAAACAAGCGCACTTGGGAGGCAATCCCATGGTTATCCTTATGTATATATTATTGCTTTAGTTCTATGATTATGTTTCCTTGAGTTTTTGGAAGTTGTAGGTTGAGTATGGAGACTTAAGATTGAAGAAAAGGGTGTGGAGAAAGTTTTTAAAAATGGATCGACGACGAGGATCGATGAGTCTCGTCGATCCATTTTTCCAGGGGACTGAATCGACGACACGGATCGACGAAGGTTCGTCGATCTAGAAATCCAGGAGCAAGGATCGATGAGCTAGATCGACGTGACTCGTCGATCCAGTTTCAAAAGCCAGTTTTGCCTACCTCCTCCTCCTCCTCCATGCGTTTTTGAACAAGGTACCCATTCTAACCATTATATATACCATCTAGCTTTTATTTCCTTTTCATTTTGCATTGTTGAAATCTTCTCCAAGCTTGGATTACACAAGAGACTGTGTAATTTAAGTTTGGGGGAGTATGGTATTTGACATTGTGTTTTGTGAATCTTATTTTTCCTTCTCATGCATTTTGAGTCTCATGCATACATCTAAGGCATAGAAAAACCAAAAAAATGAACAAAATTTTCGAAAATTTCAAAAAAAAATAGCATGTAGTTGCATTTGCATATGTGAAATAAGTAGGATTGAGTCTAGCTTTCATATAGGATTGCATTCTTGCATAGGGGACAATGATGATTTTTCCTTGTAAGGTGCTTAGCTCATGAATTAGTTCAAGGCCCTAGTTATTAGTTGTTTGATGCTTTGTGTGCAAGCTTTGAAAGTTAAAGTTGAACCCTACTTGGACCTCACCATTTGCAACTTAAGTTTTAATTGAAGCAAGCTTTGAATAGCAGCCAACTCTATTGAACTTGAACCTAATTTTGACAAGTAATTATCATGGTTATGCATTGCTAGAGAATTTGTGGATACCACATACATATTTGGGTTATCTTCTTTCCTTTTACCACTCTTGTTGACCCAAATAGCCGACTTGCATCTTGAGCGGTTAAAAACGAATTCCCCAAACTAAGCTTCCTTTGAAACCTCTTCCTTATTGAGTGCATTAGGCCTTTTTCCATCTTGTGAACTTAGCAAAAAGTGTTGAGTTTAGAGCGACAAGGATAGGCTTTCATGTAGCTAGCTCGCATACAATGAGCTAGATGATAGGTTAGGATTCTTGGGTGGGAAATTTGTTTGATATTTGATGAAGAACAAGAAGTTTGGGCGAAGTTGTGGTTGTGAAAGGGGGAAAAACGAAAATATTTGGGACAAGTGTTGGCAATGTATAATATGCTCTAAGTATTAAGAAGAGAAAAGAAATCCTCTAGAAAAGTTAAGTAAGAGAGCCAAGAAAAAGAAAAAAATATGGCTAAGTTGTTATGAAAAGAGGATAGCAAGTTGTAATTGAAAAGAGAAAGAGCTTGAAGTAAAAGTGTGCCAACACTTGAGGTTGTAGAAGATGTTTTCCCCAAGTATTTGAAAGAAGGAAAGGGAGAAAGTGGTTTGAGCTTATGGGTTTGGCAAATTGCCTTGTAGTGGGTAGCTTAGGGTGGATTTGGTGAGTGAGCTTAAAAGAGAAAATGAGAGTAAGAATGATTGTGTTACAAGGGGTAGATGGAAGTTTGTCCTTGTATGCATAGGTTGCTTTTTACTCTTAGCATTTTGCCAAAGTTCACATGTTCATAGAGAGATCCCTTGCAATGGAACCCCAAGAAGTTGAGATCATTTTTATCTCAAAACCATACCCCAAAAACAAAACAAGTTTTCTAGCAATGTATGATTCATGATCCATGGTTACAACTTAATGAATGTTAAAGAGTTGGTGAAAATGAATGCTTGTGTAGGTTAAGGCTTGGGTTCATTTGAATGAGTATGGGTATGGCTAGACCTTTTGGAGTAGAAGTTTGCATAGAGAGCATCCTAGAACTAGTAACTAGGACCATTGAATTGATTCATTTGCTAAACACCTTTGGATATGAGTCCCCACTTTCAAACCTCTCTCCTAGCTTGTGTTTTATTTGCTTGTGGACAAGCAAAAGGCAAGTTTGGGGGAGTTGATAAGTGTATATTTTGCATCATTTTAGCATCCATATAGTGTAGATTTATCATCATTTTAGAGTCTAATATAGCATTATAGTGTTGCATTTGATCATTTAGAGTCCTAGAGTGTTCTTGCATGGTTCTTGCATGTTTTGCATGTTCTTTGCATGTTTTGGGACCTTATTAGGTGAAAAGGACGCTTGGGAGTTGAGGATGCACTTGGAGAATGATGCATGTCACTTGGAGGGACAAGAAGCAACAAAAGGATGAAGAAGAAGGCTTCTGGCAGCAGATCGACGAGATGGATCGGTGAAGCTCGTCGATCCATAATTCCAGGAGCACAGATCGGTGAGCCAGATCGACGTTGCCTCGTCGATCCATAATGTCAGGAGCACGGATCGACGAGATGGATCGACGTAGGCTCGTCGATCCAAAATCTCAGGACGCAAGATCGACGAGCCAGATCGACGTACCAGGCCGAACCAGAAGCCACGACCAAGAGCACGGATCGACGAAGAAGATCGATGAGTCATCGATCCGTTTTATTTTGGGCGTTGGATCGACGAAGCAGATCGACGAGCTCGTCGATCCAACCCCAGACGAACTCTTTTTCTTCTTTTGCATGAGTCCCCCTATAAATACTCTTAAAACCTAATTTTTATTCTAAGTCTTTTTCTAATTAGTCTTGTCAAGAACCTTTGAGCCACTTTTGGCAAATTCTATGTTTATGCTTTGGATTTGATCTTAATGCAATTCCCATCTTAGATTTCTTGTTTATCTTCTCTAATTATGTTTAGTCTTTCTCTAATCTTTGATTTGATGGGCTTAAACATGATTAGTGAGTAGTTTCCTTAGGAACTTAGGGATGGGTTAGATTTAGGGAATTTTATTGGTTCAATCTTGCAATCTAGGATAGATTCTTCCTAATCTCTTCTTATTGAGTAGTTCTTAATGCCAAATGGCTAATCTTTGCCATTTTGGGATCTTAGGCATTTCATCCACCCACCAAGTGTTTGATGAAATGCTTGAACCAACTTAATAAGAGATTTACATATTCTAGCCTAAGACATTAGATGTTTAGAGTGTTTATCATACCATTTAGACTTGTTATTAATGCTTGTTGATTATCTTAATGCTAAAACATCATTAGTTCATTAGGATGATTAACAAAGGGATTTGAGTCACACATCATGGTCTAATCTAAATTAAGTGTTCTAGGTATAGAGTTAGCTTGATTAGTTGCTTAAATGATTGCAAGGTTATCCATTTAGTTTCCCAAATCAATGATTCCATCCCTAGGTTTCGATTTAGTCAATTGATAATATTACTTAGTAGTAATCCTTGCTTAGTATCTTGATTAGTAGTGATTAAGGCTTAGTTTCATAGTATTGCTCTAGTAGTACCTCTTTTAGTTTGTGTTTAGCTTTCAATACTTGTTTGTGACTTGCTTTTATCATTTTAGCTTAGCTTAGACTTAACTTTGCATTCTTATTGCATCATCTCCCAAGATGGATTGATACCTCAATATATTGCAATGATATGAGCAATTGAGGAATTGCTTGCAAGTGTAAAAACGCTTGTTTCACCAGCCTACGAATCCGGGAAGCAAGATCAGAAGACATGGGCTCAACCCCACGGCGCTCAACTTTTCTACGCCAGCGACGAATGGTACCAGACCCGGAGGCTTCGCATCACAGCCTGCTCTCGGAGAACAAACACCAGCCGCTATGAGGCCAAACGTCACAGTCCCACCGCGTTTGATCCGAAGAGGAGGGACCCATGAGCAAGAAGATCGACAACTCAGCGAAACCGTGGGCGAACCGACAGGGGACGAGGCAATCCGATTATGGCCGAGGGGATACCGACAAACACGACCCAACTCAACTCAAACAATGTTGCGGTAATGCAGGCCCGAGTGGAAGGAGATGTGGGCGACACGGAGCACGAACATGACTCGGGCGAGGAAGATGAAGATCTCGCGTGGAACGAAGACACTCGATACCCGGAAGAGGGTGAAAACATCAATCGGAGCCGCCTCACCCCACACAGAAAAGGGAGCCGAGGAGGAGATGCCCTAGGCGAGATCCGAGCCGACTTAGCCCGAGCGAAGGCCGATGTGCGAGCCATCCGATCCGAGGCACATAAGGTCACCAGCGCGGCGCCGGAGATAGACTTGATACTTGAGGAAGCCCAGAAGACTCCGTTTACCATTCGGATCACCGAAGCGAGAGTATCCAATCCTGGAAAAATCCGACTCTCCACCTACGAAGGAACAACCGATCCGAAGGAGCATGTCCGGGCGTTCAACACCGCGATGGCGCGATCCAAATTCAAGGAGAATAAACGAGATGCCGGCTTCTGCCTCCTCTTCGTGGAAAGTTTGCGAGGGGCAACTCTCGAATGGTTCTCACGTTTGGAACGAAATTTCATCGACAACTTCAAAGGGCTAACCAGGGAATTCATGAAGCAGTATTCCATGTTCATGAGTCAAGGCGTTTCGGATGCTGACCTCTGGACCTTGTCCCAAGGACCATCTGAGCCATTTAGAGCATTCATGGGACGCTTCAAAACAGTTATGTCCCAAGTGGAGGACGTGAGCGACAAGGGAGCTCTCGTCGCTTTGAGAAAATCTCTCTGGTATAAGTCGGAGTTCAGGAAGGAAATAAGCCGAAACAAGCCGCAAACAATCCAGGACGCCATGCACCGCACCTCGGACTTCATTCTGGAAGAGGATGAATTCAAAACTTTGGACCAGCATTACGGTTCGGCGAAGACACCGAGCAAGAGTCAAGTCGTGACGCCGAGCCAGCCATCCCAAAAGAAGAGCTACCAGAGTAACTCGTACATGCATCACGAGGGACCAAATTTCCGTGGAGCCCATAACTATCAAATTGGCGCCGGGCGAGGCAGAACCGCTTGGAACACATGGACGAGAAACCTGAGCTCATACGACGAAAAGGCATACTGCGAGGTGCATAAGGCCTATGGACACCCGACATTGAAGTGCCGAAAAATTAGAGCTAAGCTCAAGGAAAAACTCATAGCCGGAGAGCTTGACGACGCGATAACCTTGAAGGACCTCGAAGGAGAAGTGGCAGAAGAAACCGAGCGACGAGACGAGCAAACCCCTGAAGGAAAAGGTTCCGAGCCGAGGAGGGATCCCGAAGAAAGAGCACGCGCACCCCCGAAGTGCGGCAGGAAAAATGATAAAGAAACCGAGTCGGGAGCACGGCAAAGGATAAACATGATAATGGGCGGATCGCAGTATTGTCGAGACACTATCTCCGCGATCAAATCCTTCCAATGGCGAGCCGACGCCAGCATCAATTGGTCCGTACCAACAAAAAACTCAAACGACACTATCACCTTCGAAGAGCGGGAGACCACATGCATCGATAGACCGCATAACGACCCGCTCGTTATCGAACTGACCGTGAAAGATCATGACGTGGCGAGAGTCCTCATCGATACCAGGAGTTCCGTGGACGTCATTTTCCGAGATACCTTGGCCAAAATGGGGGTCGATATGTCCGAAGTCAAGTTGATACCGAGTCCTCTGACTGGTTTCGCTGGATATACGATAATGACGCTAGGAAAAATCAAGCTGCCCGTCCGAGCCAGAGACGTGACCAGGATCGTAGATTTTTCGGTTACGGATAGCCCGACAATCTACAACATAATCATGGGAACGCCGTAGATAAACTCCATGCGAGTTGTTGCCTCGACTTACCACTTGTGTCTCAAGTTCCCAAGCCCCAACGGGATAAAAACAATTTGGGGAAGCCAGAAGGAGTCCAGAATTTGCTTCATGGCCGAACACAAACTCAGAAATCCCATGATCGAGACAAAGGGAGATACGGAGCATAAAAAAATCAAGACGAACCGAGAGGCTAAGTTAAGACGGTCAAGGCTTTTATAGCAATTACAGAAGTTGGAGAACGGAGAAGGCGAGCAGCCGAGGTGCACCCCTGTAATCTCGGTATGCATAGACGAGGCGAACCCAGAGAGATGCGTAGAAATCGGGGCCGAACTGGACGAAACTCTAAAAACCAAGCTAGAGTCCTTCTTGAAAGAGAATATCGATACCTTCGCATGGGCCGCGAAGACATGCCTGGGATTAGCATCGATGTTACCTGCCACGAGCTAAATGTCGACCCAACCTTTAAACCGGTGAGACAAAAGAGAAGGAAACTCGGGCCGGAACGAGCCAAAGCAGTCAACGACGAGGTGAACAGACTTTTGAAAGTAGGGTCTATTACCGAGGCGAAGTACCCCGACTGGCTCGCGAATCAAGTGGTGGTAAAGAAAAAGAATGGCAAGTGGCGGATCTGCGTGGATTTCACAGATCTTAAAAAAGCATGCCCGAAGGACAGCTTTCCGCTACCCCACATAGATCGCCTCGTTGAAGCAACGGCCGGCAACAAACTCCTTTCGTTTATGGATGCTTTTTCTGGATACAACCAGATTCTGATGAATCCCGACGATAGAGAAAAAACAGCATTCATAACGGATTTCAGTATTTACTGCTACAAGGTAATGCCTTTCAGGCTCAAAAACGCCGGAGCAACCTATCAAGTATCGAAGCAAAACCTGCGCGAAATCTCAAGTCCTGGCAGATTTCCTGATCGAACTCCCGACCGAAGGGACCGACGAACCAACACATGACTCCACTTGGATCCTTCACGTTGATGGCTCTTCATCCAAGCAAGGATCGGGAGTTGGAATCAGATTGACGTCACCCACAGGCGAAATTAAAGAGCAATCCTTCAGGCTGGCTTTCCACGCCTCGAATAACGAAGCAGAATACGAGGCCCTGATCGTTGGACTCAGATTAGCTCGGGGACTCAAGGTCCAAAAAATTCGTGCTTTCTGTGATTCACAGCTCGTGGCAAATCAGTTTAACGGGGAATACACGGCAAGAGACGAAAGGATGGAGGCATACTTGGACGTCGTCCAAACGCTCGCCAAGGAATTTCNACCTATCAAGTATCGAAGCAAAACCTGCGCGAAATCTCAAGTCCTGGCAGATTTCCTGATCGAACTCCCGACCGAAGGGACCGACGAACCAACACATGACTCCACTTGGATCCTTCACGTTGATGGCTCTTCATCCAAGCAAGGATCGGGAGTTGGAATCAGATTGACGTCACCCACAGGCGAAATTAAAGAGCAATCCTTCAGGCTGGCTTTCCACGCCTCGAATAACGAAGCAGAATACGAGGCCCTGATCGTTGGACTCAGATTAGCTCGGGGACTCAAGGTCCAAAAAATTCGTGCTTTCTGTGATTCACAGCTCGTGGCAAATCAGTTTAACGGGGAATACACGGCAAGAGACGAAAGGATGGAGGCATACTTGGACGTCGTCCAAACGCTCGCCAAGGAATTTCCGGATTTCGAGCTAACAAGGATACCCCGAGGCGAAAATACTCAAACCGACGCGCTGGCGGCCCTCGCTTCATCATCGGATCCTGGTTTAAAGAGAGTCATCCCGGTAGAATTCATCGAACGTCCTAGCATCGAAACTCCCGAAACAATTAACCTGATCGGCCCCATTGAGGAAAAGGAACAAGGTGAACCGGCTATCGACGAGCAGATGGAAACGGAGACAGGACAAGAACAAGAGAACGAGTACGGGTGCGATCACGAATGGATGGGACCGATCCAAACCTACATAATGGACGGAGAAATCCCGACGGAAAAGTGGGCGGCTCAGAAACTCAAAGCCCAAGCTGCTAGGTATGTTCTACTCGACGGTGAAATATTCAAATGGAGGTTTTTGGGACCGCTAATGACATGCGTCGAAGGCCCTGAGGCAAGAAAAGTCATGGAAGAAGTTCATGGAGGCTCGTGCGGAAATCACTCCGGCGGAAGATCGTTGGCAATCAAGATCAAGCGTCACGGATATTATTGGCCTACCATGGTGAAGGACTGCGAGACTTTTTCACGGAAATGCGAAAAATGCCAACGACACGCCCCTACAATCCACCAGCCTACAGAGCTACTGTCGTCAATCTCCTCGCCTTATCCTTTCATGCGATGGTCGATTGACATCGCCGGACCACTACTTCGTTCGATGCAGAAAAGATTTCTCTTCGTCCTGACCGATTATTTCTCCAAGTGGGTTGAGGCGGAATCCTACGCCAGCATCAAGGACGCCAAGGTTGAAAATTTCGTATGGAAGCACATCATCTGCCGCCACAGAGTCCCTTACGAGATCGTAACCGACAACGGCTCGCAATTCATCTCCGCCCGTTTTGAAGCCTTCTGCGAGAAATGGAAGATAAGGCTGAGCAAATATACACCTTGTTATCCACAAGGTAAAGGACAAGCCGAGGCGGCCAACGAAACCATACTTGACGGCTTGAAGAAACGTCTCGACGAAAAGAAAGGACGCTGGGCTGACGAGCTTGAAGGAGTTTTGTGGTCGTATCGGACAACCCTGCGGCGAGCAACGGGTGAAACACCCTTCGCGCTTGTCTACGGAACGAAATACGTCATTCCTACCGAGGTGGATTTTCCTGGAGTCCGAAGACGACTCCTGCCTGGACAAGAAGGCCTGAATCACCTCATACTATTAGACGACCTCGACCTGATCAATGAGCGACGCGATCAAGCACTCGTCCGGATACAAAACTACCAACAAGCCACGACCAAGTATTACAACTCAAACGTCAGAAGCTGACGGTTCAACGAAGGAGACCTCGTCCTCCGCAAAGTTTTCCAGAACACAGCCGAAAGAAATGCCGGCAAATTGGGGGCTAACTGGGAAGGACCTTACCGCATCTAAGATAGTCCGCCCAGGCGTTTACGAGCTCGCCAACTACGCGACTGACGTCCTAGTGCCAAGATCCTGGAATGGAACACACCTAAAGGGGCGGTTTGATCCCTGAAAGGGGTACGTAGGAAACTCGTATCGAGTTCAACTGCCCCCCCCTCCCCCAAAAAAAAGGGGGGGGAGTGGGGTACATATACTCGTATACTCCCACACTTTGTAACTGCTTCGCTTGAATCAATAAGGGAAAATTCTTTCTCACATCTCAAAATACTTTATCATTTGCCTCGTCGGTTGTTGGCCACAACGGACGAACGATTACATCCTTCACAGATTTTAACTCCTACGTTCTCGCTGAGCGAAGAAAGTTCTCAAACATCCTCCACGGATCAGAGCGTGCTATATAAATCATGGCTAGGTATACCCCAGTCAAACATCATTGGGTAAATCCCATACGATGTTCTTTATGTTCTGCCGGAAAAACGGATAAGTAAGTCGAGTTGGGTTCGCAAGTCCTAAAGCTGTGGCAAAACATCCTAAACCCAACAACAGTTCGTCCTAAGCAA
>JAHZTW010000001.1:328431478-328473851 GCA_020283515.1 Alliaria petiolata | reverse complement strand
TCATGGCTAGGTATACCCCAGTCAAACATCATTGGGTAAATCCCATACGATGTTCTTTATGTTCTGCCGGAAAAACGGATAAGTAAGTCGAGTTGGGTTCGCAAGTCCTAAAGCTGTGGCAAAACATCCTAAACCCAACAACAGTTCGTCCTAAGCAACGTTGGTTTGATAAACACCTCGCGAACATAATATTCACGGTTGGTCGTAGAATATGAGGTACCCATATATGTTCAAACATAAACCCAGCGAACACTTCGCTTCTCAGCAACGCTGGTCAGATACATTACATAGGTCAAACACGAGCAAGACACTGTGGCTCGCCTCGGCACAGCTCGTCTCTCAAAACACTTCGGAAATTTTTGTAACTGATGTGCACGATCAAAAAAAAAAGGACCAGAGGTGTTCAAACATAAACCCAGCTAACACATCGCTTCTCAGCAACGTTGGTCATTCACATATGTCAATCACGATCGAGATACTGTGGCTCGCCTGGACACAGTTCGTCTCTTAAAACACTTCGAAAATTCTGAAACTTAAACCCAGCAAGTGCCTCGTTTCCAAGCAACACCGGTCATAAACAACTATAATAAACATTGGTTTCGTCATAAAAATATTCGAGAAAATACGCATTCAGCCTGTCCTACGACTAACAAAATGAACAACTAGTCGAGCACTTCGCTTCACCAAGACTCAGAACAAAACGAAACATCTCAAACAATTTATTAATAGAAGCCAAAATTCGCTTAAACAGAAAGTTATGGATAAAGCCGTCCAGGCACCAAGTTCAATGGATAGTAACGCCCCAAAAAACAATGAAACCCAGGGTCGCGTAGTCAACAATAGTCTTCTTCAGTTGAAACCGTTCGAATCCTCTCTCGAGAACACTGGCAAAAGCATGGGAGGCCTCAAATCCCCACAAAGATCTATGGCGAGCCGCTCGAACTCCTCGTCGGCGCCCATTAGCTCGGCCTTTTTCTCGATCAGCCTCGCCTTTTCGCTTCCCAAGGAAGGGGGATCGGGACCTTGTAGGATGCGTATCAGCTCGAGGTTGCTGTTGACCTCGGCTAATTCTGTAATCTTGTCCCTAGCGTCTCCTTTAAGCAAAACAACTTTCGCTTCGGCACCAGACATCTTTTCTCGGTATCGAGTCGCGAGTTCACGCTTCACCGCTTTGCACGATCGCTCAAGGATTGCTTCGCGCGCCTCCCGCGCTGACGAAACTCGCCTCTGCAAGGACGTTACTTCAGTTTCCAACCGAGCCCTCTGGTCCAGCAAGCGAGCCGACTCCTTTTCAGACTCGTCCCGCTTGCGCTTGAGGTCATCAATCCTGGCCTCATAACACCTCGTAATATCTGCAACCCGTCGGGAATGCTCAGCCTCGACCTCATTGAGCCACGCCCTTAAATGTGCCACCTCCCCGCGAGCGGCTTCGATTTCTCTCTGACCGCTCCGGATGCCGGCCTCATAGCCTGAAACGACCTCGTTGGCTACGTCGATAAACTAAAAAGGGTGGGGTCAAGATATGATGTAAAAGCAAATGTAAAAAAAAAACGGAACGGGCAAAGCAAGACCCCAGAGAGCCTCTTTCGACCAGGCATGTTCCATGTCGCAAGGCTGTCCAGGCAGGGAGAACCATAGGCTGCGTTCTTTGCAGAGGCCTCTTCCTTGAAAGATGCCGATATCACCTCAGGACTGGTATTGTGGACGCCCACCCTGGCAGCGCTCGGCGGGATCTGCTCGGATCCACGCGATTCACTCACCTCGGGAACGTCAAACGCATCAACGCCGGGTCCGTCTGCACATTTTCTTTTCCTACCTCGCGTCGCAACTTCCTTGACACTACGACGGGCAAAAGCAGATTCCTTAGATGACGTCCCAGCTCTAAGACCAAGCACAATTCCTGAACCCTTCGGTGGGATCCCGAGCCGTACAGGCGATCCTGGGGTTGCTATTTCATCATCAACGATCGCGTCGGGATTCGGATCTCCAACCCCCCGGGCGACTTCATCTTCTTGCTCGGAGACCCGGTTAACAGGGGAAGCTGGCCCCCGGAATTATGGGGTCTCTCTCTCGCCGTCTCCAAAGGCTTTCTCGGCCTCCCGCGCTTGTACGTCATTGAAGGTTAACCGCAGAATAGTCTCTGATCGAGGACCCTCGGGCGAACAGGACACCTCAGAATCTTTAGCTTTATGACCATCAAAGAAAAAGACCCGAGCACCCTCGACTCTCTGGGAAGAAAAGCTCCTCTGCCAGGAAACCCGTCTACGATTGAAAGCGCTGATGACATCCCGAATATCATCGGGATATCTAAGCACCGAACGGATAACTGCAAAACGAACATAAATTTCTCGAATAATAAAACTAGCAACCCGGTTCAGCTGACAAAAAAAGGAAGAAAGAAACCTTCAACATCCGCCTCGGCTGCTTACCTTTTTGGTCCCATTCGGTCTTCGTCTTTTCGATCCAAGGCGCCGAGACGGAAGTTTCGTTGATGCGAACATAAAAGAATCGGCTCTCCTGTCCTGATCCCTATCCGGGAAATCCGTGATTGTTCTCCTGTCCTTTTTATTTCCGATATAAAACATCTCGGTGTCGGGCCTGCGCGTGATCTCCGCACGGTTATCGAGATGACTGAGCGTAAGCTCAATCTCGCATTCAGAACTCAGAGTTAGCAACCCCACAAGGTGCCTTATCGAGCGCGGTGTGAACTGGGCGAGGGCAACCACAACCAGCACGCGTCGAAAAAGACTTTATATGCCGTAAAGTGGCCAGGCGGGGGCCTCTCAACTCGATCTGTTGCAGAAGGGATTCTAAACTTAACCTCCTCGCTGATTCCGAAGCGGGCCTTTAGCTCCAGCAAAGAGCTCGGCGAACAAAGAGAAGACATCGAGTTTGCTCCCGATTACTTTACCTGACAAGAATGGATAAACAAAAAATTAAGGACCGCGAAACTCAAGGATAGATCGGTAAGATTATAAAAAGTAAGAGTACGTCTCGCTACAACTTCCAAGCGCATCGGCTCGCGAAGAAACGAGGGATGAATTTAGTAGAGAAGACATGCGCCGGCTCGGCTGGACCTTAGAAAAAGTATTACGCCTCGCAACGATTTCGAAACCGGTAGGGTGAAAGGAAATATGCCTCGATTTCTGCCTCGGCTCGAAGGAATAGGATGGACGGATCGGGAATCTAAGGCGGACGGCGGCGGTACGACAAAAATTGCGAAAAACCTAATCTACATCCGAACATAAAACTAGAGAGAAGGGAGAGAAGAGAGAGAAAACTAACATTTGAGTTTTTGGAGAGAATGAAGATAATGAAGAGCTGAGGAAGAGCCTCGGTTTTTATAGCCAATTTGATGAGACTTTTGCACTTCCCGAGGCAAAATTAACTCTCGAAGAGAACAACGAGCTTCTTGAGGCTCAAACTTGTCAAGACCAAGGCCCATTTCAGAAAACTTGGAGATATCGTAAAAAATCCTAAGTGTTTCCGAGTTTATGAAACAATGGTTGAACGCCGAGGCAAATATCTCATAAGCAAACACCTCGGTCAGTTAGACACGAATGCTTCAGCTGGAAGAAGGCCTCGATCATTCGAGCCATGGGGTCGCAGCGAGCCGAAGTCAGACGCCTCGGCCAGACGAGCCGGGCATTCCAAACCGCCTCGGAAGATTGATCTCGCCTCTCTAATCACCTCGTCATCCACATTTCTGAGTCTAACGAGCTGGGGAGCTAACTGTTGGGGTCGGTTTTCACCTCGACGAGATCAATCAGAAAAGTGGCTAAGTGTGGAAACTGTCCTTGACTACGCGAGGCCAAGCAAGACGCCTCGCGCACAGGTTGCGCACGAGGCCGAAGCAAAACGCCTCGCGCAAATTGTGCATGAGACCGAACTGAAATGCCTCGCGCACAGGTTATGCGCGAATTCGAACTAAGACGGCTTAGTGCATAGTACGTACGTAGTTTGTGCGAGCCAAACATCCCAGTGCATGCACGAGGATGAGCCGCGAACGGTTTGTGCGAGCCAGATACCTCGGTGCAGAGTTTGTACGAAGAGCCAAAGAAAACCGAGCCACGCATAAACCTTCGCTTTGGTCAGAAGATCATAAACGAACCGAACCAAACCGGTTACGCTTGGTGTGAAGCATAACCGAAGCGTTTATGGGCTAAGCGAAACCGATCCCGAGTTCAAGGCTTTTCGATGGCGAGTCCAACCCCATAAAGAGGTCCGAGGAGACATCTACCCTAGAGGAAGTCATGTGGGAAGGAGCGCCGTCAAGAGAAGCGGAGATAGAAAAGAATCTACGAGAATATTCCCAAGATCATCGCTTAGTCCGTTTAGAAAGTTGTATAAATAGAATCGTTAATTCACTTGTAAAAGGATCGACTTTTTACCTGGGCAAAGATCCTAGCAAAATACTTGTACCAAAAGCTTATCTAAGAAGCACGAATAAACGGGCCATCTTTGGATCTTTATTCTCTCGCATTTAACTTAGAATCTTACGTTCTCTATCGTTTTTAAATTGACAAATTCTATTGTGTGAGATCCGGCACGCACAGTGCTTTAATAAGCATTTCACTAAGGTTTTAATGCATAAACACTAGATTTCGAGTATTTGGTTGTTCAAGACTCTTTTCAGGTAAACTTAGCAAAAGACGCTTATTTTGGAGCAAAATGGATAATTCAGGAAACAGTGCTCAAGGACAGAAGTTCAACATCAAAAGGAAGCCTTCCCACCATAAGATCAAGCTCATATTTGGAGACAAGGAAGCCTTATCAGCCATCTTTCACCTCGAAGTGGTTTGAGAGCAATCCCACGGTTGGATCTCAAGTTATGGAAGAAGCAAGAAGGTCCGTCAAGCACCCGGAAGACAAAGATGGCCGCGCCACGGCCGATCCAGACGACCAGTGGCCGCGCCACGGACAGTCGCTCACGCGGCCAGGCCACTCGCAGTTCTCGAGCCCATTTGAAGCCCAACTCAAACCCGCAGCCATCTTAAGCAAGCGAAGACCTAATCCATGACCTAGAGGACTTCAAGACCTATATATACTCGTTGTTTAGGCTTTTTTTTAGGAGAGAGCCACTTATCACGAAATACCCTAAGTTATAGAATTCTTTCGGTGTCCGCGAATCCTGTATTCGTGGTTTGCCTTTATTTTTCGAGGGAGATTGATTTCATCTTGAACCCTCTTTGTTTCTTATCGATTTATACAAGTTATGCATTCATCAATCACAATTTTCACTTCCTCTTTCATGTCTGAGTAGTTTACTTTCGTTGGTTATTCTTTAAGGGGATCTATGGGGAATTTAATTAACTGTTATTAGACCAATCGTTTAGGCCGTAGACTAGGGTTTTCTTTCTTACCACACTTGTTCTTATTGCATGAATATAGCGTCATAAACTAGAGTATGATCGCAGGACCTCGAGAGCGGCCAACGCCCTGAATCTCGGATCCAGACCTAGTGGGGTTGAGCGCATCATTCCTGGAACGCTTATGCGTGGTCAGGAAGGTGGCGTGAATGTTTATTGTCCTGATCTTATTGCTTGATTGTTTAGGTCGTAGTATACGATAGTATATCTACGAAATTTGCATTCATAGATCAATCTATCGTTGTCAGAGTTAGGTTGCTAAAACCAGTGAATCAGTTTAGGGAAAACCGCTTAGTCTCGTTTGCTTAACTTTTGTGAGATTGATTTCTAGTTAGAACCCCATAGATTTCCCGAGAATATTCCCAACGTGTTTCACTCATCTGCTTTTCAATCGAGATTTACGCACTTCAATATTTACTTTTTCTGCACTGCTTACGTGATTTCTTTTTTACAAGTTCTTATGTCGATTTTCCTTTTTCCGTTGGTTATAGAAGGGATTGACAACCTTTTCTATATAAGGCGTGACCACTGCTTTATTTCTTTCTGCAAAAACCGTGACACAATCTTACAACCCCAAACCCTTTTGTGTCTTTGCTTGCCCTGATTCTTCTGTTTTGCAGTTGACCTCTTCCCTGTGGATCGATATCCTAAGTACTACAACGCAAGCTTGATATGCTCTCAAATTTACCCTAGAGCTACTCTCTCAAATTAAGAGATCAGTCGCAGTACTTAGGGATTGAATACACAGGGAAGGGATAATGACACAACAGATTTCTAAGTTCGAATTAAGGTAAGTGAGAATGTGAAATTAAAAGACAGGAAGCAAATAAAACGGTGTAAATTCAGGAGACGAAACACTAGGTTCAGGGAAATTCTCAGGTGAATCCAAATTGCAGGTCTAGACAGAATGTTAGGAATTATTAAACACTGTTCTTGATCTTGAAACACTAATGTAAAATCAACCAACTCTCGCTGCGAAGATTATCTATGTCTAAACCCTAGAATTCCTAATCTCTTTGCAAATTCAAACAATTCAGACAAGCATTAATATCAGGTTCAATTATTCACAAAATCCCTAAATCAAATCTCTTTGCGAATAGGTATTTTGCTCATCTAACATTAGTTCAGACAATTAATAATACTCTCGCATCTATTAATTAACCTAAGATCAGATTCTAGGTCATGAAGCTAGAATAAGCATTAAACACAAATCCAGATGAAGAACTCTAATGATTTTATCCTAACAATTGAATTCGATCTCACAATTCATCAATCACCTTTGAAAAACCCTAAACCTAACTAGCAAACTACTCATACATGATTAATGAAACAGAAATCATTATTTGAATAGAAAACATAAAAGAAATCAATAGAAAAAATAAAGGAGTTCCAAATTTGCTCTGAAGGAGTCAAATTCTTCTCTTCAAAAACTCTCTACAAATCTCTGTCTCAAATAATGTGTGTGTTATGCTTAAACAATGGCTGAAAAACTCTATTTATAGGCCTAGGTTTGAATCTTCAATTCCTTGAAAGATTAGGAAAAGTCTTGGAGATTTCCTTTTCTTCAAAAACTGAAAACTTCACGCCTTTGGAAATTGGAAATCCTGGTGTTGTTCGACACCAACAGGCGGTGTCGATCGACACATGTCGTGCATCTTCAATCCGACTTCAACACTTCGTGACTTCATTCCATTATGCTCCAAAATGTATCCAAATCTCCAATTAAGTTCCAATTGTTCCTGAACCTGCAAAAACTCTAATAGGACTCTAAAAAGACCAAAAGACTCTATAAATAAGACTTATATCATGGTCAAAAACCGGTAAAAACCATGATATATCAACGCTGTTCACTTGCCGCTTAGGGTCCTACAAATTCAAAGCTCGACGAGTCCCCAAAGAAATCCTCAAATCTCGGATGACTATTTAGAACCCATCAAGCCTTTGGCGGCAACAGTTGCGTTTTGCTGTCCAAAGCAAAGGTCAGGATCACAACTCAAAGACATTCTTTTTCTCTAACTTCTAGACTTCTTTCTATGAGTTACAGGAACCCTAAAACCATGGAGACCCCTACGGACCAAGATCAACACGACCCTGGACCCCCAGAAGTCGAGGCTGCTTTCGGAGTTCGCGACCCACGCGGCCGCGACTTGCTGGCCAGAGACTAGCCCCGAGTGTGAATCGCCATGACGCACCAGAGTCCCCTCAACGGTACGACCATGCGGAGGTCGAGCAGGCCCACCAGCTCGACAAACTTCTAGACACGATCAGTAACATGGTGAGATATCAGGCAGATTGCACTGAAGCTATCTATGAGCATATAGACGATGTTAAGACCGAACTCCTCGCTAAGCTGGAAGCCGTTTCCGAAGAGAGTAGGCTATATAAAGAGCAAGCAGCCAGCAATGTAAACCAGCTGAAGAAAATCTCTGATACACTTGAACATCATGGACCTATCCTCGAGCAGAGAAATAAGAGACATCCGTACCTTGAATGAAAAACTTGAAGAGACCAATGACTCTATCTATGTCAAGAGAGATCGAGCCGAAGCTGACATCTTTCAATTGATAGAAGACCAACGACTATTAGAGGACAAGGCCGCGGCGATCAACGATAGGATAAAATGCATCTTCAATAGCTTGAAAAGGAAGGCGGCGGCGGTAGAAAAGCCGACAAAAGAACAAAGGAGGCTTGGCGAGGTGATCTCTTCGATCAATGATAACATGCATATTTTACCCATTTTCACTATCATAAGTGAGTGCTTTAATAAGCATTTCACTAAGGTTTTGATGCATAAACACTAGATTTTGAGTATTTGGTTGTTCAAGACTCTTTTCAGGTAAACTTAGCAAAAGACGCATATTTTGGAGCAAAATGGACGATTCCGGAAACAGTGCTCAAGGACAGAAGTTAAACATCAAACGAAGGCCTTTTCACCACGAGATCAAGCTCATATTTGGAGACAAGGAAGCCTTATCAGTTGTCTTTCACCTAAAAGTGATTTGAGGACAATCCCACGGTTGGATCTCAAGTTATGGAAGAAGCAAGAAGGCCCGTCAAGCACCCGGAAGGACGAGCTGGCCGCGCCACGGCCGACCCAGACGACCAGTGGCCGCGCCACGGCCGGTCGCTCGAGCGGCCAGGCCATTAGCATTTCCCGAGCCCATTTGAAGCCCAACTTGAACCCGTAGCCGTCTTATGCAAGCCAAGACCTAATCCACGACCTAGGACACTTGAAGACCTATATATACTCGTTGTTTAGGGTTTTTTCTAGGAGAGAAACTTATCACGAAATACTCTAAGTCATAGATTTATTTTGGTGGCCGCGAGTCTCTGATTCGCGGTTTGCCTTTGTTCTTCAAGGGAGATTGATTTATTCTTGAACCCATTTTGTTTCTCATCGATTTATACAAGTTATGCATTCATCAATCACGTTTTCTATCTCTACTTTTATGTCTGAGTAGTTTACTTTTGTTGGGTGTTCTTTAAGGGGATCTATGGGGAATTTCATTAACTGTTGTTGAACCGATTGTTTAGGCCGTAGACTATGATTTTCTGTCTCACTTTATTCGTTCTTATTGCATGAGTCTGGCGTCATGAACTATATTCTGATCGCAGGATCTTGAGAGCGACCAATGTCCTGAATCTCAGATCTAGGTCATGAAGCTAGAATAAGCATTAAACACAAATCCAGATGAAGAACTCTAATGATTTTATCCTAACAATTTAATTCGACCTAACAATTCATCAATCACCTTTGAAAAACCCTAAACCTAACTAGCAAACTACTCAGACATGATTAATGAAACAAAAATTATTATTTGAATAGAAAGCATAAAAGAAATCAATAGAAGAAATAAAGGATTTCCAAATTTGCTCTGAATGAGTCAAATTCTTCTCTCCCAAAACTCTTTACAAATCTCTCTCTCGAATAATGTGTGTGTTATGCCTAAACAATGGTTGAAAAACTCTATTTATAGGCCTAGGTTCGAATCTTCAAGTCCTTGAAAGATTACGAAAAGTCTTGGAGATTTCTTTTTCTTCAAAAACTGGAAACTTAAGGCCTTTGAAAATTGGAAATCCTGGTGTCGTTCGACACCAACAGGCGGTGTCGTACGACACCAACAGGCGGTGTCGTTCGACACCAACAGGCGGTGTCGATTGACACATGTCGTGCATCTTCAATCCGACTTCAACACTTCGTGACTTCATTCTATTATGCTCCAGAATGTATCCAAATCTCCAATTCAGCTCCAATTGTACCTGAACCTGCAAAGACTCTAATAAGACTCTAAAAAAACCAAAAGATTCTATAAATAAGACTTATATCATGGTCAAAAACCGGTAAAAACCATGATATAACAACTCCCCCAGACTTAGCTTTTGCTTGCCCTCAAGCAAAACTGAAACCAAGTATAGAGTCGAGGTTTGAAAACCGAAATATCCAGCTAAACTTTAGAACGCCACAATCGTTAACACTCTTGAATCCACAAGGTATAGAGCCAACCTTAGGTAATGTTTCAGTGTACTTACCACAAGCTTAGCAATCTCCCAGTTCGAATCCAGATCCTTTCCTTAGTAAATTTTTGAACCCTAACAATGGTATGACCAAAGAACTTTCCAGATTCTTTCCCTTCCTTAGTGCTTTGAACAGGACATTCTTTATACAGCTCTCATATTTTCTCTTCCCTTAGTCAACTGCTGCCCACTTTCAGGGTGTTCTAAGATCTTTTCATTGACTCTTTCTTATTCTTTTGAAGTCTGGAATAGTGCTTTACTTGTGTTCCTTGTGAGGAGACAGGTTCATGAGCTATCACTAATATTGTTCCTTGTGAGGAGACAGGCCCATGAGGATCTTTGCACTATTCCTTAATTTAGACTCTCTTCTTTCTTTTCTCAAGGGAAGATCAAGGAGAGACTGTAGTTTCTTTTTTATCTTGTCAGAGCTGAAAGAGGAATCAAGTCCAATGAATACCAAGCTCTAAGCAGGAATCTGAACTCTCTTTGTTAGACTGAGCCACTTGCAGCTTTCTACTTAGTAAGACCTGCAATCAACTATTATGGCAATGGTCCTTCAAGTGTCAATCTTATGTGGTTAGTTCTTCTGAAAACTGAAAATTTCACTGATTTTGACTCAATAAAACAAAGTTTTTGACTGACTCAAATGATTCTCAGAACAAAACACAAAGTCAGTAATCACCTCCCCCAGTCTTAAATAACACTGTCCCCAGTGTTATCAAGCCCGAAGTTGGTTAAAAGAAAGATTAGAAACAACATAAAAGACCAAAATAGAAGACTTACCTTCGTCTGCGCGTGGTGTCGATCGACACATAGTAGTGTCGATCGACACTGGTCAATGTCGGGTCCAATGTCTCCTTTTTTCAACTGACTAAAACTTAGGACTTAGTAAAACCAAAACAAAATAAAAAGAAAAACGTACCTAACAGTGGGTTGCCTCCCACTCAGCGCTCGTTTTCAGTCATTAGCTTGACTGTGTCGGGGTTCAGACGTCTGGTGGATCAGAGGGTGGCATCGAATGCTTCCCAGACGAATGTCTTCTCATCCATGGTGGTGTATAGGCATTAGGTGCATGAAAGCGACCAAGGAAATGAGGAACAGCAGCAGGGTGGGACTTGAGTTCGGGTGGGACACTTCGTTTTCCTGCAGCATCATCAAAAGAAATACCAAGCCTTCTACGAGAATCTCGTGGCTTGCATAAGTGTGAAGCATCTTTTGAACATTTGGTATTCTTATTGACAAGATCAGGAGGTTTGGAATTCATTCCAGGGAATGCGTACCTTTGCTTACTTCGAGGTTTATGAGCTGTAGGATGTGAAGGCATCTGCTTGATCAAAGGAAATGGATTTGCAGCATTGGAAAAAGCTTCTGTCGTGATCTTCGGAGGGTGTCGATCGACACATATGGTGTCGATCGACGCCGACTCTGCAGTCCGAATCTCTGCATCTTTTCTGCAACTCAGCTTTGCAATCTTGGTCTCCATGATGAAAACGTCTTCTTCCATTAACTTAGCATTGATTAGACCCTCATTTCCGCCCAAAGTCCTGAAGATATGATTGTTTCACTCCAATCTTCAAGCTCCACATTTTTCTTAGAATTCTCAGCCAATGCCTCTTGAATAACCAGCTTGTCCTCTTGATTTTCAGTATCAAGCTCCTTGACATACCTAGCAGTAATGGCATCCGAACTTTCCATGATTTGACCTTCATTTATGGACATCTCTACTGAAAAAGCTTGACCATCAATGGTGGATGGTCCTCTTAATTTGTCCATGTCAAAGTTCATGACAACTTCACCCAAATCAAGCTCCATTTTCCCTCTTCTCACATCAATAATGGCACCAGCTGAAGCCAAAAATGATCTTCCCAGAATAAGAGGGTCTGTAGGTTCTTCATCATACTTCAAGACCACAAAGTCTGTGGGAATTATGCAGCCTTCAATCTTTAAGGGAACATCTTCTAAGACACCTTCTGGAATTCTCTTTGATCGATCAGCTAGGACAAGGGAGATCCTGGTTGGCTCGAAGTCAGTCATGCCAAGTGTAACAGCTACAGAGTGTGGCATCAAGTTGATACTTGAGCCTAGATCGCAGAGAGAACGAGGAAACCTTCCTGTTGAGATTGAGCAATCTAGCACAAAGTTCCCTGGATCTGGTAATTTCTCTGGAATCCTCCTCTGAATCACAGCACAGACTTGTTCAGAAACCCACATCTTCTTCTTCTTCCTTGGAACTATGTTCAAGAGAATTGCATTCATGTCTCTGGTAAGTAATGCTCCTTCTTCAGGACTCACACCGTTTGCAACCATTCTCTTGACATATCTTCTTAATGCAGGTGAAAGTTGGACTGCATCAACTAGGGGTAGCTCAACCATCAGCTTACTCATCATCTCCTTGCATCTGGCTTCTTCTCTCTCCTGTTTAGATCTTCTGGGAGGCAGGGGGTAGGGTATCTTAGGCTTATACACTCTTTCCTCTTCGAGTTTTGAAGGTTCAGCGCGATTTGGTGAAGTCTGGGCATGGTGTCGATCGACACCAGCATTGTGTCGATCGACACACGGGCTCGAGCTTTGGACTTCGCGAAGTTCTTCAGGTGTCGATCGACACTCTGCTGTGTCGATCGACACTGGATCTGCAGGGGCGTCTGGAGCTTCTTTTTCAATTTCCTCCAACTCCACAAGGTCTTCAGCACTTAGATTCTCCTTCTCCTCTGGTTCCATCTTGCTTCTGCTCCTTGTCGTGATTGCATTCACATGGCGTCTGGGATTTGTATCAGTCTTCCCAGGAAGAAATCCTTCTTGCCTATGAACAGCTTCTGCAGTTTGAGCAACTTGAACATCCAATTGCTTCATCTGAGAGTTCAAGCAATCGATCTTCCCATTCAAGTCTTGGTACAGTGAATCAATCTTCCCATTGAAATCCACTGTCATCTTTTGCTGTCCTTCCAGAAGTTGCTCTAGCATAGACTCCACCTTATTGTCTTGTGCAGGAGGCATCTGGTAAGAAGAAGAACCATAAGTTCTCTGGAAGATATTGTTCTGAAAAGGCTTCTGGTAAGCAGAACCATAGCCTTGCTGATTGTTGAATCTCTGTCCTTGAAAACCAGCACCATTGACATAGTTAACTTCTTCTTGCTTTGGCTCAAAGGTCTCCACTTCTGCAGCAAAGTTAACTTGCTTCTTTCCTATTAAGATGTCCAGCTTCCTGTTAACCTCAACTATTTGGCTTCCTCCATTCGCACCAGCATGTTGTTTCCTCTCAAAGTCTGCATTCTTGGTGCTGTTGCAAGAGGCCAAATTCTTTATAAGCACCATCGCGTCTTCTGGATATCTGGTGTTGAAGTTGCCATTTCTCGCCGCGTCTAAAGCCATCTGGTACCTCCAATCAATCCCTCGGTAGAAGATCCCTAGCAGCTGTGGCTCGCTGAAACCATGGTGTGGACAGTCTCGCTGATAAGCTCTGAATCTCACCCAAGCAGCTTTAAATGCTTCAGTTGGTCCTTGGGAGAATGTAGTGATCTTTGTCCTCAGCTCTTCGGACCTTGCATCATCAAAGAATTGTATAAGAATGCATTCTTTGTTTCTTCCCAAGTGGTCAAGGATCCTGGATCCAACTGCTTCAGCCAGTATGATGCATCTCCAGCAAGCGAGTAGGGGAAAAGCTTGCAGAAGAGATATTCATAGGACACTCCATTAGCCTTAATGCTTGATGCCAAGTCCTCGAATCTCTCTATGAGGTCCATGGGGTGCTCATTAGGAAGACCATGGAAAGGATGCTGAGCCACCAAAGTGTAGTAAGCAGGCTTCAGCTCGAAATCATTCCTCTGGAATGTAGGAGGACAAATCCCAACTCTATTAGCATAGAACTGGTCTAGTCTGTTGTATTCACCAAGTGTTCTTCCGCGTCCAACGTCTGCATGTGCGACTTGAATTGGATGCTCGATGATAACAGCTCCATTATCGTCAAGTCTCTGGCCACAATTGTTTCTTTTATTGCTGTCCAGATCTGTGAAGTTACCATCTTCATCACGAATCAAGATCACAGGCTCAGCCATCAAGCACCCGGAAGGACAATCCCACGGTTGGATCTCAAGTTATGGAAGAAGCAAGAAGGCCCATCAAGCACCCGGAAGGACGAGCTGGCCGCACCACGGCCAACCCAGACGACCAGTGGCCGCGCCACGGCCGGTCGCTCGAGCGGCCAGGCCATTCGCATTTCCCGAGCCCATTTGAAGCCCAACTTGAACCCACAGCCATCTTATGCAAGCCAAGACCTAATCCATGACCTAGGACACTTGAAAACCTATATATACTCGTTGTTTAGCGTTTTTTCTAGGAGAGCAACTTATCACAAAATACTCTAAGTCATAGATTTCTTTTGGTGGCTGCGAGTCTCTGATTCGCGGTTTGCCTTTGTTCTTCAAGGGAGATTGATTTATTCTTGAACCCTTTTTGTTTCTCATCGATTTATACAAGTTATGCATTTATCAATCACGTTTTCTGTCTCTACTTTTATGTCTGAGTACTTTCGTTGGGTGTTCTTTAAGGGGATTTTTGGGGAATTTCATTAACTGTTGTTGAACCGATTGTTTAGGCCGTAGACTAGGATTTTCTGTTTCACTTTATTAGTTCTTATTGCATGAGTCTAGCGTCATGAACTATATTCTGATCGCAGGATCTTGAGAGCGACCAACGTCCTGAATCTCAGATCTAGACCAAAATAGGGTAGAGAGCATCCTTTAAAAGATGTCTGAATGTTTATCGTCCCGATCTTATTGCGTGTTCGTCTAGGACGCAGGATATGAGAATATACCTGCGGACTAGAAGTTTGCAGATCGACCTTGCTTGATAAAGTTAGGTTGTTAAAACCAGTGAATCAGTTTAGGAAAAATCGCCTAGTCTCGTTTGCTTAGCCTTTGCGTGTTTGATTCCTAGTTAGAACCCCATAGATTTCCCGAGAAGATTCTCAACGTGTCGCACCCCATCTGGTTTTACATCGAGATTTACGCACTTCAATATTTACTTTTCCTGCACTGCTTGCCTGTTTTACTTTTTACAAGTCTTTAAGTTTATTTTCCTTTTCCCGTTGGTTATAGAAGAGATTGACAACATTCTCTATATAAGACGTGATTCTGCTTTCTTTTATTTCTGCAAAAACCGTGACACTTACCCCAAAACCCCAGTTCCCTGTGTCTTTGGTTGCTCTGATTCTTCTGTTTTGCAATTGACCTCCTCCCTATAGATCGATACCCTAAGTACTACAACGCACGCTGTGCACTTGCAGCTTAGGGTCCTACAAATTCAAAGCTCGACGAGTCCCCAAAGAAATCCTCCAATCTCGGACGACTATTTAGACCCCATCAATCAACTTAGGCGAAACCAGGGAGCCTACTCACCCCCTTGAAGAGACGATGAAAGGAGTTTCTAAACTCTCGATCCGCAGAACAACTCGAGGAGACACGCCAGTTGCACCAAGTCACTACCCAATCCTAGCCACGTTTACATCATGCATCGCGGTCGAACCCATCACCGAGACAAGGACGTCGAGTCCATGAAACGAGCTTCACTGCCAGCTGCTCAAGCGATTCAAACTACGAGTTTGAAGCGACATATTCGACCGGATCATCGAGTTACGCATCCCATGAACTCCCTAAGGAAGAAACCTCTGTCCGTTCTACCGGAAGGAGCAAAGTCAGTGATAACACTCATATTTTACTCCTAAAACCTATTATTTCAAGATCGTTTATAAGTGTTTTGACCCGGTTTTCAACGGTTTTAAGGCGATTTCCACGTTTTCTAGTTTTAAAAGTCATTTCAGGAAAATTGGACAAAAAGGACACATTTTGGAGCAAAACGGGAACTTCGAAGGACATGTGCTCGGAGCCATAAGTTCAGCATCAGATGATGACGTTCCCACCACAAGATCAAGCTCATATTTGGAGACAAGGTAGCCTTATCAACTGTCTTTCACCTCGAAGTGGTTTGAGAGCAATCCCACGGTTGGATCTCGAGTTACGAAGGAAGCAAGAAGGCCCGTCAGACACATTCACAGAAGAAGGCCGGCCGCGCCACGGATCCTCAGAAGACCAGTGGCTGCGCCACGCCTGGTCGCTCGCGCGGCCACACCACTCCGGCCCATCCCGAGCCCGTTTGCACTTATCCAATATTTTCCCGAGGTTAAAACGTGAAGCCCACTTTCTGAAGACCGGAAGCTTATATAAAGGAGTCTTAGGGTTTCAGAGAAAGGGGGTGACGCCACACACATAGAAGAGACGACGAGACACATCTGCGCCGCACAGAGAGAGGAGAAGAGAGAAAGTTTGACGGCCCCGGAGTCGAGGATCTCGAGAGAGAATTCTTCTGCAGCCGCCTATCCTTCCTTCTTTTCCCTTTCATCTTTCGTTTTTAGTTCTTTNCTTGTCAAACATAGCCTTGTATTTCTCCACCAATTGTTTCTTAAACCTCTCGGGAAAAGGAAGCTTAGGCTTGTAGGGTGGAGGAACAAATCTTGACTCCTTCTTGTGCAAATCCTCCTTTGGCTTCTCCTTTACCACTTCCTTACTCTTCTTTGCAATATATGATAGCAGGATTTTTCCTCTTCAATTAATCTCTACTACTCATGTCATTGTAGTATTTGAGATGTCAATCCAAAGGGGTTAAGATTAACAACACTAGAAATACATGAAACTATTTAATCTAAGCCAAATTCAAGATTGAAGGAGACAAGGGACTAATAAAAGCAAACTACAAGCTAAAAGGGATACTACAAGACTAATTATATGAGCTAAGGCCTTAATTTTAACTAATTAAGCACTAATCAAGAGATTAACTACTAATCAAGATTATCAAATTAACTAAAACGAAACTTAGGGATGGAATCATTGATTTGGGAAACTAAATGGACAACCTTGCAATCATTTAAGCAACTAAAGAAGCTAACTCTATGCCTAGAACACTTAAACAAGATTAAACCATGATGTGTGGCACTAATCCCTTTCTTAATCACCCTAATGAACTAATGATGTTTTAGCATTAGGATAATCAACAAGCATTAAATTCAAGTCTAAATGGCATGATAAACACTCTAGACAACTAATGTCTTAGGCTAGAAATGTAAATCTCTTATTAAGTTGGTTCAAGCATTTCATCAAACACTTGGTGGGTGTAAGAAATGCTTATGATCCAAAATAGCAAAGATTAGCTATTTGGCATTAGGAATCACTTAATAAGAAGAGGGAATGAAAGAATCTATCCTAGATTGCAAGATTAATCCATTAGAAATCCCTAAATCTAACACATCCCCAAGTTTCTAAGGAACTACTCACTAACCATACTTAAACCCATCAAATCAAAGATTAAGGATGAGCAAAACATGATTAGAGAAAGGATAATAAGAAATTCAAGAGAGATATTGCATTAAACTTAAAAGAAATCTCAAAATCTCCTCAAAACCACCAAGGGGCGTTTTTCTGTTCAAAAACAAGAGAGGATCCATAAAAATTAGGTTTTTAAGTATTTATAGGGAATAAGGTCAAACCGGGTCAACCCGGAACAAACCGGGTTTTGACCCGGAGGAGCAGTCTTGAGGAAATCGACATATCTACCTAACCGCAGCTCCTAATGACATGAAACCACCACCACATGAAAGCAGATTCAATTATCTACAACCTTCATGAAGGGCTCTGAGGCTGAATCGGAAGGGAAAGCCTTCATCTGACCCGATCTTCCAGTCACTTCAGGCAGTCTTGCGCCGCATCGGTTTGTTGTCCGAGGTGCTCCAAACCGAGGCAATTTCTGGTGGCTTCATCTCGGTTTGTCTGTCCGAGGTGGCCAAACCGATGCAAACTCTGGTCGTCTTGCATCTGTTTGTTGTCCGATGTACCTCAAACCGATGTGATCTCTGGTTGCTCTGATTCGGAAAGTCTTGCAAGAATCGCCGTATCTCCTGAATTGCTGATTGTAATGACTTGATTCCAACGGCATTAAAAAGCACACTGGATCCTCTACAACTTTGTAGAAGGCTTCGCAGTCTGATTCTAAGTGCAAGGCATTCTTCCGGACACATACATTTTGCACCTCCAAATGCTTGATATGCTTCTACAAGACTTTTGCTTCTCATTTAGCTGCTTCTCTTCCTCCTCTTGATGATTTCTTGCCCTTCCTTTGCTATGCCATCCTTCTCCAACTCCATTCATGCCTCCATAGCATCCAAATCACCTGATCAAGACTCCAAATGCACCAAAATATACAAAGACTATGCAAATACACCCTAGAACTCTAAATGATAAAAATTCAATACAACGATGCTTAATTAGATTCCTAAATGAATAGAAACTTACACTAAATGGAGGGAAATATGATGCAAAATATAGACATATCAATCGTCCCGATCTTATTGCGTGATCGTCTAGGACGCAGGATATGAGAATATACCTGCGGACTAGAAGTTTGCAGATCGACCTTGCTTGATAAAGTTAGGTTGTTAAAACCAGTGAATCAGTTTAGGAAAAATCGCCTAGTCTCGTTTGCTTAGCCTTTGCGTGTTTGATTCCTAGTTAGAACCCCATAGATTTCCCGAGAAGATTCTCAACGTGTCGCACCCCATCTGGTTTTACATCGAGATTTACGCACTTCAATATTTACTTTTCCTGCACTGCTTGCCTGTTTTACTTTTTACAAGTCTTTAAGTTTATTTTCCTTTTCCCGTTGGTTATAGAAGAGATTGACAACATTCTCTATATAAGACGTGATTCTGCTTTCTTTTATTTCTGCAAAAACCGTGACACTTACCCCAAAACCCCAGTTCCCTGTGTCTTTGGTTGCTCTGATTCTTCTGTTTTGCAATTGACCTCCTCCCTATAGATCGATACCCTAAGTACTACAACGCACGCTGTGCACTTGCAGCTTAGGGTCCTACAAATTCAAAGCTCGACGAGTCCCCAAAGAAATCCTCCAATCTCGGACGACTATTTAGACCCCATCAATCAACTTAGGCGAAACCAGGGAGCCTACTCACCCCCTTGAAGAGACGATGAAAGGAGTTTCTAAACTCTCGATCCGCAGAACAACTCGAGGAGACACGCCAGTTGCACCAAGTCACTACCCAATCCTAGCCACGTTTACATCATGCATCGCGGTCGAACCCATCACCGAGACAAGGACGTCGAGTCCATGAAACGAGCTTCACTGCCAGCTGCTCAAGCGATTCAAACTACGAGTTTGAAGCGACATATTCGACCGGATCATCGAGTTACGCATCCCATGAACTCCCTAAGGAAGAAACCTCTGTCCGTTCTACCGGAAGGAGCAAAGTCAGTGATAACACTCATATTTTACTCCTAAAACCTATTATTTCAAGATCGTTTATAAGTGTTTTGACCCGGTTTTCAACGGTTTTAAGGCGATTTCCACGTTTTCTAGTTTTAAAAGTCATTTCAGGAAAATTGGACAAAAAGGACACATTTTGGAGCAAAACGGGAACTTCGAAGGACATGTGCTCGGAGCCATAAGTTCAGCATCAGATGACGACCTTCCCACCACAAGATCAAGCTCATATTTGGAGACAAGGTAGCCTTATCAGCTGTCTTTCACCTCGAAGTGGTTTGAGAGCAATCCCACGGTTGGATCTCGAGTTACGAAGGAAGCAAGAAGGCCCGTCAGACACATTCCCAGAAGAAGGCCGGCCGCGCCACGGATCCTCAGAAGACCAGTGGCCGCGCCACGCCTGGTCGCTCGCGCGGCCACACCACTCCGGCCCATCCCGAGCCCGTTTGCACTTATCCAATATTTTCCCGAGGTTAAAACGTGAAGCCCACTTTCTGAAGACCGGAAGCCTATATAAAGGAGTCTTAGGGTTTCAGAGAAGGGGGGGGACGCCACACACATAGAAGAGACGACGAGAAACATCTGCGCCGCACAGAGAGAGGAGAAGAGAGAAAGTTCGACGGCCCCGGAGTCGAGGATCTCGAGAGAGAATTCTTCTGCAGCCGCCTATCCTTCCTTCTTTTCCCTTTCATCTTTCGTTTTTAGTTCTTTGCTTTTGAATACTTTAAGAAAACCTCTGTTCAATCGATTTCCCTTTAAAGAAGTTTTCTCACTTTGCTCTTTTCATTAATACGATTCGCACCTTTCATATCTCGAAGATGTCTCTCGTTCCCATGAACGAGTAGTCATCTAGTTGGGTTTTTAAGGGGATTTTCGAAGGGGTTTAATCATGGATTGATTTCGCTAGGTTGATAGAGATAGAGTTCCTTTTAGGTATCTTCGTTGATGTCTCGTTCTTATTGCATGTTTGCTTCTCTGATCAATTAGCAACTGATTCTAGGATGATTAGATACATGAAAATGTGGTCTATTGTCTCGATCTAGGGGTTAACGAGCGGATCGCACCGTAGGATGTTTAGGCATATCGACGGACCGCACCGTGAGTGTTTACAAATAGGTGAATGATACGTATGCGCGGTTGTCTTGCATCGTGGGATGAGAGATCATACCCGCAGTGAGGGACAAACGCAGGTGGCTAGATCCGTGAAAGCGGGGTAGTCATAGTCGACCGTTTCAGCTTAAGAACCTAGCTTATTAAATCATTTAGAACCTATCCTGTTGCTTGTTTAATTCGATCCATGAACCCCGGAGAATATCCCTGAACCCAACGCCTTTTATTTATTGATTTACAACCGTTTAATTCTCTTTTGCTGCTTGATATTATTGCTACAAACCGTGACAAACTCTATCCCCAAGTTCCATTTGGTTTAAAGAAGTTAGAAATCTTAGGACTTTCGCAAAACAACAATCTCTGTGGATTCGATCCCTTAATATACTACTGTGATTGCTGTGCACTTGCAGCTATCTTAGGGGTAAAACTTGAAGTAAAAGAAACCCCGCATCAAGTTTTTGGCGCCGTTGCCGGGGATTGTTTGCTTTTACGAATTTTCAGTTTCTAATTTGTCTTTTAGACCACGTTGATTTTCAAGCTTTTCCGTTCATTGCTCACGATTTTCTTGTGTTTACTTCTCATGTTTCAGGTGTATGACCACTAGGAGGAACGCTTCCAACGTCTTACCCCGACACATCGAGATCGACAGGCACGAAAAAGAAATTCGAAGGTTAAGAAGACAGATCAGCATGGCCGAGAACGAGGCCGCCCTTGGAGTTCAACGAAACCGCGAAGAACTTCTTCGCAACACTGGTCGAGCACCTAACGATTTACGAGATGGGGAGCCACAGCTCGACAACAATGGAAACCCTATCAACACCAATCCCGAGGCTGACTCGGACGAAGAAGAACGCGATCCTGCCATGCAGCAAGGAGGACACAATCCGATCATCGGAAACATAGCAAACCAAGCAAACCCCATTGTCCGACCGGATGACCGAGACGCCGTCTGACCTATCCCGCCAGCCAACCTTCCGAGGCGAGCTAGGAACCGTACCATAGCCGATCACGATACTCCTGATCAGCACTTCCATAATCGAGCAGAGATTCAAGTTAACGTCCCCCATGAGGACGAGTTGGAGATCAAACCGCAAATCATCTCTTTGGTGAAGCAAAACCAGTTTCACGGACTATCAAATGAGCACCCGATGGACCACATCGAGTTATTCGAGGAAATCTGCAGCACCACGAAGATGAACCGTATCCCTCCCGACTATCTGAAGTGTAAGCTATTCCCATTTTCTTTGAGCGACAAGGCTCATAGATGGCTGAAGACTCTACCACCAGGATCGATCACTAACTGGGTGGAATGCAAGTCGGCCTTCCTCAATCACTTCTACACTAAGTCCCGATCCAACTTGCTGAGAAATAAGATCCAAGGCTTTCAACAAGGACCGGTCGAATCAGTCTTTGAGGCGTGGGAGCGATTCAAGGACTATGAGCGCGACTGCCCTCACCATGGTTTCTCCGGAGCCAGCTTGCTCAATACGTTCTACCGTGGACTGCAAGCTAGATACCAACTCTCGCTCGACACAGCCAGCAATGGAGATTTCACGACAAAGACAGAGCGACAAGGACGCGCATTCATCGAGAACCTCGCTGTAAGCAATAGCAATAACTGTCCGGATTACGATAGGAATCCAAGAACCGGAGACTCCGATTCTAAGCAGATTGCCGAGCTGAAGAATATGATGAGCCAGCTGCTCAAAGGACAGCAGCGCAATATCAGTGCTTGTGATACCGCGGCGGAAAGAGAAGAATCTAGCCCGGGGGACGATGGAGACGAGTCCTACACGCGGGAAGAAGAGATTAACTTCATAGGAGGACAGAATTCATATCCAAACAGAAACTTCAACAGTGGATTCAACAACAACTTCAGGAACAACAACAACTTGTCATACCGTAACCCAAACGTGGAGAACCCGCGAGATCAAGTGTATCCACCTCTAGGAAGACCCTACCAGAACAAGTTCCAGAACGTGAATTACGGAAACAACGGGAGCTACCAGGCGAAACAACCCTACAACTCTCAGCTCACGCCCTACAACAATCAGCAAGGAGCGCCGCAAGCTGCACCGAACGCACCCTACCCATCTCGAGAGGACAAACTCGAAGGACTGATGCAACAACTGCTGTTATCCCAACAAAAATCGGTCAAGGATCTCAACATCAAGGTAGATTGCATATACAATGACCTGAACAGTAAGTTCGAAACCCTTTCTTCCCACGTGAAGAAATTAGACATGCAAGTCTCTCAAACCGCTGAAGCCATCAAGAGGCAAGCAGGGATCTTTCCCGAAAAAGTAGAGGATAACCCGAAAGGATTCTGTAACGCGATCTCAGCTGTCGCCGACGAGGCTATGGAGCCAGAACCAGCCGTGGGAGAAAAGTGCAGGTTCGTCCCACTCTTCCCATCGATAAAGAGAGACACGGCCAGTCCACCTTTCGATACCCTGGAGAACCGCGGGTTCAGCAGACTGAAGAAAGAAGAAGATCCAGGCGCATTTACTTTCCCATGCTCGATCACGGGAATCAACTTCAAGGATTGTCTATGCGACACGGGAGCCAATATCAATGTCATGCCAATGGCAGTCGCTGAAAAGTTGGGAGTTACGACTTATTTCCCCTCACCTACACAACTAGTATTCGGAGACTCTTCTAGAAAGAAGTCAGATGGCGTGATCCACAACGTTCAACTTCTTGTCGGGAATAAGATAGTGCCTACGGACTTCCATGTGCTTGACATGGGGGAGGACAAAGACAACCCACTGATACTTGGAAGACCCTTCTTAGCCACGGTAGGAGCAAGGATCGACCACGTGAACAACTTCGTAGNCTAGAGTATGATCGCAGGACCTCGAGAGCGGCCAACGCCCGGAATCTCGGATCCAGACCTAGTGGGGTGGAGCGCATCATTCCTGGAACGCCTATGCATGGCCAGGAAGGTGGTGTGAATGTTTATTGTCCTGATTTTATTGCTTGATTGTTCAGGTCGCGGGATACGATAATATACCTACAAAATTTGCATTCATAGATCAATCTATCTTCGTCAGAGTTAGGTTGTTAAAACTAGTGAATCAGTTTAGGGAAAACCTCCTAGTCCCGTTTTCTTAACTTTTATGAGTTTGATTTCTACTAGATGTTTTCTTCTTGCAAAACCGAAACTCACACTCTCTTTCTTTCTATTTTCGAAAAAAAATCAGATTGTATGAAAATGAAGAGAGAGTGTGCATGAAATGTTTTAAAGAAAAAAAATTTGGACTCATGCATGCAAGTGGATTTTTGAAAATTGTGGTCAAGGCACGTTTTTCATGGTCAAAGATGCTTGCCTTGACCAAAATTTAAATTCAAAATGAGAGGAAAAGAGAAAGAGGGGGGAAATTTAAAACCAACCTTGGCATGAGATTGAGTCAAACCGGACATCGATCTCATGCCCATTTTGTCCGAGATCGTGTGGCTCGCACGATCGTTTACCCGATCTGATTTAGATCGAGCTTCAGATCGATTGTCCTCCTCGATTTATAGTCCTTCGTGGTTGGAGTTGCATGTCTTGGATCGAGCTCCTTAATCGATCGTGAGGTCGTTTTGGCGGAGATCGAGTGAGCCGGTCGATCGTCTCATCGATCTCTGTATAGAGATCGAGAAATCTGATCGATCCTGCCATCGATTTGAGTTCGAAGATCGAGTGAATCCATTCGATCCACACCCCGTTTGTATGTCAAGCTAAACACGTGGGTGGGTCATCCTATCGCAATCGACTGGCTCACTGGATCGTCTACTCGATCTCGTCTGGATTGAGTGACTTCACTCGATTAACTAGCTTGATCTAGTAAAGATCGAGCCAGAACGGGTCGATCTGTCACTCGATCTGCTGCCTATGTTCTCTTTTCCTTGCTTTTGGTAAATCCATGATCATGACTTGTGGTCTCCAACTCCTTGTACCTACACACTTAAACTAAAAAGCATAAAACTGAAATAGAAATAAATTAAAAATATGTACAATGATAGTCATGGGAATGCCTCCCAAGTGCGCTTGTTTAACGTCGTTTAGCTCGACTTTACTTGGTTAGGCTAGAGGGGGATCTTGGAGAAGAAATGTGGTGCCCTCCTCGCTGCAATCACTTGCCATGTAGGGCTTGACTCTATGCCCATTCACTGTGAAACTCTCTCCACCCCTGCCAATCAAAGTTACTGCCCCATACGGTAATACCTCTTTAATCTCAAACGGTCCACACCATCTAGACTCGAGCTTCCCGGGACACAACTTCAAACGTGATTTGTAGAGCAGAACCAAGCCTTCCTCTTTGAGCTCCTTAAGCACCAGCTTCTTGTCATGAAAGGCCTTGTCCTCTTTTTGTAAATCTTGGTACTTTCATAAGCATCCAACCTCAACTCATCTAGCTCTTGAAGTTGCACGAGTCTCTTCTCTTGTGCCGTCTTGAGATTGTAGTTAAGTTGCTTCACAGACCAAAGAGCTTTGTGCTCTAACTCCACAGGAAGGTGACAAGCCTTGCCATAGAGGAGGTTGAAAGGCTTGGTACCAATGGGAGTCTTGTAAGCCGTCCTATAAGCCCAAAGAGCTTCATCAAGCTTGCTTGCCCAATCCTTCCTAGTCACACCCGCGGTTCTCTCTAGGATGGTCTTGATTTGCCGATTTGAAACCTGCACTTGGCCACTGGTTTGTGGGTGATAAGGCGTGGCCACCTTATGTTTAACTCAATGCTTTCTCAAAAGACCCTCAAAAACCTTGTTGATGAAGTGGCTGCCTCCATAACTAATCACCACCTTAGGAACTCCAAACCGTGGAAAAATGATTGACTTGAAAAGTTTGATTACCACCCTTGAATCATTAGTTGGTGTTGCTATGGCTTCCACCCACTTAGACACAAAGTCTACTGTCACAAGAATGTACTTGTTGCCATATGATGATGGAAATGGACCCATAAAATCAATTCTCCAAGCGTCAAAGACTTCCACTTAAAAGGTAGGCACTTGTGGCAACTCGTTTCTCTTGGTTATGTTTCCGGCTCTTTGGCAAGCTTCACAAGAGTTAATGAACTCATGTGCATCCTTAAAGAGTGTAGGCCACCAAAACCCAGCTTGGAGAACCTTTGTAGCTGTTTTCAATGATGCGAAATGGCCACCATAAGTCATACCGTGGTAATGAAGAAGAATGACTTTTGCTTCTTCCCTTGTGACACATCTTTGGTATAGGCTGTCCACACACCTCTGGTTTAGATAAGGATCATCCCATAAGTAGTGAGAGATGTCCCTTATGAATTTCTTCCTATGGTAATGGTCCAAATGTGTAGGCTCTTCTCTATATGCCAAATAATTGACAATATCCGCATACCAAGGGAGGTTATCTTCCTTTAGGCTCAAGACTTCTTCAAGCTTCTCCTCCAGCCTTGCACATTCCACGGTGTTAACCATCAACATCTGCTCTTCAGGGAGTGAGTCATCCATAGGCAAGACATCATCCACCCTCATCCTTGAGAGATGATCCGCTACACCGTTCTTTATACCTTTCTTATCCTTGATCTCCATGTCAAACGCTTGCAAGAGGAGGATCCATCTTAAGAGTCTCGGCTTGGTGTCCTTCTTGGAGTATATGTATCTCAAGGCAGCATGGTCAGTGTACATATTGACCTTAGAACCCACCAAATAAGACCTAAACTTCTCAAAATCAAAGACCACGGCTAGAAGCTCTTTCTCGATGGTTGCATACTTCACTTGCGTGTCATCCAAGGTACGGCTTGCATAGTAAATCACATGCAGCTTCTTGTCATTCCTCTGACCCAAGACAGCACCCACAGCATAGTCGCTCGCATCACACATGATCTCAAAGGGCAAATCCCAATCCGGAGCTTGCACTATAGGCGCGGTGACTAAGGCTTCTTTGA
This sequence comes from Alliaria petiolata, assembly GCA_020283515.1. Classification (NCBI taxonomy): domain Eukaryota; kingdom Viridiplantae; phylum Streptophyta; class Magnoliopsida; order Brassicales; family Brassicaceae; genus Alliaria; species Alliaria petiolata. Next base: position 328,447,633 of record JAHZTW010000001.1, on the reverse strand, counting down.
TGGTCTTAAATGCTTGTAGGCATTCTCCATCAAAGACGAACTCGGTTTTGTTGCACAGTAGCCTTGTAAGAGGACGTGCTATCTTGGAGAAATCTTTGATAAACCTCCTGTAGAAGCCGGCATGCCCCAAGAAACTCCTAATCCCTTTCACGTTCACCGGAGGCTAGACTCATCATAACTTCTATTTTTACCTTGTCAACCTCTATACCCTTCTCAGAAATTTTGTGCCCAAGCACAATGCCTTCCTTCACCATAAAATGACACTTTTCCCAATTCAGCACCAAGTTTGTCTCCTCACATCTCTTAAGAACCCTGCACAAGTTTGACAAACAAGCACCAAAAGAGCAACCATATACCAAAAAGTCATCCATAAAAACCTCTACCATTTTGATAGGGCTCAGGTTTTACCCTAATAAAACTACTGCAAGTGCACAACAATGAACTCCTCTCCTTTGGAGTTTGTCAAGACGAATTGCTCCATATGGTCTGACGTCTTTTATGGTGAAAGGACCTGACCAACGTGAACGCAATTTACCAGGAAACAATTGCAAACGAGAGTTATACAGAAGTACCTGATCATTTGGTTCGAATTGTCTGGAGATGATCTTCTTATCATGATATGCTTTAGTCCTTTCTTTGTAGACCTTTGAATTCTCATAAGCATGATAGCGAAGTTCATCTAACTCGTTGAGCTGTATTAGGCGCCTTTCCGCAGCAGGCTTCAAGTCGAAGTTCATCATCTTGATAGCCCAGTGTGTCTTGTGTTCCAACTCCACTGGAAGATGGCAAGCTTCGCCATAGAGGAGCTGGAAAGGTGTAGTTCCTAGTGGTGTTTTGTAGGCAGTCTTGTAAGCCCAAAGTGCATCATCTAACTTTGCAGCCCAATCTTTCCTTGTCTTGCCCACTGTCTTCTCCAGGATTTGCTTGATCTGTCTGTTGGAGACTTCGACTTGTCCACTCGTTTGGGGGTGATACGGAGTAGCCACACGATGTTAAACACCATGCTTCTTAATGCATGTGAATGATTGACTGCATCAACTAGGGGTAGCTCAATCATCAGCTTATCCATCATTTCCTTGCATCTGGCTTCTTTTATCTCATGTTTAGACTTTCTAGGAGGCCTGGAATAAGGTATTTTGGGTCTATACACTCTTTCCTCTTCACCTTTTGAAGCTCACGCGTGTCCGGCGAAGTCTGGGAAGGGTGTCGATCGACGCCCAGTTGGTGTCGATCGACAGTAGCGTTTTGTGCCGACGTTTCAGTGTCGATCCTGCTCGATTTCGCTTCGTCAGAGCTCGAATCGTCGGGCTTTTCTAGTGGTGTCGATCGACGTTAACTCTGCAACTGCAGAATCGTGTTCTTCATCTAGCTCTTCGATCTCTTCAAAGCTCAGACTCCTTTTCAGCTCTGGTTGAAAGCTTCTTTCACTCTGAATCGTGATGGCATTCACGTCTGTCTTTCCAGGAAGACATCCCTCTTGTCTCTTCAAAGCTCCAGCAGTTTGAGTAACTTGAACATCCAATTGCTTCATCTGAGAGTTCAAGCAATCGATCTTCCCATTCAAGTCTTGGTACAGTGAATCAATCTTCCCATTGAAATCCACTGTCATCTTTTGCTGTCCTTCCAGAAGTTGCTCTAGCATAGACTCCACCTTATTGTCTTGTGCAGGAGGCTTCTGGTAAGAAGAAGAACCATAAGTTCTCTGGAAGATGTTGTTCTGAAAAGGCTTCTGGTAAGCAGAACCATAGCCTTGCTGATTGTTGAATCTCTGTCCTTGAAAACCAGCACCATTGACATAGTTAACTTCTTCTTGCTTTGGCTCAAAGGTCTCCACTTCTGCAGCAAAGTTAACTTGCTTCTTTCCTATTAATATGTCCAGCTTCCTGTTAACCTCATCTATTTGGCTTCCTCCATTCGCACCATCATGTTGTTTCCTCTCAAAGTTTGCATTCTTGGTGCTGTTGCAAGAGGCCAAATTCTTTATATGCACCATCGCGTCTTCTGGATATCTGGTGTTGAAGTTGCCATTTCTCGCCGCGTCTAAAGCCATCTGGTACCTCCAATCTATCTCTCGGTAGAATATCCCTAGCAGTTGTGGCTCGCTGAAACCATGGTGTGGACAGTCTCGCTGATAAGCTCTGAATCTCACCCAAGCAGCTTTAAATGCTTCAGTTGGTCCTTGGGAGAATGTAGTGATCTTTGTCCTCAGCTCTTCGGACCTTGCATCATCAAAGAAGTTGCATAAGAATGCATTCTTTGTTTCTTCCCAAGTGGTCAAAAATCCTGGATCCTACTGCTTCAGCCAGTATGATGCATCTCCAGCAAGCGAGTAGGGGAAAAGCTTGCAGAAGAGATAATCATAGGACACTCCATTAGCCTTAATGCTTGATGCCAAGTCCTCGAATCTCTCTATAAGGTCCATCGGGTGCTCATTAGGAAGACCATGGAAAGGATACTGAGCCACCAAAGTGTAGTAAGCAAGCTTCAGCTCAAAATCATTCCTCTGGAATGGAGGAGGACAGATCGCAGCTCTATTAGCATAGAACTGGTCTGATCTGTTGTATTCACCAAGTGTTCTTCCGCGTCCAACGTCTGCATGTGCGACTTGAATTGGATGCTCGATGATAACAGCTCCATTATAGTCAAGTCTCTGGCCACGATTGTTTCTTCTATTGCCGTCCAGATCTGTGAAGTTACCATCTTCATCACGAATCAAGATCACAGGCTCAGCCATCTCTTCTTACGAAGGGTGTCGATTGACGCTAGTGTTGGTGTCGATCGACGCTCTTGCAGATTTGCGGTTTGTTCGTTCTAGACGGCTGAGCTCATGGTTGCTTAGTTTGATTAGCTCCTTTTCCGTGTTGCTTCTGGTATTGCGGTTAAGCATGCACATGAAACCAAGAATAAGAAACTAAAAATTAGTAACCAAAAACAAAAATAAAAAACTTAGACAAAACTCTAATATTAGAACTCTGTAGGCAACTAATCTCATTCCCCGGCAACGATGCCAAAATTTGATATGCTCTCAAATTTACCCTAGAGCTACTCTCTCAAATTAAGAGATCAGTCGCAGTACTTAGGGATCGAATCCACAGGGAAGGGATAATGACACAACAAATTTCTAAGTTCGAATTAAGCTAAGTGAGAATGTGAAACTAAAAGACAGGAAGCAAATAAAACGGTGTAAATTCAGGAGATGAAACGCTAGGTTCAGGGAAATTCTCAGGTGAATCCAAATTGCGGGTCTAGACAGAATGTTAGGAATTATTAAGCACTGTTCTTGAACTTGAAACACTAATGTAAAATCAACCAACTCTCGCTGCGGAGATTATCTATGTCTAAACCCTAGAATCCCAAATCTGTTTGCAAATTAAAACAATTCAGACAAGCATTAATATCAGGTTCAATTATTCACAAAATCCCTAAACCAAATCTCTTTGCGAATAGGTATTTTGCTCATCTAACATTAGTTCAGACAATTAATAATACTCTCGTATCTATTAATTAACCTAAGATCAGATTCTAGGTCATGAAGGTAGAATAAGCATTAAACACAAATCCAGATGAAGAACTCTAATGATTTTATCCTAACAATTGAATTCGATCTCACAATTCATCAATCACCTTTGAAAAACCCTAAACCTAACTAGCAAACTACTCATACATGATTAATGAAACAGAAATCATTATTTGAATAGAAAGCATAAAAGAAATCAATAGAAGAAATAAAGGAGTTCCAAATTTGCTCTGAAGGAGTCAAATTCTTCTCTTCAAAAACTCTCTACAAATCTCTGTCTCAAATAATGTGTGTGTTATGCTTAAACAATGGCTGAAAAACTCTATTTATAGGCCTAGGTTTGAATCTTCAATTCCTTGAAAGATTAGGAAAAGTCTTGGAGATTTCCTTTTCTTCAAAAACTGGAAACTTCACGCCTTTGGAAATTGGAAATCCTGGTGTTGTTCGACACCAACAGGCGGTGTCGATCGACACATGTCGTGCATCTTCAATCCGACTTCAACACTTCGTGACTTCATTCCATTATGCTCCAAAATGTATCCAAATCTCCAATTAAGTTCCAATTGTTCTTGAACCTGCAAAAACTCTAATAGGACTCTAAAAAGACCAAAAGACTCTATAAATAAGACTTATATCATGGTCAAAAACCGGTAAAAACCATGATATATCAACGCTGTTCACTTGCCGCTTAGGGTCCTACAAATTCAAAGCTCGACGAGTCCCCAAAGAAATCCTCAAATCTCGGATGACTATTTAGATCCCATCAAGCCTTTGGCGGCAACAGTTGCGTTTTGCTGTCCAAAGCAAAGGTCAGGATCACAACTCAAAGACATTCTTTTTCTCTAACTTCTAGACTTCTTTCTATGAGTTACAGGAACCCTAAAACCATGGAGACCCCTACGGACCAAGATCAACACGACCCTGGACCCCCAGAAGTCGAGGCTGCTTTCGGAGTTCGCGACCCATGCGGCCGCGACTTGCTGGCCAGAGACTAGCCCCGAGTGTGAATCGCCATGACGCACCAGAGTCCCCTCAACGGTACGACCATGTGGAGGTCGAGCAGGCCCACCAGCTCGACAAACTTCTAGACACGATCAGTAACATGGTGAGATATCAGGCAGATTGCACTGAAGCTATCTATGAGCATATAGACGATGTTAAGATCGAACTCCTCGCTAAGCTGGAAGCCGTTTCCGAAGAGAGTAGGCTATATAAAGAGCAAGCAGCCAGCAATGTAAACCAGCTGAAGAAAATCTCTTATACACTTGAACATCTTGGACCTATCCTCGAGCAGAGAAATAAGAGACATCCGTACCTTGAATGAAAAACTTGATGAGACCAATGACTCTATCTATGTCAAGAGAGATCGAGCCGAAGCTGACATCTTTCAATTGATAGAAGACCAACGACTATTTGAGGACAAGGCCGCGGCGATCAACGATAGGATAAAATGCATCTTCAATAGCTTGAAAAGGAAGGCGGCGGCGGTAGAAAAGCCGACAAAAGAACAAAGGAGGCTTGGCGAGGTGATCTCTTCGATCAATGATAACATGCATATTTTACCCGTTTTCACAATCATAAGTGAGTGCTTTAATAAGCATTTCACTAAGGTTGTGATGCATAAACACTAGCTTTCGAGTATTTGGTTGTTCAAGACTCTTTTCAGGTAAACTTAGCAAAAGACGCATATTTTGGAGCAAAATGAACGATTCCGGAAACAGTGCTCAAGGACAGAAGTTAAACATCAAACGAAGGCCTTTCCACCACGAGATCAAGCTCATATTTGGAGACAAGGAAGCCTTATCAGCTGTCTTTCATCTAAAAGTGATTTGAGGACAATCCCACGGTTGGATCTCAAGTTATGGAAGAAGCAAGAAGGCCCGTCAAGCACCCGGAAGGACGAGTTGGCCGCGCCACGGCCGACCCAGACAACCAGTGGCCGCGCCACGGCCGGTCGCTCGAGCGGCCAGGCCATTCGCATTTCCCGAGCCCATTTGAAGCCCAACTTGAACCCGCAGCCGTCTTATGCAAGCCAAGACCTAATCCACGACCTAGGACACTTGAAGACCTATATATACTCGTGTTTAGGGTTTTTTCTAGGAGAGCAACTTATCACGAAATACTCTAAGTCATAGATTTCTTTTGGTGGCCGCGAGTCTCTGATTCGTGGTTTGCCTTTGTTCTTCAAGGGAGATTGATTTATTCTTGAACCCTTTTTGTTTCTCATCAATTTATACAAGTTATGCATTCATCAATCACGTTTTCTATCTCTACTTTTATGTCTGAGTAGTTTACTTTTGTTGGGTGTTCTTTAAGGGGATCTATGGGGAATTTCATTAACTGTTGTTGAACCGATTGTTTAGGCCGTAGACTATGATTTTCTGTCTCACTTTATTCGTTCTTATTGCATGAGTCTGGCGTCATGAACTATATTCTGATCGCAGGATCTTGAGAGCGACCAACGTCCTGAATCTCAGATCTAGACCAAAATAGGGTAGAGAGCATCCTTTAAAAGTTGTCTGAATGTTTATCGTCCCGATCTTATTGCGTGATCGTCTAGGATGCAGGATATGAGAATATACCTTCTGACTAGAAGTTCGCAGATCGACCTTGCTTGATAAAGTTAGGTTGTTAAAACCAGTGAATCAGTTTGGGGAAAATCGCCTAGTCTCGTTTGCTTAGCTTTTGCGTGTTTGATTCCTAGTTAGAACCCCATAGATTTCCCGAGAAGATTCCCAACGTATCGCACCCCATCTGCTTTTACATCGAGATTTACGCACTTCAATATTTACTTTTCCTGCACTGCTTGCCTGATTTCTTTTTAACAAGTCTTTAAGTTTATTTTCCTTTTCACGTTGGTTATTGAAGAGATTGACAACTTTCTCTATATAAGACGTGATACTGCTTTCTTTTATTTCTGCAAAAACCGTGACACTTACCCCAAAACCCCAGTTCCCTGCGTCTTTGGTTGCCCTGATTCTTCTGTTTTGCAGTTGACCACCTCCCTGTGGATCGATACCCTAAGTACTACAACGCACGCTGTGCACTTGCAGCTTAGGGTCCTACTAATTCAAAGCTCGACAAGTCCCCAAAGAAATCCTCCAATCTCAGACGACTATTTAGACCCCATCAAGCTTTTGGCGCTGTTGCCGAGGAGGTTGCGTTTTGCTGTCCAAAGCAAAGGTCAGGATCATAACTCAAAGACATTCTTTTTCTCTAACTTTAAGATTTCTTTCTATAAGTTTCAGGAACTATCATACCATGGAGCACAAACTCACGCCCGCCTGCAGAACTCCTGCACCATTCACGGAGACCACCACCGACGCTGCTACCACACGAGCGCTTCACGCCTCGCCCACAAGGAGGATTCCCACCTCCTATCGTCCACAAAAGCGAAAGTCTCCATTCCCAGACGCCACCTCCTGCCCAGAACGATAAAAGAATCACACATGCTCCCTTATATCAGCAAGTGGAGAACCTTATCGAGGCGATAACAGTTATGACTGATTATCAAACTAAGTCTGAGAGATCTTTACACACCCGGATGGACTCTATCCATTGCGAAATCTTCCACAAGCTCCAGGAAGTCGCCAACAACGTGAAGGTACTGGAGAACCGCACTTTTGGCAACATCAACAAACTATCCAGAACTTCCGAAGACCTGGCGGATCACAGAGGGGTCCTAAACCGCGGGTTAGGCGATGTCCGCGCCCTGAAATATGAGTTCGAGGAAACTCGCGGGACCACCTACAACATCATGGGCCGAATGGAGAAGGACATCCAGGAGGTGGAACGAGGCCAACACAAGGCTGAATCACAAGTCGAGGACCTGAGAGACAAAGTTCAGAACATGGTGAAGGCTCAAAAGAAAGACAAAGGCACCTTAGCAAGACTGTCCAAGGAACAGAGGCGGCTCGACGGGCTCGTCAGTAAGCTTATAGGAGAAAGGGGAGAACACGATGCCCCATACGTTGGGGTAAAAAAAGCACCTTGCTATTTCATCCAGCCTTACCCCACGAGCGAACCTGCCCCTCAGGAAGAGTCACCCGAACCCGATTAAGACGGCCTTACCACATACATCATCACCAGCGTGGAGAGACCTCTTGCCATGCATATCAAGAGGGAAAGGTTAGTAGAGTTCCACAAGAAGGTGGAAAGAATCCCAGTAAACATAGGATTCGATGAAGCATGGGAAAGCTATGGCTTAAAAGAATACTTTGAGGAAGCGTAGAGAGCAGGAACGAGATCAAAGTTCACTTTGGTCAAGCCAGACGATCATTCACCACCGCCAGGGCAGCCAACTTCTCCCGCGCTGAGAAATACCAGAGCTACACCAATAGGATCGCTCGAGAGAACCTCGACGAGTTCAACAAGGTAGTCTGAAGCCTTCCATCGGATATCTCTTTCGTTGAAGCATGGACAGAGCATCTCATTGGGCACTACTCCACACCTTACTTAAGACGAGGAACCTTGGTCGATTTCTCGTCAAGTGCAAAATCAAGGGAAACAAACATGAGGCGTTGTGTGACCCAGGGTCGACTATCAGCATACTACCTAACTACATGGTGCGGGAGCTCGGGATCAGGCATTCCCACACGACGGAAGTGATGATTGGATTGGTGGACCAGTCACTCGCAACCCCGAGAGGAGTCATTTATGATCTCCCGGTCATCATTGACAATTGTAGAATCCCGGTAGACTTCTACATAGTCAAAACTCGCCAAGAAGAAGCTGCACCTCTCATCTTGGGATGGCCTTTCTTAGCCACAGCAGGAGCCATCATCGAGTGGCCAAACAGGCGAGTTTCATTCGCCAACATTGACGGGAAGAAGTTTTATCCGCGGTACCTTACACCATGGAGAAACATCTTCTTGAGAAGGAAGAAGATGCTATCATGGAGAGACTTGAGGAGCCCTTATCAGAAGAGGCCGCACAGAAGGCAAAGAGACCTCGCCTAAGGTCGAACTTCACCTCCAACTAAGCTCCCAAACTACCAAAGTCTAGCTAAAAGACTTTAAACAAGAACGGCTCAATGGGAGACAACCCATTTTAGGTATTCTCTTTCTTATCTCTTTAACCATACTAATCTTTAGTTTTGGTTTCTTCTTAGTTTACAGCATTTACATAAACTCCAAAAGCACAAAAAAATTAGAAAAATCAGAAAAGACCAAAAACATGAAGAAGGAGACCCGAAGAACACTCACCGGACGTAAAACCGCCCGTGGGCCGGCCAGAAGGAGCCTGGCCACGCCATGAGCCATGATGGCACGGAGGCAGGACGCTAGGCCGCGGCCGCGACAACCCGTCGCGCGGCCGGCCTTCTTCTGCAACGTTTTCCATCCCGAACCTCACCAAACCGGACCTCCTTCAACCTGTTTCAAGCCTTTCAAGCTTCCTCTTTGATTCAATGGCCTGAACACGTCCTAAAGACCGCAAATACCACTTCCAAAACCGCGGCACATTGCTATTGCATCCAAGATGGCGAGACAAAATGAGACTCCATCCAAGTCAAGTTAAGCCAATGACCCATCTCTCTACTTACTTCGTCCAGCACGTTCAACGGACCTGTATCCACAAAGACGAAGAAGAACACCACGATTCTAGAGGAAGAAAACCGTAGTGCAAGCTCCAGAAGGAAGAAGATGTAACTTCCTTAGCCAAACCGTGAAGAGAAAAGTTCCCGAAGACTAACTTCTCTTTTCCGCGACCAAGACCTTTACCGAAGGCAAGTAAGGATTTCATATGGAATTGAAATTCATACTAGCAACACCTGTCTTCCGGGATCTCGAACAGATCACTGGATAGGCCAGCATAGACCCAAACTTCAAGTCAAGTTTCTGAGGTGACGTAATCTTCAAGACGCAAGGACAGAAGATTTTCCATCTCTCATTCACGGTGTTATCAAAGGTCAAGGAACCAAGACGAGTACTCGACAACCGGAGTACCTGCTCTTCTCAACATAGGCGTGCCCCAATCATAATGATCATCATCATCAGCCGCCAACAACAACATCACACCATCACGACCACCACCACCATCTGAAGCAAGGAAGCTCAACCTCGCAATACATTTTCTTTCGAGCTAAGTTTTCGATTTCTTTTGTTCAATTAAATCGATTCTAAGCAGGGACATAAGAAGTATGATCAAGTCCTTAGCTCAAATCATACCACACGCCAATCCACCCATACCAAACCCAACGCCACTTTCAAGTAAATCTTCACAAGCTTGTACTTGAATTTACCTATCTTTTTCACCTTAACTCGATTTAAACAAACTGGCGACAGTTTGATTTAAGTCTGGGAGGGTTTCTTATATTACTAACTATGAATTTATTTGATGAGTCTTATGCATACTTGCATCATTTATCGAGTCGTTTTATAGAGTCAAAACGTTTTTTTCTTTTAGTCGGAAACTATGAACTTTGCTAGGTACAAGTCGTTTCGAACAAGGAACCTTAATGACCATTCCCACGGTTTTAGAAGCAAGGTTTACTAAGTTGAACACTGCGAGTGGATCGTTCCAACGGAGAAAGTTCTAATCTCTAGAGTACTCGAAGGATCTTGCGTTGACTCCGCACCTAATGAATCAAAACTTCTCGTCAAGGGGCTTGAGGTACTTCGAACTTTGCTCCTCTTTTAGACTCTAGCATGACTAAGGGTAGATGCAATGCAATCTCTCCTTGATCTTCCCTTGTTATAGAAAAGAAAAAAAAATAGAAAGAAAAGACTTAGTTTGAGAATGGCAACCCGAGTTCCTCAAAGGACCATGACGGTTCGCAGACATCATGAAAGCTTCGAAGAAGTGATCATTCTAAAGTTAAGAAGTAAAAGAAAAAAAAAATAGAATAAGGAAGTCGATAGAAAAAATAAAATGATACCTTAGAAAAGTAGGGAGAAATCGACTAAGGGAAGAGAAAATAGGAGAGTTGTGTCTGAAATGTCTTTGTCTAGATGTTTGGGAGAGAAGAGTATAATGTCTCGTCGACCAATACTCCCTCGATAGAGACCGCACGCCTAAATGAATAAAGGGGTCAACAAGAGAGAGCTCGAAATACTCAAAGGGACCATGAAGCGTATCCTGGAACGATGAAAAGCTCAAGGTAACTAGACCCAAACACCTTGAAGCTGAATCCCGAGTTATGTGGCTCAAACAGGTCGATTGCTAGACTTGATAAGTTCCCAAGTATTGGTGACTTTCACGATTTCAAACATCTTTTCCTTACGTGCATATTTTATCCGTTTTCACTATCATAAGTGAGTGCTTTAATAAGCATTTCACTAAGGTTTTGATGCATAAACACTAGATTTCGAGTATTTGGTTGTTCAAGACTCTTTCCAGGTAAACTTAGCAAAAGACGCATATTTTGGAGCAAAATGGACAATTCCGGAAACAGTGCTCAAGGACAGAAGTTCAACATCAAACGAAGGCCTTTCCACCACGAGATCAAGCTCATACTTGGAGACAAGGAAGCCTTATCAGCTGTCTTTCACCACGAAGTGATTTGAGGACAATCCCACGGTTGGATCTCAAGTTATGGAAGAAGCAAGAAGGCCCGTCAAGCACCCGGAAGGACGAGCTGGCCGCGCCACGACCGACCCAGACGACCAGTGGCCGCGCCACGGCCGGTCGCTCGAGCGGCCAGGCCATTCGCATTTCCCGAGCCCATTTGAAGCTTAACTTGAACCCGCAGCCGTCTTATGCAAGCCAAGACCTAATCCACGACCTAGGACACTTGAAGACCTATATATACTCGTTGTTTAGGGTTTTTCTAAGAGAGCAACTTATCACGAAATACTCTAAGTCATAGATTTCTTTTGGTGGCCGCGAGTCTCTGATTCGCGGTTTGCCTTTGTTCTTCAAGGGAGATTGATTTATTCTTGAACCCTTTTTGTTTCTCATCGATTTATACAAGTTATGCATTCATCAATCACGTTTTCTGTCTCTACTTTCATGTCTGAGTAGTTTACTTTCGTTGGGTGTTCTTTAAGGGGATCTATGGGGAATTTCATTAACTGTTGTTGAACCGATTGTTTAGGCCGTAGACTAGGATTTTCTGTCTCACTTTATTCGTTCTTATTGCATGAGTCTAGCGTCATGAACTATATTCTGATCGCAGGATCTTGAGAGCGACTAACATCCTGAATCTCAGATCTAGACCAAAATAGGGTAGAGAGCATCCTTTAAAAGATGTCTGAATGTTTATCGTCCCGATCTTATTGCGTGATCGTCTAGGACGCAGGATATGAGAATATACCTACGGACTAGAAGTTCGCAGATCGACCTTGCTTGATAAAGTTAGGTTGTTAAAACCAGTGAATCAGTTTGGGGAAAATCGCCTAGTCTCGTTTGCTTAGCCTTTGCGTGTTTGATTCCTAGTTAGAACCCCATAAATTTCCCAAGAAGATTCCCAACGTGTCGCAACCCATCTGCTTTTACATCGAGATTTACGCACTTCAATATTTACTTTTCCTGCACTACTTGCCTGATTTCCTTTTTACAAGTCTTTAAGTTTATTTTCCTTTTCCCGTTGGTTATAGAAGAGGACAACCTTCTCTATATAAGACGTGATTCTGCTTTTTTTATTTTTGCAAAAACCGTGACACTTACCCCAAAACCCCAGTTCCCTGTGTCTTTGGTTGCCCTGATTCTTCTGTTTTGCAGTTGACCTCCTCCCTGTGGATCGATACCCTAAGTACTACAACGCACGCTGTGCACTTGCAGCTTAGGGTCTTACAAATTCAAAACTCGACGAGTCCCCAAAGAAATCCTCCAATCTCGGACGACTATTTAAACCCCATCAATCAACTTAGGCGAAACCAGGGAGCCTACTCACCCCCTTGAAGAGACGATGAAAGGAGTTTCTAAACTCTCGATCCGCAGAACAACTCGAGGAGACACGCCAGTTGCACCAAGTCACTACCCAATCCTAGCCACGTTTACATCATGCACCGAGACAAGGGCGTCGAGTCCATGAAACGAGCTTCACTGCCAGCTGCTCAAGTGATTCAAACTACAAGTTTGAAGAGACATATTCGACCGGATCATCGAGTTACGCATCCCATGAACTCCCTAAGGAAGAAACCTCTGTCCGTTCTACCGGAAGGAGCAAAGCCAGCCACGCAAGACCCATCACGATGCACATTCGGAGGAGAAAGCTTATAGAGTTTAACACCCAAGTGAAGAAACTCCCGTCGGAAATGTCTTTCGAGGATGTCTGGAAAGATCAGGGTATAGCCGATTTCTTTCAAGATACCATGGAAAACAAAATCGACATAGAAGTCTACTTTAACCAAACAAGACATTCAGCCACCAAGGGCGCTATCATAATGCCACCAACAAAGAGGTGCGAGTGGCACCAAAACAGGATCGAGCCGTTGCCACTGGAAGAATTCAACAAGGTAGTCCAAAATCTTCCTCCAGAAGTGGATTTCGTGGAAGCATGGAGAGATCATCTATTCGGGCATCTCTTCTGCGAAAGCAGAGAAACGGTATCCGACATTCAATTTCTTTTCAACCTCACTAGAGCCGGAAGGCAGATTAGAAACCTCCACAAGATCCAAGGCCATGAACAGTACCTCACAACCTGCAACATTCGAGGTGACACTTTCAGTAATGCCCTATGCGATTCGGGATCATGCATAAACATCATGCCGGCCAGTATAACACGAAAACTTGGGATAAGATGCGTCTTCCCGACTGAGATCAGAATTGGATTGACGGGGACCAATCTTTCGCAACCCCGAAAGGAGTCATTTATCATCTCCCGGTCATCATTGGCGATTGTAGAATCCCGGTAGACATCTACATAGTCAAGACCCGCTAGGAAGATGCTGCACCTCTCATTTTGGGATGGTCGTTCCTAGCCACTGTAGGAGCCATCATGGATTGGCCAAACAGGCGAGTCTCATTCGCCAATATCGACGGAAAGAAGTTCTACCCCGCAATACCTTACACTTTGGAGAAACATCTTCTTGAGAAGGATGAAGATGCTATTATGGAGAGACTCGAGGAGCCCTTAATAGAAGAGGCCACGCAGAAGGCAAAAAGACCATGCATAAGGTCGAGCCCAACCTCCAACTAAGCTCCCAAACTACCAAAGTCTAGCTAAAAGACTTTAAATAAGAGCGACTCAATGGGAGTCAACATTTTTTTTTTCTCATCTCTTTAACCATACTAATCTTTAGTTTTGGTTTCTTCTTAGTTTACAGCATTTACATAAACCCCAAAAGCAAAAAAAATCAGAAAAACAAGAAAAGCACAAAAAAATCAGAAAAGACCAAAAATATGAAGGAGGCTCGAAGAACACTCACCGAACGACAAACCGCCCATGGGCCGGCCAGAAGGAGCCTGGCCGCGCCATGAGCCACAATGGCGCGGAGGAGATACGCCTGGCCGCAGTAGCGACAACCCGTCGCGCGGCCAGCCTTTTTCTGCAACACTTTCAATCCCGAACTTTACCAAACCGGATCTCCTTCAACCTGTGTCAAGCCTTTCAAGTTTTCTCCTTGATTCAAGGGCCTGAACACATCCCTAAGACCGCAAAGATCACTTCCACAACCGCGGCAAGCTGCTGTTGCATCAAAGACGGAGAGACAAGACAAGACTCCATCCAAGTCGAGTTAAAGTCAATGATCCATCTCTCTCATTCTACTTCATCCTGCACGATCAACAGACATGTATCCAAGAAGACGAAGAAGAATACCACGGTTCTAGAGGAAGAAAACCGTTGTGCAAGCTCCAGAAGGATGAAGATGCAACTTCATTCACCAAACCGCGAAGAGGAAAGTTCCCGAAGAGTAGCTTCTCTCTTCCGCGACCAATTCCTTTACCAAAGAAAAGTAAGGATTTCATATGGCATTAAATTTCAAACTAGCAACACCTGTCTTCCGGGATCCCGAATAGATCACTGGATAGGCCATCATAGACCCAAACTTCATGTTTCTTATGTGATGCAATCTTCAAAGACGCAAGGACGGAAGATTTTCCATCTCTCATTCACGGTGTTCTACAAAGGTCAAGGAACAAAAGACGAGTACTCAACAACCGGAGTACTTGTTCTTCTCAACAAAGGCATGTCCCAATCATCATCATCAGCCGCCAATACCACCACCACATGCCCACAACCACCATCTGAAGCAAGTAAGCTCAACCGCGCAACACATTTCCTTTCGAGCTAAGTTTTCTATTATCTTTTGTTCAATCAAATCGATTCTAAGCAGGGACATAAGGAGAATGATTAAGTCCTTAGCTCAATTATACCACACGCCTATCCATACATACCAAACCCAACGCCACTTTCAAGTAAGTCTTCACAAGCTTGTATTTGAATTTACTTATCTTTTTCACCTCAACTCGATTTAAACAAACTGGGGACAGTTTGATTTAAGTCTGGAGGGGTTTCTTATATTACTAACTTTACTTTTATTTGATGAGTCTTATGCATACTTACATCATTTATCGAGTCGTTTTATAGAGTCAAAACCTTTTTTTCTTTTAGTCGGAAACTATGAACTTTGCTAGGTACAAGTCACTTCGAACAAGGAACCTTAATGACAATTCTCACGGATTTAGAAGCAAGGTTTACTAAGTTAAACACTGCTAGTGGATCGTTCCAATGGAGAAAGTTCTAATCTCTAGAGTACTCGAAGGATCTTGCTTTGACTCCGCACCTAATGAATCGAAACTTCTCGTCAAGGGGCTTGAGGTACTTCAAACTTTGCTCCTCTTTTAGACTCTAGCATGACTAAGTAGATGCATTGCAACCTCTCCTTGATTTTCCCTTGTTATAGAAAAGAAAATAAAAATAATAGAAAGAAAAGCTTTATTTTGAGAATGGTAACCCGAGTTCCTCAAAGGACCATGACTGTTCTCAGACATCATGAAAGCTTCGAAGAAGTGATCATTCTCGAACTAAGAAGAAAAGAAAAAAAAATATATAGAAAAAGAAAGTCGATAGAAAAAATAAAATCATACCCTAGAAAAGTAGGGAGAAATCGACTAAGGGAAGACCAAGATGGCGGCGCCACGGCCGATCCAGACGACCAGTGGCCGCGCCACGGCCAGTCGCTCGCGCGGCCAGGCCACTCGCAGTTCCCGAGCCCATTTGAAGCCCAACTCAAACCCGCAGCCGTCAGAAGCAAGCTAAGACCTAATCCACAACCTAGAGGACTTGAAGACCTATATATACTCGTTGTTTAGGTTTTTTTAGGAGAGAGCCACTTATCACGAAATACCCTAAGTTATACAATTCTTTCGGTGGCCGCGAATCCCGTATTCGCGGTTTTCCTTTGTTCTTCGAAGGAGATTGATTTCATCTTGAACCCTCTTTGTTTCTTATCGATTTATACAAGTTATGCATTCACCAATCACGATTTTCACTTCCTCTTTCATGTCTGAGTAGTTTACTTTCGTTGGGTATTCTTTAAGGGGATCTATGGGAAATTTCATTAACTGTTATTAGACTAATCGTTTAGGCTGTAGACTAGGGTTTTCTTTCTTTCCACACTTGTTCTTATTGCATGAATATAGCGTCATGAACTAGAGTATGATCGCAGGACCTCGAGAGCGGCCAACGCCCGGAATCTCGGATCCAGACCTAGTGGGGTGGAGCGCATCATTCCTGGAACGCCTATGCATGG
>JAHZTW010000001.1:328412000-328426918 GCA_020283515.1 Alliaria petiolata | reverse complement strand
TTGGTAAAATTTCGAACTCTAACAGCGGTATTGCCACAGAACTTTACAGATTATTTTCCCTTCCTTAGTGCCTGAACAAGATTCTCTTCATACAGCTCTCCTATTTTCTCTTCTCTTAGTCAACTGCTGCCCATTTTCAGGGTGTTCTAAGATCTTTTCATTGACTCTTCTTATTCTTTTGAAGTCTCGGGAAATAGTGCTACTCTCTACTTGTGTTCCTTGTGAGGAGATGGGTTCAAGAGCACTTACTAATATTGTTCCTTGTGAGGAGACAGGCTCATGAGGTTCTTTGCACTATTTCCAGACTTAGACTCTTTTTCTTTCTTTTCTTTTCTCAAGGGAAGATCAAGGAGAGACTGCAATTTTCTATTTGTTCAGACTGAAAGAGGAATCAAGTTCCTGGCATACCTAGTTCTTATAAGGGGATCTGAATTCGCCTTGTTAGATTGATTCCACTTGCAGCGTTCTACTTAGTAAGACCTGTAATCAACTACTAAAGCAATGGTCCTTCAAGTGTCAACATTCTGTGGTTAGCTCCAAGAAAATTTGAAAGTTTCAACTGATTTTGACTCAATAAAACAAATTTTTGACAGACTCAACTGACTCTCAAAACAAAACACATTGTTAGCAACCACCTCCCCCAGACTTGAATAACACTGTCCCCAGTGTTACTAAGCATGAGTTCGGTTAGAGAAAAAAAATATGTGCTAAACCGTTACAGAACAAAGAGACGGATTACCTGACTCTGCGTGCAGCATCGATCGACACAGATGGTGTCGATCGTTGCTGTGTATGAGGATGGTGTCGATCGACACAGATGGTGTCGATCGTTGTTGTGTATGAGGATGGTGTCGATCGACACTCTGTCCGTAAACAGAGTTCAGCCACTCGAACATTTATGTTGTTAAGTCATATTGTTGTTAGAATCTTCCAAGCTGTTATAAAACTCAAACAAACCGTTAAAAGCACAAGATAATTCAATAAACTCAATGAGTGCAACAAATTTGGAAGCAAAATACTGAAGCAAAATGCAGACTCAAGAGAAAAGTAAAACTGACTCAAAGTACTAAACAGGAATAGAGGAATCACTCGTCGTCATCAGAACGTGGTGGAGAAGAACGTGGTGGTGTGGGAGGACGGACGCAGCTGCAGCTGGACACAGTAGTAATGGCGTTCCAAATGGTCTGGAAGCTCTGAACCACATATCTCTGAAGGTGATGAGGACCAATAGGCAACGGTGCTGAGGACCAATAGGCAACGGTGCTGAGGACCAATAGGCAACGGTGCTCTGCTGCACCTCGAACACGAAGGGCGTGTGGGATCCTCAGCTGGTCGGGAGGAGGCACCTCTGCGTCTGGCAACGGGAGCGGTCCTGAGCTTGCTCGGACTGGGCTGAAAAGCAAGGCGGCCTGGATCGGTGGTGATGTGAGTGAGGTCTCTGTCAGGTAACAGCACCATACACTGCACTCTCTGCTCATCGCTGAAAACCCATTGCCTCTCTGGCTTCACCCAATGAGCTCTCCTCAAATACTTCATATCAACCAAAGCACGCGATGTATTAATGGCGCAACTGGAAGTGTCTATCCCGCAGTGCTGGAAGATAGGAGTGAGAAGACTTCCTATAGCCTCAGACAAGGTCTTCGTGCCAATGAAAGGCTTCGTCTTCAAGGAAGCCAAATGATGAGCAAATACCGCGCCAAGGTTCGCGCTTTCTGGCGCCTCAGACTCCTCATAGATCTCAGTCCAAAGACCGCGATATAGCAGTACCAACTCAGACACGCGCATCTTCCCTGGCTCGTGCTTACACAGAAGTGTAGTAGCAAACAGTCGAGCAAGGTAGCGAAGTGTAGGATGGCGAATGTCTGTCTGAGTGGAGGTCTTAGAGTCATACCTCCCATTCCCGAAGTGAGACCAGAAATCCTGGTTATCTGGAAGCTGCTGCTGAAGGGAGACTCCTGTGGCATGCTCATTTGTGAACCCATAGATGCCACAAAGCTCTGGTAGTGAAATGCGGTAACGGATCCCGCAGATTAGGAAGGTCAATATCCCTTTCAAAGAATTGCGCATAACCTCATTCCTGTAGTAGATCCGAGCTGTAGCGATGAACTGACGGACAAGGTGTGGATATAAGTCATACTGCCGCATCGCAATAGTGCCCATCCCAATTCTGTTCAGCAGCTGCAGAATGTCATCTTTGATGCCCAACTCCTGCATCGTCTTCTCACATCGTCGTCTGTTCAGCAGCTGCAGAATGTCCTCTACTCCACTCTCAGCCATGCATTGTAGAACAAGGTGTCGTAGTCATCCCAAGTCTCGTTAACACCTCGGTAAAGACAATCGTCTTTTGCGACTTCCTTAGCAGGCGAGTCTTCCCAGTTACGTTCCACTCTAATCCTTGTGTTTTCACGCTTAGGCCAAGGAGGGAGACATGGGATTTGTTCATCATTAGCAGTCCCAGAGGCGGATGCTTCAGTTTCCCGTGGTCTCTTAGTCCTAGGAGGCATCTGCAAATGAAAATGAAAGCAAAATCAAATCCAAAGTCCAACAAATGAAACTCGATCTGTCGGTACTGGTCGGGTGTCGATCGACACCACATGGTGTCGATCGACACCATGCGTGGAATTCGAACATGAACCAGAAATCATGATTTCAACCTTAATTCAACATCAATTAGCAATCCTAACAATCCCAATATAGTGAATCGACCAAGTTCAAGTCATAAAACCCAAAAAAATTCCCAAATTCGCAACATGCATCATTTATTTCCAAAATTTCGAAAATTTCAAATTGTGCAAATTAGAGGATGAAAAACAGTTGGGCAATGATCTAAAACATGTTAGACAACCTAAACAAGCATCATTCAATAAAAAATCAAGCGAAATAGGTTGAATTCGAAAATTTTCACCTTAGGGCTGAAAATGAAATTGGGAGATTTGAAGAACATACCTTGGCAGATCGAACAAATGGATAGTGGATAACGAAAGAGGATNGTAGGATGGCGAATGTCTGTCTGAGTGGAGGTCTTAGAGTCATACCTCCCATTCCCGAAGTGAGACCAGAAATCCTGGTTATCTGGAAGCTGCTGCTGAAGGGAGACTCCTGTGGCATGCTCATTTGTGAACCCATAGATGCCACAAAGCTCTGGTAGTGAAATGCGGTAACGGATCCCGCAGATTAGGAAGGTCAATATCCCTTTCAAAGAATTGCGCATAACCTCATTCCTGTAGTAGATCCGAGCTGTAGCGATGAACTGACGGACAAGGTGTGGATATAAGTCATACTGCCGCATCGCAATAGTGCCCATCCCAATTCTGTTCAGCAGCTGCAGAATGTCATCTTTGATGCCCAACTCCTGCATCGTCTTCTCACATCGTCGTCTGTTCAGCAGCTGCAGAATGTCCTCTACTCCACTCTCAGCCATGCATTGTAGAACAAGGTGTCGTAGTCATCCCAAGTCTCGTTAACACCTCGGTAAAGACAATCGTCTTTTGCGACTTCCTTAGCAGGCGAGTCTTCCCAGTTACGTTCCACTCTAATCCTTGTGTTTTCACGCTTAGGCCAAGGAGGGAGACATGGGATTTGTTCATCATTAGCAGTCCCAGAGGCGGATGCTTCAGTTTCCCGTGGTCTCTTAGTCCTAGGAGGCATCTGCAAATGAAAATGAAAGCAAAATCAAATCCAAAGTCCAACAAATGAAACTCGATCTGTCGGTACTGGTCGGGTGTCGATCGACACCACATGGTGTCGATCGACACCATGCGTGGAATTCGAACATGAACCAGAAATCATGATTTCAACCTTAATTCAACATCAATTAGCAATCCTAACAATCCCAATATAGTGAATCGACCAAGTTCAAGTCATAAAACCCAAAAAAATTCCCAAATTCGCAACATGCATCATTTATTTCCAAAATTTCGAAAATTTCAAATTGTGCAAATTAGAGGATGAAAAACAGTTGGGCAATGATCTAAAACATGTTAGACAACCTAAACAAGCATCATTCAATAAAAAATCAAGCGAAATAGGTTGAATTCGAAAATTTTCACCTTAGGGCTGAAAATGAAATTGGGAGATTTGAAGAACATACCTTGGCAGATCGAACAAATGGATAGTGGATAACGAAAGAGGATGAAATTCCGCACGGATTAGAGCTTTGAATCACTTAATTTGGTTGAGAATTGGAAGAGTGGTGATTGGGAGAAAATTTCTCTAAAGCTCGGGTGTTTAAAATTATGAGAGAAAAAGAAGAAAAGTCGGGTTTTGAAGAACTTACCTGCGTCCCGCGTGGGTTTTGATCGACATAAGGGGGTGTCGATCGACACTCGTGTTGGTCGTGCCTTTCCCTTTTTTTTTTAAGACTAAAAAGAAAACCAATAATTAGTAGAAAAACCAAAATGAAAATAAAATAAAATACTTACCAGTGGGTTGCCTCCCACCAAGCGCTCGTTTAACGTCAATAGCTTGACTGTTCATGCGTTTAGGCAGTTGGTGCATCATCCAAAGACACAATGTGTCCTTCTGGAATCTTGGCTTGAGCCCAATAGTGTTTCACCCTCTGTCCATTTACAATGAACTCCTCTCCTTTTGAGTTTGTCAAGACAATTGCTCCATATGGTCTGACCTCTTTGATGGTGAAAGGACCTGACCAACGTGAACGCAATTTACCAGGAAACAATTGCAAACGAAAGTTATACAGAAGTACCTGATCATTTGGTTCGAATTGTCTGGAGATGATCTTCTTATCATGATATGATTTAGTCCTTTCTTTGTAGACCTTTGAATTCTCATAAGCATGATAGCGAAGTTCATCTAACTCGTTGAGCTGTATTAGGCGCCTTTCCGCAGCAGGCTTCAAGTCGAAGTTCATCTTCTTGATAGCCCAGTGTGCCTTGTGTTCCAACTCCACTGGAAGATGGCAAGCTTCGCCATAGAGTAGCTGGAAAGGTGTAGTTCCTAGTGGTGTTTTGTAGGCAGTCCTGTAAGCCTAAAGTGCATCATCTAACTTTGCAGCCCAATCTTTCTTTGTCTTGCCCACTGTCTTCTCCAGGATTTGCTTGATCTGTCTGTTGGAGACTTCGACTTGTCCACTCGTTTGGGGGTGATACGGAGTAGCCACACGATGTTGAACACCATGCTTCTTCAGCAGCTTGTTGAAAATCTTGTTGATAAAGTGAGAACCACCATCACTTATAACAATCTGAGGCACTCCGAATCTTGGAAAAATGATGGTTTGAAACAGCTTGAGAACCACTCCAGAATCATTGGTCTTAGAAGCAATTGCTTCCACCCACTTAGACACATAATCCACTGCAACCAAGATGTATTGCATTCCGAAGGATGGAGGGAAAGGTCCCATGAAATCAATGCCCCAACAATCAAAGACTTCAACTTCAAGGATGAAGTTATGTGGCATCTCATGTCTCTTGCTGATTTTCCCCCTTCTTTGACAAACATCACATTGAGTGATGAATAGCTGCGCATCCTTGAACATAGTAGGCCACCAAAAGCCTGCTTGAAGAACCTTGGACACTGTCTTGAAAGTAGCAAAGTGTCCAGCATACTCAGAACCATGACAATGAAATATCACATCTCGAACTTCACTCTCTGCGATGCATCTGCGGTACACATTGTCTGAACAATGCTTGTACAAGTGTGGCTCATCCCAATAGTACCTTCTATGTTCTCTCATGAACTTCATCTTCTCATAGTCCTTGAGATGTTTAGGCTCAATGTCAGCAGCAAGGAAATTCACAATGTCAGCATACCAAGGTCGATTCGCATCATTAATGGCAAAGACAGGTTGTCGAAATACGTCGTCCAAGATCCTGCGAAGTGAAGCTTGCGTCGGGTGTCGCTCGACACAGATGATGTCGATCGACACTCGGGAGTTGCCAATCTTCAATTTTTCGGACGGAGTGTCGATCGACACTCCCCTAGTGTCGATCGACACATGGCTCGTCTGCTCTGATTTCAAGGATTGAAAACGAGTCTTGATGTAGTAGACATTCTCTTCTGGCAGAAAATCATCAATTGGGACGTCATCTTCGATCTTGATTCTTGAGAGATGGTCAGCTACTCCATTTTCAACTCCTTTCTTCTCTTTGACGTCTATATCAAACTCTTGAAGAAGTAGAATCCATCTCAGCAATCTTGGCTTTGCATCCTTCTTCTGCATCAAGTACTTCAATGCTGAATGATCAGTGTGAACAATCACCTTAGANTTGTCTTTGACTTTTATATCAAACTCTTGAAGAAGTAGAATCCATCTCAGTAATCTTGGCTTTGCATCCTTCTTCTGCATCAAGTACTTCAATGCAGATTGATCAGTGTGAACAATCACCTTAGAGCCAGCAAGGTACTGCCGAAATTTCTCAAAGGCAAAGACCACAGCTAGCAATTCCTTCTCCTTAGTTGCATAGTTCTTCTGAGCATCATCCAATGTTCTGCTGGCATAGTAGATGGCATGAAGCTTCTTATCCTTCTTCTGTCCCAAAACAGCTCCTACTGCGAAATCGCTGGCATCACACATTACCTCGAAAGGTAAATCCCAGTCTGGAGGTTGAACAATCGGAGCACTCACCAAGGCTTGCTTGATCTGTTCAAAGGCTGAATGGCATTCTGTAGTGAACTCGAATTTCACATCTTTGCACAGAAGAGCAGTGAGTGGTCTTGCAATCTTGCTAAAGTCCTTGATGAATCTTCTGTAGAACCCATCATGTCCTAGAAAACTCCTCACTGACTTCACAGAATCTGGTGCCTGTAGTGTTGTCATGACCTCTATCTTGGCGCGATCCACTGCAATGCCTTCTGCTGAAACCTTGTGTCCAAGTACAATCCCATCTGTGACCATGAAGTGACACTTTTCCCAGTTCAGGACTAAGTGCTTCTCTTCACATCGCTGCAACACTGCGCAAAGGTTGTCCAGACAGTCTTTGAAGGATGACCCATAAACAGAAAAGTCATCCATAAAGAACTCCATAAACTTCTCAATCATGTCCGTGAAGATTGACATCATGCATCGCTGGAAGGTCGCAGGAGCATTGCAAATTCCGAATGGCATTCTGCGATATGCAAATGTACCATAAGGACATGTAAACGTGGTCTTCTCCTGATCATCTGGGTGGATTGGAATCTGGAAGAATCCTGAATAGCCATCCAAGAAACAGTAGTAGGGATGATTTGCCAATCTCTCCAGCATCTGATCGATGAAAGGCAAAGGAAAGTGATCCTTTCTGGTCGCGGCATTCAGCTTCCTGTAGTATATGCACTTCATGTGTCCAGTCACAGTCCTTGTAGGAATCAGCTCGTTCTTCACTACTGTGACTCCTCCTTTCTTAGGAACCACGTGAACTGGACTGACCCAAGCACTGTCCGAAATGGGATAGATGATCCCAGCTTCCAAGAGCTTCATGATCTCCTTTTTGACTACTTCCATCATGTTCGGATTCAGCCTCCTTTGATGTTCAATAGATGACTTCGTCTCATCCTCAAGGTGAATCCGATGCATGCACAAGTCTGGTGAGATACTTGAAATGTCATCAAGAGAATAGCCAAGAGCTTTGCGAAATTTTCGTAGCTTGCTTAGCAACAAAGTGAGCTCTGCATTGTTCAAGGAAGCATTCACAATATCAGGATAAGTTGAATTAGGACCAACAAATGCGTACCTTAGCCGGGCAGGAACCTGTTTAAGCTCAACTTTTGGTGCCTTATCCTCACTCCAGTCGCCTAGTGTCGCGGTCTGTGCAGAGTGTCGATCGACACTACATGGTGTCGATCGACACTGGGGAGTATCGAGCTCCTCTTGTGCGATCAGCTGCAACACTTGCTCACTAGCATCCATCATCTTTATGTAGCATGCGGCAGCATCGTCTAAGTCCTCAGCATTCGTTATCGAAGTTGTCAAGGCTCTTTCCAAAGGGTCTGAAGGATGGTCCTCTTGGAAAATTTCTTCAGCAAAGTTGGTGAGTGAATCGACATAGAAGGTCTGTCCATCAATCGTGGGTCTCTTCATCACCTTCTCCATGTCGAAATTCATCACCAAATCACCAATGTTCAGCGCGATCCTTCCCTTTCTCACATCAATGATAGCTCCAGCTGTAACTAGGAATGGTCTTCCAAGAATGAGAGGATCTTTGGGTTCCTTATCATAGGCTAATACCACAAAGTCTGTGGGAATCATAAAATCTCCCACTTTGATAGGAACATCTTCCAAGACACCTTCGGGGATTCTTACAGAGCGATCAGCAAGTACCAAGGAGATCTTTGTAGCTTTAAAATCCGTCATATCCAACCTTAGAGCAACTGAAAGAGGCATCAAGTTGACACTTGATCCTAAATCGCAGAGAGACCTCCCAAACTTATCTGAAAAGATGGAGCAGTCAAGAGTAAAGCTTCCCGGATCGGAGAGTTTTTCTGGTAGTTTGTTCTTAATGACAGCACTAACTTGCTCTGATATCATCATCACTCCTTCCTCCATATCCATGTTCTTGGTCATCATCCACTTCAAGTATCTCTTTATCACCGGAGTAGTTCTAATGGCATCCATCAAAAGAATTTCAACCACTAGTCTATCCATGAAAGCCTTGCATTTGGCATCAAGTAGCTCCTTCTTAAACTTCTTTGGTATCAAGGGGAAAGGAATCTTTGGTTTGTAGACCCTTTCTGTTGCTTCCTTCGTTGTTGTGAGCTGGTCTGGTGTTCCCCGTGCAGGGCGTCGATCGACACCCTTCTGGTGTCGATTGACACTTGCCTTTGGTGTCGAGTCTTTCGCGACGAGTTTGTCTGATTTGTCGTGAATCTTCATGGGTGTCGATCGACAACAGTTGTGTCGATCAACACTGGCTCCGCAGCATCCTCTACATCTTCAAGCTCTTCGAAATCTTCATCCCCAAGAGGGAAGGGAAAGAGTGTTAGCTTGAAAGCATCCTCACTCACACCATTCATCTTGAACAACCAACAAACTCTATCAAAGTTATCCAAATGATCAAGGGGATCCTCCATAGGCAAACCATGGAACTTGTCTTGTTGAACCATGGATATGAAAGCTGGCTTCACTTCAAAGGTGTTGTTGTGAACCGGTGGAGGTTGAATACCATATCTATTTTGGTGAATATTTGGAGCATCACCAGCCCCAATGGTTCTCCTTTGTCTAGGCGCATGCAAGGGGTTTCCATTGCCCCTTGGAGCTTGCTCATTTCCATTATGAGCTTGGTTGGCATGCGCCATTGGTGGAGGGTGTTGATCTCTTTGTTGTTCTTCCATTCTCAACCTTTCTAACCTTGCAGCCTCCTTTCTTGCAATCCTAGCAACCATTTCCAACTGATCAATCTCTTGAAAGCCTTGGAAGTTGTTGTCTCCTTGTGATCTTAGGTGCATCCAAGGTAAACTGAAATCTAGAAAAGAAAATGGTCAATAAACACAAAAGGATAACTTAGTCTCAAAATAAACTCAAATCTTAATGATCAAACAATCCCAATATGGCAACGACGCCAAATTGAAACAAGACTTTTTATGTCTTGTAGCAATTCCACAATTGCTCATATCATTGCAATATTTGAGGTATCAATCCATCTAGGAAAATTGCTTCAATGAGAATGTAAAGTTTGGTTTAAGCTAAGTTAAATTCGAATTCAAAGTGACAAGTAACAATTAAAAGCAAAACACAACCTAAGAGAGACACTACAAGGGCAATTATATGAAACTAAGCCTTAATTATCACTAATCAAGTACTAATTAAGCAATTGACTACTAATCAAGATTGACAATTAACTAAAAACGAAACCTAGGGATGGAATCATTGATTTGGGAAACTAAATGGACAAACTTACAATCATTTAAGCAACTAATCAAGCTATCTCTATGCCTAGAACACTAATTATAGACTAATCCATAATGTGTGGCAATAATCCTTTCACTAATCATCCTAATGAACTAATGATGTTTTAGCATTAAAATGATTAGCAAGCATTAATCACAAGTCTAATAGCATGATAAACAACCTAGACAACTAATGATGTTTTAGGCTAGGAATGTAAATCTCTTATAAAGTTGGTTCAAGCATTTCATCAAACACTTGGTGGTTGTATGAAATGCCTATAATCCAAAATAGCAAAGATTAGCTATTTGGCATTAGAAACTACTTTATAAGAAGAGAGATGAAAGAATCTATCCTAGATTGCAAGATTGAACCATTAGAAATCCCTAAATCTAACACATCCCCAAGTTCCTAAAGAACTACTCACTAATCATGATTAAGCCCATCAAATCAAAGACTAGAGAGAGGCTAAACATGATTAGAAAGATTAAAGATGAAAGATTAAGCAAGGGAAACTCTAAAATTGCATAAAATCTTTCAAAAGGTCTCACTAATCACTTAGATCTCAAAAGAGAAAAGTTTCTAAGTAAGAACAAAAGATACCTAAGAAAAATTAGGTAAAATGTATTTATAGTGAATAGTGATCGAATCGGGTCAACCCGGAACAATCCGGGTTTTGACCCGATTTTTGGCTTGGTTAAGTGTTCTCATCTTACTGTTGTCCGATGCACTGCAACCCTATGCGAACAAAGAAGAAACAAAGCTGAAGCTCTAGCGTGCCTGCATCGGGTTGTTGCTCGATGTCTTCTGCCCGGTGTGAACTCCAGGGTGCTTTGCATCTGACTTTTGTCCTATGCTCTCTGTCCGATGTAAGTCAGGATACGAGCTGAAGTTTCTAGTGGCTGTGCATCGGGCTGTTGATCGATGCCGTTCCGTCCGATGCAGCCGTGATATGAACTCGAGGAGGCTCACATCGGCTTGTTGTCCGATGGGATTCAACCCGATGTGATGCCAGACAATTCTTCATTCTTGTTCTCCAACTTCTCTTTGACTCCAAGCTATCCACCAATCTTCAAATGGTCTTCTTCACCTCCAAGATACCTAAGAAAAACTCCAAATGCAGCAAATATGCAAAGACTATGCAAGGACATCCTAAAACTCTAAATGATCAAAATGCAATATAATGATGCTCAATTAGGCTCTTATATGATAAGAAACTTATACTAAATGGAGGTAAATACGATGCAAAATATAAACATATCAAGAAAGATTGAACTATATCATGATTGAGATAAAAATGATCTCAATTCATTTGGCTAAGGGACTGTGGTTTGATATAAAAATGATCTCAATTCATCCGGGTTTTGCATTCAAGTAAAGGTGACACTCAAGAAAGATTGAACTATATCATGATTCACGATTTCACGCTTAATGAATGTTAAAGAGTTGGTTTGATAGGGAGACTTGTTTTGATTGAATTCTTAGTACACTTGAATGTTGAGATGGGCATGACTAATTCTTTTGGAGTAGGAAGTATTCACATGCATTATAGAATTAAGAACTAGGATGTTGAGTTGATCATTATTGTTAACTATCTTAGATTTGAGCTCCCACCTTCGAACCTCTCTCCTTAGCTTGTGTTTCATTTGCTTGAGGACAAGCAAAAGGAAAGTATGGGGGAGTTGATATGTCTATATTTTGCATCGTATTTACCTCCATTTAGTATAAGTTTCTTATCATATAGGAACCTAATTGAGCATCATTATATTGCATTTTGATCATTTAGAGTTTTAGGATGTCCTTGCATAGTCTTTGCATATTTGCTGCATTTGGAGTTTTTCTTAGGTATCTTGGAGGTGAAGAAGACCATTTGAAGATTGGTGGATAGCTTTGAGTCAAAGAGAAGTTGGAGAACAAGAATGAAGAATTGTCTGGCATCACATCGGGTTGAATCCCATCGGACAACAAGCCGATGTGAGCCTCCTCGAGTTCATATCACGGCTGCATCGGACGGAACGGCATCGATCAACAGCCCGATGCACAGCCACTTGAAACTTCAGCTCGTATCCTGACTTACATCGGACAGAGAGCATCGGACAACAGTCTGATGCAAAGCACCCTGGAGTTCACACCGGGCAGAAGACATCGAGCAACAACCCGATGCAGGCACGCTCGAGCTTCAGCTTTGTTTCTTCTTTGTTCGCATCGGGTTGCAGTGCATCGGACAACAGTTTGATGCGAACACTTATCCAAGCCAAAAATCGGGTCAACACCCGGGTTGTTCCGGGTTGACCCGGTTCGATCACTATTCACTATAAATACATTTTACCTAATTTTTCTTAGGTATCTTTTGTTCTTGCTTAGAAACTTTTNTCCTCTTAGAATAGCAGATACAACTCCTCCACAGCCTATCTGAGGTCTGTCGCTTGGCGTGGATATCATCCACGATTTATAGTGGAGAAGCTCCTTCATCAATAATGTGATCAATCCGGTGCTTCTTCAGCTTCCCCTCAGTTCAAACTCATTCCGCGTCTCCTGAATGATTTCCACCAGGCCGTCGTCCATGATCTCCAGCTCCTTTGTCAGGACAGCTCCGCATTCCTTCCTTGCAAAGAAAGTATGTGCAATAGCTCTTTGCACATACCTCAAGGCTGGGTGCCTTATCCTGGTGCTCTTGTTCATCCCTGGCTTGTACGTTCCCACCCCAATGTGTATCCACAGTGCCTCCAGCTCCTCCCTTTCTGTATTCAGGGACATCTCGCGCATATCGCCTTGGCTGAACCCGAATATCGACTCCAGCTCCCGAAATGTCATTCGGTGAGTGTCGCTTCCATACTTGAAGCGAATGTGCCCATCACCGAATTCCTCCTGAGTGATCTCTCCAAACGCGTAGAACGTTACCTCCAGTGTTGCAAGGAACTGGAAGGTCGGTTCATCATGGGACGCATAAGCGTTTTCCATGAATTTCTTCAGACCCATTGCGTTGAAGAGGATCTGGCAGTCTTCGTAGATGCCTAACTCCATCATAGTCTCCTCATGGGGGTAGCGTGTGGCCTTAAACACCATTCGCCTAAATGCTGTACGCATTTCGGCCAGGGTGTGTCGGGATCCCGTACTTCTCCTTCCCGATGGTCGTGTGGGTGAACGTACTATCGCTGCTCGGCTGGATTCTCCAACTGGTCTCTTTCCTTCTCTCTTTTCCGTTTGGTATTCCCTTGTTCTCCCAAGAACAGTTCCGCTTCTTGTTGCTCCAACCATTGTGCCTAACAATCAAAAACACTCGGAAGTGTGTAAGCACAAGGAAAATTCTAAGAACAGGGACTATCTTGCATGTATGTTTAAGCTCAAGGTAACTCTATTCATGACTAAAGAGACCTGAGAAAAACATGTTCGAGTATTACTAGATCGGGGAAAATTCTAAATCGTGAAGAATAAAGAGTGTTACTTGTAAGCCGTTCTACACAAATCCAGATTTTTAGACACGCATTGCGTTAAACAAATGGTGGAAAAAGGATTTCTAGGATCTCGACACTTCAAAAGAGATTAGCCGTGAAGCTACTCTCACAAATAGAAGCGTCGAAATCCAGAAAAACCTTACAAAAAACCTAAGTTTTCACGCGAAATAAAAATGTTTCTCCACCTACTCTCAAATCTCTAATGCAGCGAATCTAAACAACTCTAAGAGATTATCAATCGTATCGACTTGTATCAAAATTTACCTCAGAACGATATTTGCGAAAATCCTTGGATGAATGCTAAAACTCGACTTTGCGAAATAAAAACTCAAGAGCAATTTTCTAGGATTGAGAGTGATGGGAAATGAAAACGAGAGAGGCGAGGGTTTTTATAAAGAGGAGACATGGGGAAAGGAAGGGTTGACCAGGGTTTCTTGGTTTGGGGAATAGTTGTCGGTTAACCCCAACCAAGTATTCTTGCCTTATCCGAAAAATGGGCCATGATTTTGGGCGCCTTTCTCGGATTGGCTAAGCCTAATCACCCTTTTACCTGGACGGCCATATCGGGTTGACACCGATATGGTGTGATTGACGTTACAGATATCGGATTGTTCCCGATATGATGCCACCGTGGAGATTGTCTAGCTTGCGCTTAATCCTATATCGGCTACACACCGTTGTGCTTGCCCGACAGAGAATGGCTAGGGACAATATCAGGGTGTTCTCCCGATATGGAACCCCGTTGCTGTGCTAGACAACTCCCTTATAGGTCTAGCTCCACCTATATGCAAGTGACCCGATGCTATCTTTCATGGGATCCTGATAGACTCATAATTTAGCATATTTTTAGCATCCATATTAGATAGTTTTGAATGTACTTTTGCATTCATTTAGCCACTTTTAGTCCCATTTGCATACATATTAGAGTTTAGTGAGTGTTAGCTTAGGTTGTTGCATATTTGTACATATTGAGTCCTTATTAGATATTTTGGAGGCTTGGAGGACCATATGGAGTCTCATGAATGATCAAGAGGAGGAAGAAAAGCAGCCAAATGAGAAGCAAAAGTCTTTTAGAAGCATATCGAGCATTTGGAGGCGGAAAATGTATGTGTCCGAAAGAAGGCCTTGTACTGAGATTCAGACTCCGAAGCCTTCTTAAGAATTGTAGGGAATCCAGTGTGCTTTCTAGCGCCGTTGGAATCAAGTCATTCGGACCTCTGGTTCGAAAGTTACATCGATTTTTGTTCGGATCGACGTGTTGGATCGACGAGCTGCTCGAACCAAAAATCCAGGAGCACGGATCGACCAGCTAGATCGACGAAGGTGGTCGATCCAGATAACCAGAGGTTCGGATCGACCAGTTGGATCGACGAGCCTGGTCGATCCGAACACAGATGTTTTTCCGGGTACAAATCAGATCACACGAAGACTTTCCGTTCCGATTCAGCCTTCGAGCTCTTCATCAAAGTTGTAGATAATTGAATCATCTTTCATCTAGAAGTGGTTTCATCTCATTACGAGCTGTGGTTAGGGAGATATGGTGATTTCCGCAAGACTGCTACCCGGGTCAAAACCCGGTTTGTTCCGGGTTGACCCGGTTTGACCTCCTTCCCTATAAATACTTAAAAACCTAATTTTTATGTATC
>JAHZTW010000001.1:328398869-328410773 GCA_020283515.1 Alliaria petiolata | reverse complement strand
TTGCATTTCGGCTTGTATCGCACCTCACCATTAGCAGAGAGAATAGGTTTGAGTGTCATACCGTCCAGAAGATCACCGAGGGTTGGTCCTTTCACATACGATTTCCTGCAGGTGATCACCTCCTTTGGCGCTTCATGGACTACTTCTGGCTGGTCCTCGAACATAGCGTTGAGTGAAACTCCATCAAAGCTGACTCCATCGTAGCATATCTCTAATGATGGGTCTTGGGTTTCCTCAATTGCCTTCTTGAGCCAGAGAGAGTAGGCATGTTCCTTTTCGTCGACTCTCTTCCCCTTAGTGTCAAAATGCATCACCAAGCTTCCGGTTAGCCTTAGCTCTACCTTGCAATTTCTGCAATCAAACATGCAACCGGCAGAGGCTAGGAAAGGTCTCCCTCACATGAGGGTTTCCTTAACATCTTGGTACATTTCTATCACCAAGAAGTCGCTCGGTAATAGCACATTTCCAATCATGAGAGGAAGGTCTAGTAGTTTCCCAACCGTCTTCCTCTCACTTCCATCGGCCAGTGATAACGGCTTCTTGCAGTCGGTATAGGTGTCATACCCGAGACGCTTAGCCGTGGCGAGACTCATAACATTAATGCTTGATCCGAGATCGCACAGACAATCTTCAAAGGTAATTCCTCCGAGTGTGCATGGTAGAGTGAATGATCCTGGATCTTCGAGCTTCTTAACTACTAAGGGTTCCTCCTTATGTTTCTCCTCACGAGCTGCTGTGTTCCTTCCTATGGTTGCCATTGCATCAGCGTAGAGCTTGTCTTTCAAGGCTACTGGAAATTCTGGAATAGGCTTAGTTTTGTCGCCACTGTTGAAGAGATCTTCAACTGTCTTCAAGGTCTCAATCAACTCGGCTTCTTGTTCCTCTATTAACCGCTTCTTATGCCTCTGGGGGTATGGCATCGGTGGTTTGTAGACACGCAGGAATGGTGCTTTTGGGGGAACAGTGGATACTTTTTCTTCAGAACCTTTTGAATTTTTCGAACTCCCTCCCCTTCTTAGGATTTCGATGTCCTCATCGACTTGAGTCCGATTTGCCTTACTAATATCGGCTTGATCCCGTTTTTCCTTGTCGCTAGTCGTGATCATTTGGCAATACTCCTTGGGGTTCATGACTGCTTTTCCAGGAAGGTTGCTTGTTTGGCTTGTTGATGCTATGCCTTTGTTGTTTTCCAGGGCTTTAACACGAGTGGTTAATTCCTCGATCTTTCTGGATAGTTCGGTGTTGACTCCATAGATCTTGTTGTGCACTTCGGCAAAGCGCTTGTGAATATTCGCCTGGATGTGTGTTTGATCGTTGAGTAGGAGCTTTAGAGTACCTTCCAAGTCGAAATTAACTGGAGCAGTCGGATTTCCTTGTTGTTGTTGAAAGCCAGGAGGTACAACGGCTTGTTGCCGTTGCTGGTAGCCGTTTTGGTTCTGGAATCTTGGTACGAAACCTTGTTGGTTCGTGTATGTCACGAACTGTTTTGCTCCTCCGGTTTGTTGCTGAGGGTATGTCTGGTCCTGTGGGTTGGCGACATTTGTGCTTCGGTATGAGAGATTGTTGTTTGGTCTCCAATTGTTGTAGCCTCCTTGAGCATTTATGTAGTTCGCATCCTCATACTGAATGTCCTCCCCCTCTTGAACTTGAGTGAGTTCTTCCACGAAATGTACTTCCTTTTGAGCTTGGGCAAGTAATAGCTTGTCGATTTTCTCAGTTAGCTCTTTGATCACTCTCTGGCTTCCATCTCCGTCTTCTTTGGAACCTCGGTTGGATCTGTCATAGTCTTTGTGGTAAGAAGAGTCACTTTGAGCAAGATTTTCGACCAGCGCCAGACCATCGTCAACATATTTGGCTAAAAAGTTTCCATTGCTCGCCGTATCGAGAAGCTTCCGAATCTTGGGAATGACTCCACGGTAGAGAGTGCTGAGGAGAGATTCTTGACTGAATCCATGGTGTGGACACTGAGTAGTGTATCCCTTGAATCGCTCCCAGGCTTCACCCAAGGTCTCATTGGATTTCTGAGTGAATCTGCTTTATCTCGTTCCTCAATCGGGCTGTCCTCGATGTGGAAAAGAACTTCGTCAGAAAGGCTTTCTTGCAGTCTGCCCACGAGGTAATGGATCCATGTGGCAGGGTCTTTTCCCAGGCGTGTGCTTTGTCTCCCAAAGAGAAGGGAAACAATCTCAGCTTGAAACCGTCTTCGCTTACACCGTTTATCTTTGTCATAGCACACACACGGTCGAACTGGTTGAGATGATCAAGTGGATCTTCTAAAGGTAGGCCGAAGAATCTGTTGTTCTGGACCATGGATATCAGACCGCTCTTTATCTCGAAATTATTATTCTGGACCGGTGGTGGCTGAATACCATGTCGGCTTATTATCGATATCGGGGCATCTCCCGCACCGATTTGTCTTATAGGTCTTTGGGCAGCGGCAACGCCAGGCTGTCCTTGGACTCCTTGTACACCCTGTGGACCTTGGGGTCCTTGGTGACCTTGTTCTCCTTGTGCACCGGCTGCGCCCGCAGCTCCTTGAGCACCTTGTGGATTATCCATTGTTACACGGTCTTGTGTTTCGGCTTATTCCCGATTTCGTGTGACTGATCGCTCGAGCAGATGTATATCGTCTATTCTGGAAACAAGATTTGTTGTGCCGTGTGAGCGTAGGTTCATATACCTGTCAAAACAGATATATGCGAGTAGAAGTGTTAAATAACTGGAAAATTAAAAACTTGTCCTTATAACGACCTAATACCGAAATGACTAAACTATCTCCCAAATCGGCAACGGCGCCAATTGATAAGTAGATTTTCTTTGGTCTTAGATCAATAACCCAGCACTATTAACCGAATGCAGTACAGTGTATGGGGTGTCAGACCAATCTGGGAGCGTTAGTGAACATAACGGCCATATCGGTGTTATGAGTCAAGTCCAAATCGGGTAAAGACACAGACTTTACTACTAATAACTACTAAAAGACAGATCTTGTGTCACTCAAGACCATAACTAAAATGATTTTAGAGGTTTTAAACCGAAACTACTAATTTAGATGATAAAAATGTAAACTTTTAAGATAAAAGAAGGATTAAGATGGGTTCTTTGAACTAGGTAACTCTCGGTTTCATTTTATCAAGCTAAAGCTTTTGGGACACATCAAGACTTGGTCTTTGATGGTGATTCTTAGGTAAAGGGATCCTCAAATCGTTTAGCCCATGGCGTTTGGGTCGAAACTCTTTGAATCTCTATCACCATAGACTAGCTATCGCATAGCGG
This sequence comes from Alliaria petiolata, assembly GCA_020283515.1. NCBI lineage: Eukaryota > Viridiplantae > Streptophyta > Magnoliopsida > Brassicales > Brassicaceae > Alliaria > Alliaria petiolata. The sequence goes on along the minus strand of JAHZTW010000001.1, from coordinate 328,407,497 downwards.
TACAATAGAAGAAACAAGCATCTGTGCCGTCCCTATTGAACCGTAAGACTCTTGGACAGAGAGTTAGTCTTAGCCCAAGAAGTCAAACTCTTGTTCATGGATCCGGCTAAGCAAGCGCGTGGCGTTCGCGTCAAGCCGCCTGTGAACTTTAGGCTAGATGGCCAAACTAGACTAAGCTTTGGGAATGATAAACAAGAAAGAATCTAAATTTATGTTTTAGCTAAGCAAGAAATGTAAACCCGAGAGTTCCTTGGTCCATTTACCCCATCGAAATCCTAAAAAGACTACTCACTCGCCATTTGAAAAACCTCAAGATCCACAAGGATAGAAAGGTTACTCATGGTTTGCAAGATAGCCGAAAACAGGAAAAGGAAGAACTTTCTAAGTAATCTACTAAACAATAAAACTTAAAGACTCGAATATTGCATAAAAATCAAAGCTTTGAAATAGCTTCAATGGCGGAAATAACAAAGGTTTCTCTTGGTTTCAAAAAGAAAACCGAAAAGTAAAATAAGCAAAGCGTGTATGAAAGGATAAGAGTGGAGAGGGTATTTATACATAAAAGAGGAAAAACCTAAAACTTTGGGACCACTTTCCCGTTTTGGTACTATTTTGGCATTTAGCGTTTCGGGCTCACGTCGTTATGGACGAGCCGAAACGCTAACTCTTCTGATTCTTCGGGCAGGCTCCATATCGGGCAACGATTTCGGAATCATGTCGTGAAGGTTTGCCTTCCTTGTAATTCAAATCGGCTGCTTCCCGTTTCCTTGCTCCGATATTCGTCTTCATCTAATCCTCTTGCCGAGTCTTCGTTCCGAGATGGCTATTTCGGGATCACGCCGCTGCTACTCGTCAACGTCCGTCTTGTGCTCGTCCGTGTCGACTTCGTGGTCGTGATCCATCCTCGATGTTGCTCGTTTATCCTCCATTCCGAGACCTCTTTCCTTAACTTCTTCTTCGGACCATCCTAAACACCTGAGAACACACTCCAAACATGCAAGACTATGCAAAAACCTACCCTTATGCATCTAATCCTAACATGAGTGAAAACATGATGAAAACTAATACTAAAGTGCAAGAATGAAGTCCTAAATACCATGAAACATGTGTTAGAATCATGCAATTTACAGAGATATCAAAAACCTTTAACATGCTCATATCATTGCAATACTTAAGGGTCAATCCAACTTGGGAGGTTTGAAGAGTACTAAGAATGCAAAAGCTTTGTGCAAAGCTAAGTGAAATCCGGAATAATTTGGTGAACAAAATAAAATACTTGCAGTTATCAAAATGACTGGAAAACAATTTTAAAATCCCGACCTAGGGGTTAAACAACTAGAAAACTACTTCCTAGGATTTATAAAGCACGATTACTAATTTTAGAAAATAGAAATCTAAAACCGGACAAAACAGAGAAATTGCTAAGAACTTAAAACTAATTTTCAAAACTAGAAATAAAATTCTACTGACTCTTATATTCTACCAGGGTGCGAAACATGATAATATGGAATTTACAAAATATTAGCAAGACCAAGAAAACAATTCTATGAATTTATAAAACTCTAAAGCAAGAAATAAACAACTAGATGATTTTAAGCTAAAAGATTGAACTTTGGACTAAAGGAATATGCTTTTTATGTTTTCAAATGCTAAAGAAGGATTCACGGTTTGGGGATCATGCTTAAGAGGTTCATGATTTAAACTTTGGTTCTTAGAAACATAGATCTACACATTGTGAGCTTTCTCTAAGCCTTAGGAAGCTTGAGCTACCTTTACCCATGGTTTGTGGTGTAAAGCCTTTCCTCAATCCATCCTCCTAACCCATGGATCATGGTGGAAAAACAGAGAGAAGAACAGGAAGCATAGATCCTAAAAAGTGGCCTTACTAATCCTCCTCACATCCATGGCGTGTGGGAAGGGAAAGATTAGTATCTTGGATTTGGTTTTAAGGAATCTCCTAAATCTTTCTAGGACAAAGAGATTCCTGGAAACAGAGAGGTCTTTCTCAAGATCCTCTAGGCATTAAAAACCCAAATCCAAGAAGAGAATGGATTAAGAGCAAGAAAGACCAAAGCTTTAAACCCTTAACCCCTCTTAATCACCCCAAACCGCAAAACCTTGGAGGATTACTCTCTCCTCATGTTCGAATCACTCATAAACACAAGTCTTGAGAGATTCAACATGTTCGGTTTGGGTTTACACAGAAAATGAAACTAATGATAAGCAAGATTAAGAGAAGTACTTAGATTAAAAACTAAAGCTTAAAGTTTTACAAAATCAAAAGCTTCAAAACATTAAAAATGGCGTTCTTGCCTTAAAGGAACAGAGACAAAACGAAAACAAAAGATAAGGATGTGATAGATGGCCAAAAATAGGTTTAAGGCCTTTTATACAAAAAGGGTAATGGTCCCCTCACTAGAGTCCAAATCTTGCAAGCTGTCGGATAAGGCTTGAGATCGACCAGGCTTTGTCGATCTCTCTCTCGATCTTGCTCATGGGACGTCTCTTTTACCTCGATCTCTGGCTCGATCTAGTCGGGTAGATCGAGTGCTTCCATCGATCGTCTTGTCGATCCTTTACCGATCGAGTCGTGTCCTCGATCTTTTCGCTCGTTCTTCCATTGCGTCCGTGCTTGCGCTCGATCATAACGGTCGATCTCTGGACTCGATCTACTTCCTTGGAACGACTTCGTGACTCGATCTTGTGGTCGATCCCGTCTAGATCGACCTGCCTAGCTCGATCCTCGCGTACTTTGCCACTTGCTCGAACTCTCCTAAGCGTCCATAGACTTCTCTTTGCTCCTTAGCAGATCCACACAACCTCCATAGCTCCAGTGTGTCCAAAACAACCTAAATATGATGCAAATATGCACGAAACATGCAAATGCTAATGAAAAGTGCCTAAGGACCTAAAATGAGACAATTGGTGCAAACTAGTCTATTTTGAGTGTTATAAACATGAAAATGTATTCTAAATGCAAGCAAAATATGCAAAATATATGAGTATATCATGTAGGAAGTGTTCATCATTTCTATTACCGTACCCTTGTCTCTTCCGATCAAATCGTGTGGAAGTAGAAATCTCGCTTTTGCGAAAGGTTACGCACCTTCTTTTCTATTGACCTTACAGAGTATGTAGTCATCCTTGAGCTCCAATGGGTATAGACTCAGGATGCCAGGTTGGGGTCGACCGTAGCTGGACGCTTTCTTATCAGCCTCGAAAAGAACCTTGAGAGTTTTCCGTTTTATTTTTCTTTCCCTTGGTGCTATCTCTGGGTGAGTTTCCTTCTGCTTACAACCGATCAGGGCCAGCAAACCCTCTCCATGTGGTTCTTCTCTCCCTTTAATCTTGTCTTCAAGGCTAGTTGTTTCCCTTGTTGACACCAAGAAGTAAGAGCTCAATCCTAATGCATCCTTGCCCCCCAAGGTAGCGGGTGGCTCTTTCTTTCTAAACGAGTGGGCTTCCGCGTGGCTCCCCTTCTCAGTATGACTTCCCTTTTCCAGCATGGTGCTCTCATCTTCGTCTGGATTCAGTTTCCTCGTGATGCCAACTTGAAAAGCTTGGCCGTTGATAGTTGGCTTTCTCATCCTTTCCTTTGTAGTGAATTTGAATCTTGTACCTTTGCCCAAATTTAGGGAGATTTTCTCTTGCTTTACGTCAATCATGGCTCCTGCAGTAGCCAAGAATGGTCTTCCCAACACAAGGGGATCTTTATCCTCCTCATCCATCTCCAAGACAACAAAATCAGTTGGAACGGTGACACCGTTAATCTCCAAAGGAAGGTCTTCAAGCACCCCTTTGGACAACCGTATGCTCCTATCAGCAAGGACTAAGGATATGTGGCTATCCTTAAAATCAGTGAGGCCAAGCTTCTTTGCAGTGGAGTATGGAATAAGGTTAATGCTTGCCCCCTAGTCACAAAGACTGTTCTCAAACTTCAAGTTCCCTATAGCGCAAGGAAGTGTAAACGAGCCGGAGTCACCGAGCTTCTTTGGTGCTGTCACCTTGCGAGTGATGGCACTGCCCTCTTGACTCAATACCATGACCTCTTCTTTGCCCTCTTTATCTTTCTTGGCAAGTGTATCCTTCAAAAACTTTGCATACTTAGGCATCATGGCTAAACAATCAACCAATGGCAACTTCAGCTCAACATTCCTCAAGTGCTTCTCAAACAAGGCTTTCTGCTTCTCAATCAGCTGCTTCATGAAATGTCCATGGAAGGGTAGCTTGGGCTTTTATGGTGGAGGAATGAAACCTTCTTTGTCCCTGCTAGCTTCCTCAACCATTTTCTCCAAAACCGCTTCTTTGCCTTTTCTTGGCCTTTCAATGTAGACATTGTCAAAGGTGATCTCTTGATCATTCTCCCCCTCTTGAACCACAATGTCCTCATTGTCTTCAAGCACAGACCATGGTGATAGCTGTTTTTCACTCCTCAAAGTGATTGCATTAGCATATTCCTTTGGATTTTGCTCACACTTGCCGGGTAGGCTAACTTGGCCACTTGAACTTGCTTTTCCTTTTTCCATCTGACGCATCTTGTTGTTCAAGTTTGATATCTGCGTAGAGACCTCAGTGAGAGTAGAATCCAGCATGTTGTTGATGTCCACAAACTTCTGATTGTTGGTTGCTTGTATAGAAGCTTGTCCTTGTAGAAGTTGTTGAAACATAACTAACACCGGATCTTGGGGTGGTGCTTGAGCGTGATGTTGCTGTGGTATAAAACCAGGTGGATAACCCTTGTTTTCATGATGTTGTTGGCCTTGAAAACCATTGTTTTTAGTAAACCCACCCTTGTTGAAAGGAACAAAGGGTTTCCCTTGTTGTGGTGGGTATACTTGATCCTTTGGGTTTTCTACATTTGTGCTGCGGTAAGAGAGATTGTTGTTTCCTTGAAACCTCTGGTTATACCCTTGTGGCTTGGTGTAGTCTACCCAATTTGCTTCCTCAAGGTCATCTTGACAGCCTTCTCCAAACACTTTTGCGGCTTCACCCACAAAGTGTACTTGCTTTTGAGTTGTAAGCATCATCTTGTCAATCTTTTCATGAAGGGATGTCAGCTCCTTCTTGTGTGACTTCAGCTCATTACCTCATGGTGCTCGGTCATAATCCTCAGAGTAGTTGCCATCACTCAACGCCAAGTTCTCAATAAGCTCCATACCCGCGGTCACTTCTTGTCCAAGGAAGTTGCCTTTGCTAGAGGTATCAAGTAGTAGGCGGATCTTTGGCAAAGCTCCTCTGTAGATGGTGCTAAGGAGTATCTCCTCCGTGAAACCATGATGAGGACAAGCAATGGTGTAGTCCTTGAACCTCTCCATAGCTTCACTAAAGGTCTCGTTTCGCCTTTGTGCAAAGCCACTGATTTCACTTCTTAGGCGAGCTGTCCTTGTGCTTGAGAAGAACTTGGACAAAAACGCCTTCTTGCAATCAGCCCATGAGGTTATAGTCCCTTGAGGTAGAGTCTTTTCCCAATGTCTTGCTTTGTCTCCAAGTGAGAAAGGGAAAAGCCTAAGCTTGAAGCTGTCCTCGGAAATCCCGTTTATCTTGATCATGCCACACACTTGTTCAAAGTTGTGCAAGTGCTCCAATGGGTCTTCCAATGCAAGACCATGGAATTTACTGTTCTGGACCATGGAGATGAAACCTGGCTTGATCTCGAAATTATTGTTTTGCACCGGAGGAGGGGTGATGCCAAAACGATTATGATGAGTGTTTGGTGCATCACCCGCACCTATGATCCTTGGCAGCCTTGGAGGGTGGTTGGGATTTCCATTACCCCCACCAGCTGGTCCATGTTGAGGCTGAACATTATCTTGATCGGCCATATCTGCTCGATCCACTTCCTCAAACTCTGTTTCTTGATTTCTTTCCCTTCTTAGTCTTGCACTTCCAAGTTGATGAATATTGTCTAGAGGTTGTAATAGGTTGTTGTCACCTCTAGACCTCAGATTCATGTACCTGAGAACACAAAAAGGAAGGTAGATAGATTAGTATTCAAAGTAAAAATAAAGACTTAGGCTCTACCAAACTCAAAATCCTAGTAACTGCAAACTAATCCCAATTTGGCAACGGCGCCATTTGATAACAGATTTTTCTCTTGGGGTGTTTGTTAATAAAAACCTCAGCATGCTCATGTCATTGCAATACTTAAGGGTCAATCCAACTTGGGAAGTTTGAAGGAATACTAAGAATACAAAAGCTATAAGTAAATCTAAGTGAAAACCGGATAAATGGGTGAACAGATGTAAATAAACTATTTGAGACAATCTACTGGACTTGGAAATAATTTTAAAATCCTGACCGATATGTTAAACAACTAGAAAGCTACTTTTAAAGATTTAAAAGGTTTGACTACTAATTTTAGGAAATGCAAATCTAAAAGCGGACAAAACAGGAAAATTGCTAAAGACTCAAAACGAATTTTTAAAACTAGAAATAAAAATCTAGTGACTCCTAAATTCTACCAGGGTGCGAAATATGCTACTAGGGAATTTATAAAATACTAATGAGACCAAGAACACAACTTTATGAATTTTAAGACCTTAAAGCAAGAAATAAGCAACTAGATGGATTTAAGCTAAAAGATTGAAACTTTAAACTAAATAAAGGTGATTTTTTATGTTTTCAAATGCTAAAGATGGATTCACGGGTTGGGGATCATGTTTAAGAGGTCAAGATTTCAACTTTAGTTCTTAGAAACATAGATCTACACGTTTTGTGCCTTGAGAAGCTAAACTAGATTCATCCATGGTTTGTGGTATGAATCCTTTCTTCACCCCTTCCTCCTAACCCATGGTTCGTGGTGGAAAGAAAAGATGAAGAATATGAATCATGGATCTCAAAACATGGCCTTACTAATCCCCCTCACTTCCATGGCGTTTGGGAAGGGAAAGATTAGTATCTTCGATATGGTTTTAAGGAATCCCCTAGATCTTTCTAGGACAAGGAGATTCCTGATATCGAAAAGGTCTTTCTCAAGATCCTCTAAGCATTAAACGTCCAAATCCAAGAAGAGAATGTATTAATAGCAAGAAAAGACCAAAGCTTAAACCTTTAAACCCTCTTAATCACCCCAAACCGTGAAACCTTGAGGGATTACTCACTCCTCATGTTTGAATCACTCATAAACACTAGTTTTGAGAGATTCAACATGTTCGGTTTGAGCTGAGAAAGAGATTAAGCTAATGATAAACAAGATTAAGAGAAGTACTTAGATTAAAAATGCAAACTTAAGGTTTTTCAAAGATGAAAAGCTTTCAAACATAAAAATGGCGTTCTTGCGTAAAAGAAGCAGAGACATAACGAAAATCTAGGATAAGGATGTGATGGTTGGCCAAAAATAGGTCTAAGGCCTTTTATACAAAAGAGGAAATGGTCCCCCACAGGACGCCAAAAATGAGCTGTCGAATAATGGTTAGAGATCGACCCGTGTAGTCGATCTCTCTCTCGATCGTGCGCATGGAACGTCCTCTTTTGCTCGATCGTCAGCTCGATCCAGTCGGATGGATCGAGTGCTTCTCTAGATCGTCTTGTCGATCCTTTGGTGATCGAGTCGTAAACTCGATCTTCCTCTCGTTCTTCCTGGGCTTAAGTCCCATGTTCGTACACTTGCTTGATCGGGCTGGTCGATCTTGACCTCGATCTTCTTCCTTAGTACGACCCGAGTGTCTCGATCTTCTGGTCGATCTCATCTTGATCGACCCGCCTAGCTCGATCTTTACCTCGATCTCGGTTCCTTTGCTACATGCCCGAATTCTCCTAAGTGTCCATGAGCTCCTCTTTGCTCCTTAGCATATCCACGCACCCTCTATAGCTCCAGTGCATCCAAAACAACCTGAATATGATGCAAGAATACAAGAAACATGCAAATGCTAATGCAAACATGCCGAAATCCTAAAATGGGACAAAAGCTACAAAAACTCTAAGTATGAGTGCATTATGAATATAAATATGTCCTAAATGCAAGCTAAATGTATGAAATATATGAGTACATCAACTCCCCCAAACTTGCCTTTTGCTTGACCTCAAGCAAATTATAGACGAATTAGGAGAACATGTTTGAAGGTGGGAGCTCAATATCCAAGATAGTTAACAATAATAATCAACTCAACATCCTAGTTCTTAATTCTAGAATGCATGTGAATACTTCCTACTCCAAAAGAGTTAGCCATGCCCATCTCAAGATTCAAGCGCACTAAGAATTCAATTAAACCGTGAATCATGACATTGCAAGGCAAGTAAATTCATTTGGCTAAGTGATATGTCTATATTTTGCATCATATTTCTCTCCACTTAGTATAAGTTTGTTATCATTTGAGGTCTTTATTGAGCATCATTGTATTGCATTTCTATCATTTAGAGTCTAGGATGCTTTTGCATAGTCTTTGCATGGTTTGGTGCATTTGGAGTCTCAAACAGGTATTAAGGATGCTATGGAGGCATACTTGAAGATGGAGAAGGATGGCATTGCAAAGAGAGTTTGGGCAGAAGCTGTTTGGAGGTGAAGAAAGGAGAAAGAAGAAGTCTCGGAGTGTATCGACGTGCTGTATCGACCAGCCAGGTCGATACACATTTCCAGAGGTTCGTCTCGGCGTAGTGTATCGACCTGGCTTGGCCGTGACGAACAAGAAC
>JAHZTW010000001.1:328363892-328395731 GCA_020283515.1 Alliaria petiolata | reverse complement strand
CTCAAGAGTGTAGTGCAATTATTCAAAGCAATGTGATACCAAAGAAGCTTGGAGACCCCGGTTCTTTCACTATACCATGCGCCCTAGGTCCTCTTGGGTTTGAAAATTGCTTGTGTGATCTTGGAGCTAGCATCAACCTCATGCCCTATTCAATAGCTAAGAAGCTCGGTTTCACCAAGTACAAGGAGTGTGGAATCTCTCTAATACTTGCGGATAGGAGTGTGAGGATGCCTATTGTAGTTCTTGAGGATTTGCCTCTCAAGGTTAGCAACTTCATCATTCCCACGGATTTCATGGTGCTCAAGATGGATGAGGAACCAAAGGATCCTTTGATTTTGGGAAGACCCTTCCTAGCTACAGCTGGTGCTATCATTGATGTGAAGCATGGGAAGATTAGTTTGCATCTTGGAAAAGGGGTTGAGTTGAAGTTTGACGTAAAGGAGACCTTGAGGAAGCCAACCATTGATGGTCAAGCATTCTACATTGAGACCATGGATGAGTTGGCCGATGAGTTACTAGAGGAAATAGCTCAAGAAGAACATCTTAGTGTAGCCCTCACCAAACCACATGGAGAGGATGGGTATTTGCATAAGGAAACACTAGCATACATGCAAATGCTTGATGCACGCAAGACACTAGGTGGGAAGGATGGCTTTACAAGATTGGTAGCTTCATGTGAGGGTAAAGAAGAACTTAACCAAGACAATGGGTCCATGAGGGTTGAGGCTTCAAGTCAAGGACAAGAGGAAAGGCTAGAGGCGCTTGAGGATGGCGAATTGGCTAAAGACCTTGATGAGGATTGGAGTGAACTCAAAGCTCCAAAAGTAGAGCTCAAACCACTCCCCATTGGATTAAGGTATGCTTTCTTAGGCCCTCACTCTTCTTATCCCATCATTGTAAATGAAAACTTGAGTGATGATGAACTCAACTCTCTCCTTAATGAGTTGAGAAAGTATAGGAGAGCTATTGGTTACTCTTTGAGTGATATCAAAGGCATATCTCCTATACTTTGTACTCACATGATTCACCTTGAGAATGAAAATGCTTCCTCAATTGAACACCAAAGGAGATTAAACCCACACCTTAAGGAAGTAGTGACAGCACTTGGGTTTCCCCGGTGCATGTTGTCCCTAAGAAGGGTGGAATCACTGTGATTAAGAATGAAAAGGATGAATTGATACTAACTAGAACTATCACGGGCCATAGAATGTGCATTGATTACCGAAAACTTAATGCTTCTACTAGAAATGATCATTTTCCTCTTCCTTTTATTGACCAAATGCTTGAGAGATTGGCTAACCATCCTTTCTATTGTTTCCTTGATGGATATAGTGGGTTCTTTCAAATACCCATTCATCCTAATGATCAAGAGAAGACCACTTTCACATGCCCTTATGGTACCTTTGCATATCGAAGGATGCCATTTGGGTTATGTAATGCTCCAGCTACCTTTCAAAGGTGCATGATGAGTATCTTCTCCGATCTTATTGAGGAAATGGTAGAAGTTTTTATGGATGACTTTTCTGTGTATGGTGCCTCTTTTTCTGCATGTCTTGCTAAACTTTGCAGGGTTCTACAAAGATGTGAAGAGTCTCACTTGGTTCTTAATTGGGAGAAATGCCACTTCATGGTCAACCAAGGGATTGTGTTAGGTCATAAGATTTCTGAAGATGGAATAGAAGTGGACAAGGCCAAGATAGATGTTATGGTCAAGATGGCGTCACCAACCAATGTGAAAGGCATAAGGAGTTTCCTTGGGCATGCGGGGTTCTATAGGAGATTAATCAAGGATTTCTCCAAGATTACTAGGCCTATGACAAGGCTTCTTTGTAAGGAGGTGGAATTTCAGTTTGATAAGGAATGCTTGCAAGCCTTTGAGACAATCAAGAAAGCCCTTGTGTGCTCCTATTGTGCAAGCATCGGATTGGAGTCTACCATTTGAGATCATGGCAGATGCTAGTGATTATGCTGTTGGGGCTGTGCTTGGGCAAATGAAAGAAAAGAAGCTACATGTGATCTACTATGCTAGTAGGACACTTGATGATGCTCAAACCAAGTATGCAACAACGGAAAAGGAACTCTTGGCTGTGGTGTTTGCTTTTGAAAAATTCAGATCCTATTTGGTGGGTTCAAAGGTGATAGTCTACACCGATCATGCTGCATTGCGCCACATCTATGCTAAAAAGGAGACTAAGCCAAGGCTCCTTAGATGGATCTTGCTTCTTCAAGAGTTTGACATGGAGATAGTTGACAAGAAGGGTGTGGAAAATGGTGTAGCTGATAATTTGTCAAGGATGAGGATTGAGGATGCTTTGCCAATCAATGATTCCCTACCGGAGGAGCAAATTATGATGATCAAGAGCATTGCTAGTGCACATGGAGTTGGAAGGAAGCTTGAAGAGATTCAAGGTCTAGAGGTCAAGGGTGAGCCTTGGTATGCTGATTTTGTTAACTACTTGGTGTGCAATGAGGAACCAACACATCTCAACACCTATCATAAGAAAAAGTTTATGAGGGATGTATCACACTTCTATTGGGATGAGCTTTATCTCTACAAAAGGTGTGCTGATGGGATCTATAGAAGATGTGTGGCACAAGAAGAGGTCAAGAGTGTGATTTTTCATTGCCATGGGTCCAAGTATGGGGATCATTTTGGCACTTTCAAGACAGCTACAAAGGTTCTTCAAAGCGGATTTTGGTGGCCTACATTGTTCAAGGACACTCATGAGTTCATCAAGACATGTGAACCTTGCCAAAAGAAGGGAAACATAAGCAAGAGGGATGAGATGCCCCAAAACCCTATCTTAAAAGTGGAGTTGTTTGATGTATGGGGCATAGACTTTATGGGACCTTTCCCATCTTCTTATGGAAACAAATATATCTTGGTAGCAGTTGATTATGTCTCCAAGTGGGTAGAAGCCATTGCAAGTCCTACCAATGACTCCAAGGTTGTGGTGAAGATGTTCAATTTTATAATCTTCCCAAGGTTTGGTGTTCCAAGAGTTGTGATTAGTGATGGGGGAAGCCATTTCATCAACAAGGTCTTTGAAGGGTTATTAAGCAAACATGGCGTCAAGCATAAGGTAGCCACTCCTTACCACCCTCAAACTAGTGGTCAAGTGGAAGTTTCAAACCGTGAGATCAAGGCTATCCTAGAGAAAACCGTGGGTATAACAAGGAAGGATTGGGCAATCAAGCTTGATGATGCTTTGTGGGCCTATAGAACAGCTTTCAAGACACCAATAGGAAGGTCTCCTTTCAACCTTGTGTGTGGGAAAGCTTGCCATTTACCAGTGGAGATTGAACACAAGGCTTTGTGGGCTGTGAAGCTTCTCAACTATAACATAAAGACAGCCCAAGAGAAGAGATTGATTCAACTCCAAGAGCTTGAGGAGATTAGGCTTGAGTCTTATGAAAGCTCAAGGATCTACAAGGAGAGAACCAAGGCTTTCCATGACAAGAAGATTGTGAATAAAGAGCTGAGTGTTGGTGACAAAGTCCTTCTCTTCAATTCCAGATTGAAGCTTGAAACAAGAATTTTTATATCTTGTAGCAATTTCTCAATTGCTCATATCATTGCAATATTTGAGGTATCAAGCCATCTTGGGAGTTTCATGCAAAAGGAATACAAAGTTCGGTTTAAGCTAAGCCAAATTCAAAATAAGGGAGACAAGGAACTATTAAAACAAAGCTACTAGCTAAAAGAGACACAATAAGACTAATTAGATGAGCTAAAACCTTAATTATCACTAATTAAGCACTAATCAAACGATTTACTACAAAGCAAGATTAACAAATTACTAAAAACGAAACCTATGGATGGAATCATTGATTTGGGCATCTAAATGGCCAACCTTGCAATCATTTAAGCAACTCAAACAAGCTTTCTCTATGCCTAGAACACTAATTAAGACTAATTCATGATGTGTGGTACTAATCCCTTTCCTAATCACCTTAATGAACTAATGATGTGTTAGCATTAAAATTATTAGCAAGCATTAAACATGAGTCTAAATGGCATGATAAACACCCTAGGCAACTAATGTCTTAGGCTAGGAATGTAAATCTCTTAAAAAGTGGTTCAAGCATTTCATCAAACACTTGGTGGGTGTGTGAAATGCTTATGATCCAAAATAGCAAAAGATTAGCTATTTGGCATTAAGAACTCCTTAATAAGAAGAGAGATGAAAGAATCTAACCTAGATTGCAAGATTGAACCATTAGAAAACCCTAAATCTAACCCATCCCCAAGTTCCTAAGAAACTACTCACTAATCATGGTGAAACCCACAAATCCTATGAAAGAAATACTAGTAAGCATGATTAAAGAAGAGATAGATGAAATATTAGAAGGAACAAGAATCAAATAGCATTAAACTTAAAATAAATCTCTCAAATCTCCTCAAAACCCCAAAGGGCCGTTTTTCTGTGTAAGCCCAAGAGAAGATACATAAAAATTAGGTTTTTAAGTATTTATAGGGAAGGAGGTCAAACCGGGTCAACCCGGAACAAACCGGATTTTGACCCGGAGGAGCAGTCTTGCGGAAATCGACATATCTCCCTAAACGCAGCTCCTAATGACATGAAACCACCTCCACATGAAAGCAGATTCAATTATCTACAACCTTCATGAAGGGCTCTGAGGCTGAATCGGAATGGAAAGCCTTCATCTGACCCGATCTTCCAGTCACTTCAGGCAGTCTTGCGCCGCATCGGTTTGGCAATCCGAGGTGCTCCAAACCGAGGCAATTTCTGGTGGCTTCATCTCGGTTTGGCAATCCGAGGTGGCCAAACCGATGCATTCTCTGGTCGTCTTGCATCTGTTTGTTGTCCGATGTACCTCAAACCGATGTGATCTCTGGTTGCTCTGATTCGGACAGTCTTGCAAGAATCGCCGTATCTCGTGAACCGCTGGTCGTAATGACTTGATTCCAACGGCATTAGAAAGCTCATTGAATCCTCTACAACTTTGAAGAAGGCTTCGGAGTCTGAATCTAAGTGGAAGGCCTTCGTCTGGACACATACATTTCACACCTCCAAATGCTCAACATGCTTCTAAAAGACTTCTGCTTCTCATTTAGCTGCTTCTCTTCCTCCTCTTGATTATCCATGAAACTCCATATGGTCCTCCAAGCCTCCAAAACACCTAATAAAGACTCAATATGTACAAATATGCAACAACCTAAGCTAAAACTCACTAAACTCTAATATGGATGCAAATGGGACTAAAAGTGGCTAAATGAATGCAAAAGTACATGCAAAACTATGTAAAATGAATGCTAAAATATGCTAAATTATGAGTCTATCAACTAAATTGAAACAAGAGTTTTTACTCTTGCAAGCAATTCCTCAATTGCTCATATCATTGCAATATATTGAGGTATCAATCCATCTTGGGAGATGATTCACTAAGAATACAAAGTCTAGTTTAAGCTAAGCTAAATTGACAATTCAAGTGACAAATGATAATTAAAAGCAAGGCACAAACTAAAGGAAACACTACTAGAGCAATAATATCGAATTAAGCCTTAATTACTACTAATCAAGTACTAATGATGCAATTAACTACTAATTAAGATTGACAAAATACTAAAAACGAAACTTAGGGATGGAATCATTGATTTGGGCATCTAAATGGCCAACCTTGCAATCATTTAAGCAACTCAAACAAGCTTTCTCTATGCCTAGAACACTAATTAAGACTAATCCATGATGTGTGGTACTAATCCCTTTCCTAATCACCTTAATGAACTAATGATGTGTTAGCATTAAAATTATTAGCAAGCATTAAACATGAGTCTAAATGGCATGATAAACACCCTAGGCAACTAATGTCTTAGGCTAGGAATGTAAATCTCTTAAAAAGTGGTTCAAGCATTTCATCAAACACTTGGTGGGTGTGTGAAATGCTTATGATCCAAAATAGCAAAAGATTAGCTATTTGGCATTAAGAACTCCTTAATAAGAAGAGAGATGAAAGAATCTAACCTAGATTGCAAGATTGAACCATTAGAAAACCCTAAATCTAACCCATCCCCAAGTTCCTAAGAAACTACTCACTAATCATGGTGAAACCCACAAATCCTATGAAAGAAATACTAGTAAGCATGATTAAAGAAGAGATAGATGAAATATTAGAAGGAACAAGAATCAAATAGCATTAAACTTAAAATAAATCTCTCAAATCTCCTCAAAACCCCAAAGGGCCGTTTTTCTGTGTAAGCCCAAGAGAAGATACATAAAAATTAGGTTTTTAAGTATTTATAGGGAAGGAGGTCAAACCGGGTCAACCCGGAACAAACCGGATTTTGACCCGGAGGAGCAGTCTTGCGGAAATCGACATATCTCCCTAAACGCAGCTCCTAATGACATGAAACCACCTCCACATGAAAGCAGATTCAATTATCTACAACCTTCATGAAGGGCTCTGAGGCTGAATCGGAATGGAAAGCCTTCATCTGACCCGATCTTCCAGTCACTTCAGGCAGTCTTGCGCCGCATCGGTTTGGCAATCCGAGGTGCTCCAAACCGAGGCAATTTCTGGTGGCTTCATCTCGGTTTGGCAATCCGAGGTGGCCAAACCGATGCATTCTCTGGTCGTCTTGCATCTGTTTGTTGTCCGATGTACCTCAAACCGATGTGATCTCTGGTTGCTCTGATTCGGACAGTCTTGCAAGAATCGCCGTATCTCGTGAACCGCTGGTCGTAATGACTTGATTCCAACGGCATTAGAAAGCTCATTGAATCCTCTACAACTTTGAAGAAGGCTTCGGAGTCTGAATCTAAGTGGAAGGCCTTCGTCTGGACACATACATTTCACACCTCCAAATGCTCAACATGCTTCTAAAAGACTTCTGCTTCTCATTTAGCTGCTTCTCTTCCTCCTCTTGATTATCCATGAAACTCCATATGGTCCTCCAAGCCTCCAAAACACCTAATAAAGACTCAATATGTACAAATATGCAACAACCTAAGCTAAAACTCACTAAACTCTAATATGGATGCAAATGGGACTAAAAGTGGCTAAATGAATGCAAAAGTACATGCAAAACTATGTAAAATGAATGCTAAAATATGCTAAATTATGAGTCTATCAACTAAATTGAAACAAGAGTTTTTACTCTTGCAAGCAATTCCTCAATTGCTCATATCATTGCAATATATTGAGGTATCAATCCATCTTGGGAGATGATTCACTAAGAATACAAAGTCTAGTTTAAGCTAAGCTAAATTGACAATTCAAGTGACAAATGATAATTAAAAGCAAGGCACAAACTAAAGGAAACACTACTAGAGCAATAATATCGAATTAAGCCTTAATTACTACTAATCAAGTACTAATGATGCAATTAACTACTAATTAAGATTGACAAAATACTAAAAACGAAACTTAGGGATGGAATCATTGATTTGGGCATCTAAATGGCCAACCTTGCAATCATTTAAGCAACTCAAACAAGCTTTCTCTATGCCTAGAACACTAATTAAGACTAATCCATGATGTGTGGTACTAATCCCTTTCCTAATCACCTTAATGAACTAATGATGTGTTAGCATTAAAATTATTAGCAAGCATTAAACATGAGTCTAAATGGCATGATAAACACCCTAGGCAACTAATGTCTTAGGCTAGGAATGTAAATCTCTTAAAAAGTGGTTCAAGCATTTCATCAAACACTTGGTGGGTGTATGAAATGCTTATGATCCAAAATAGCAAAAGATTAGCTATTTGGCATTAAGAACTCCTTAATAAGAAGAGAGATGAAAGAATCTAACCTAGATTGCAATATTGAACCATTAGAAAACCCTAAATCTAACCCATCCCCAAGTTTCTAAGAGACTACTCACTAAACATGGATAAACCAACAAATCTCATGAATGAAATGTTAGTAAAAATGATTCAATGATTAGAGAAAGAAAGATTAGAAAAAAGAAGAATCAAATTGCATTAAACATAAAAGAAATCTCAAAAATCTCCTCAAAACCCCAAAGGGGCGTTTTTCTGTTTAAGCTCAAGAGAACATACATAAAAATTAGGTTTTTAAGTATTTATAGGGAAGGAGGTCAAACCGGGTCAACCCGGAACAAACCGGGTTTTGACCCGGGGGTAGCAGTCTTTCGGAAATCACCATATCTCCCTAACCACAGCTCATAATGATATGAAACAACCTCCAAATAAAATATGATTCAATTACCTACAACTTTCATAAATAGCTCGAAGGCTGAATTGGAACGGAAAGTCTTTGTCTAATCCGATTTGTACCCGGAAAAAATCTGTATCAACCTGGCTGGTCGATACGGCTCATCGAGACGGACCCCTGGAAATATGTATCGACCTGGCTGGTCGATATGGCTCGTCAAGACGAACCCCTGGAAATCTGTATCGACCTGGCTGGTCGATACGGCTCCCCGATACGAACCCCTGGATTCTTGCTTCATCTCGGCTTGGCCGTGCGACGTGCTCTGGTCGATACGGATTAAAATCGATGTAACTTTCTAACCCAGAGTCCGAATGACTTGATTCCAATGGAGCTGGAAAGAACAATGGATCCTCTACAACTCTGAACACGGCTTCAGAGTCTGAATCTAAGTGCACGGCCTTCTTCCGGACACATACATTTCGCGCCTCCAAATCATCGATATGCTTCTAAAAGACTTTTGCTTCTCATTTGGCTGCTTCTCTTCCTCCTCTTGATCATCCATGAGACTCCATATGGTCCTCCAAGCCTTCAAAAAACCTAATAAGGACTCAATATGTATAAATATGCAACAACCTAAGCTAAAACTCATTAAACTCTAATATGGATGCAAATGAGAATAAAAGTGGTTAAATGAATGCAAAAGTACATGCAAAACTATCTAAAATGAATGCTACAATATGTTAAATTATGATTCTATCAAAGCTATTCCCGGGTAAGCTCAAGTCAAGGTGGGGAGGCCCTTTTGAGATTCAAGAAGTTTTGCCTTATGGAGCTATCACTTTGATTGGAAAGAATGGGGAGAGTTTCACAGTAAATGGCCATAGGGTGAAGCCATACTTGGTGAATGTGTCTAAGGAGGAGGCAAGCTCATGTCTTCTTCAAGACCCATATCTTGCCTAAAAAGGTTTGAAAAGTCGAGCTAATGACGTTAAACAAGCGCTCTTGGGAGGCATTCGCATGTTAACCTTGTATATATTCTTGATTTTGTTCTATAATCATGTTTCTTTGAGTTTTGAAAGATTTAAGGTTGAGTAAGGAGGACTTAAACTTCAAAAGGGAGTTTGGAGAAATCCTTTAAGGCTGTCTCGGCATGGTGTATCACCGTAGGAACGTCGGTACAGACGACCAGACGTTCGTTTCGGCCAAGCGTCTCGATGTAGGCAAGTCAAAACGGAATTCCAGACGTTCGTCTCGTCCTGGTGTATCGACATAAGCACGCCGAGACGGTTTTCCAGAGGTTCGTCTCGGCATGGCGTATCGACGAAAGCACGTCGATATACGATTCCAGAGATTCGTCTCGGCCAACCGTATCGACGAGCTATGCCGATACGGTTCTAAAATCCAGGTAAGTTGACTTTTTCCCTTCCTTTGACCGGTTTAATTGGCATATCCACTTGATTTAAACCGGTTTTTGGGGGATTTTATATCTCCTTCTCCTCCACACTTATCACTTTCACGATTTCTTGCTTCCATAAGACAAGAAGTTTTCTTTCTCCCTTTTCTTTCTAATTTCTTCATCACATTCATTGATTCCAAGTGCTATAACCCAGAAATTGTGTGCTAATCTCGAATTCATTGTCAATTTCGAGTCCCTGGCATTCGTGGAAATCAGGAAGAATGGGGAGAATAAGGAATGAACCAAGCAATAGAAAGGAGAAAAGACCTATAGAGGATGAGGTTGAGGAAAGTCCCCCGGCTCTAAGGAATCTCTCGGAGACGGGGAATGCCAGCAGAGAAAGGGCCAAAATAAGGCGAGCTGAGAAGGCTGCAACCAAGCCTACATCGAATTCAGAGGTGTACAAGCTCCTCATGGATATCCCTTTCACAGGAACCAAGTACCCTGACCACGAGCTGCTAGAGGAGTTGGGATTGTTAGAAGATGTGACTGCCATCTTCAAAAACATAGGCTGTGAAAGGTGGTTCCACCAATCATTCCCAATCTACCAAGAGGAAACTTGCCAATTCCTTTCTACCTTCAAGGTGAAGTGGCTAAGTTCAGGGGAGGTTAATCAAGAGAGGGATGGAAATGGGATCATCCAGTTTTGGGTTAGAAACAAGAACTACAAGATGGGGTTCAAGAGGTTGAGTGAGCTACTTGGATTTGATGAGGGAAGAGGCGCATGTTCAAGGTTGGACGTCCGAAAGGCAGAAACGAAAAAGTTGTGGGACATGCTTGGCTGCGGTTATTACAAGCCCGGGAGGGTTAAGAGCTCCATGATCCGACATCCTGCAATCCGGTATGCTCACAAGGTCTTAGCTCACACCTTCTTCTCCAAGAAAGAAACTGGAAATGTATCTGAAGAAGAATGGGAGATGATTGATGTTGCGCTCACAGACATCATCAATTTCTTTGATGACAACACCCGGATGAAAGGTGATGCGACTGAGAACGGGATGGTGCAGCTGTGGGTAGCTCATGCTGAGAGTTTCAAGGGCTGGGCAGCCAGCAAGAGAGACCGCACACCTCAGCTCGCAATTGGGGGCATGATCACTCCGATTCTTGAGGCAGTTGGGGTTAGCTTGGGAGAGCCCTCAGCTGAAAGGCAGTATTTAGACGCCACATACCTCCTTAAGGCACAGTTTCTAGTCAAGGAAGGGAAAGGATACAAGTACACGTTCAACGTGAAAACGCTCAAGGAGGCTACTATCTGACTCCCTTGCATTCACCTCACAAGCCTTAGGAAAAGGTCTAACGCCTCTTTCACTCCATCCGACGAGCATCTAGGCGACATAGAGACCTTCCCGGTAGCTCCATGGGACACTGATCATGAGCCTTATCAAGCTCCTCCAGTCTATGGTAGTGATAGGTACAAATTTGAGCCTTATGAAGGAGCTAACCAAGGAGAACCCTCTAGACAAGCTCACCAACACATCAAGCTTCTCCAAAGATGGAACAGATGGCAAGATAAGACCATTAGGAAGCTTGTGAGGACTGTCAAGGAGGTGAAGAGGCAACTCAAGGACCTCACGACCAAGGTTGAAAAAGCTAACTCCTCAAGACATCAAGAAGAACAACATGAGGATCAAGAAGGGGACAGCCATATGGTAGAGAGACGCCACTCTTTTCAAGGAACCCCAAGTGCACAGAGCCATGAGGATGAGCCATGCCCCTCCTCCTATGAGACAAGGAGGCGTGGGAAGAGAGTCATGCGATCCCCCACTCCTCAATCAAGCAATCCATCATACTCCATGGATTCATACTCCTCCTCCTCCATACCCTTTTGATCAAGGTACCACTCTAAAACCATTGTAAATACCACTTAGTTTTTATTTTTATTTTTTATTTTTATTTTTGCATCTTATAAATCTTCTCCAAGCTTGGATTACACAAGAGACTGTGTAATTTAAGTTTGGGGGAGTTTGGTATTTGACTTTGTGTTTTGTGATCTTATTTTTCTTTAGCATGCATATTTGAGTCTCATTTAAGGCATAGAAAAGCCAAAAAAATTTCATTTAGTTTGCATTTGCACTTGTTAACATTTTAGGATTGAGTCTAGAATTTTTCTCATTTAGGTTGTTTGCATATGCATTGGGAGTAATGATGAGCCTATCCTTGTAGATTTTTAACTCTTGTAATCAATTCAATACCCTAGTTAGTAGTTCTTTAATGCTTGTGAATGAATTTGAAAGTAAGGAAGAACCATGCTTGGACCACCTCATTTGTCACTAGTTTTTGGTTAAAATATGGTCTTGAATTTGAAAGCCAACTCTACTTACTTAAACCGAATTTGGAAATTTAATTATCATGCTTGCATTGAAAGTGAATTCATGGATTGAAAATTCTTGAGCTTTCTTACTCACTTGGCCAACCTCTTGCTAGCTCAAGTAGAACTCCTACCAAACCTTACCTCCTTTGAAGCCAATTGTTTTTGTGTGACTACTTGTGAGGCCTTTATTTCGATTCAACTTAGCATAAAGTGTTAGGTTTGAAACGACAAGTATAGACTTTCATGTAGATTCTAACCTTGCATTTTGAGGTTAGTTTTCAGCTTAGGATTTGGGGTTTAATTGGTTGTGATTATGCTTGATGAGTTGTGGAATAGTTGGGAAGAAAGAGATGATGGTTAAAAGGGTTGGAGGAAGATAAGGGGAAGAATGGTTTGAAATGGGGAGTCTTGGGTTTTAAAAAGGAATAGCTCTAAGTAAATAAAAAGTGCTAGGTGGTCTTAAGAAATCAAAAGAGCCAAAAGGCCAAGTAATGAAAAATTTATATATGCAAGGCCACCTAGAAGTCAAAAGAAGAGCTAAATTAATAAAGTGTAGATTACTCCATTCACCAAAATTGCTAAGTTGAAGAAGTTCCCCCTTAAGGCTTTAAAAGGAGAAAAATGTTCCAAATTCAAAGGGTTTAGCAAGGCACAAAAGCCTTGATGAAAGGATAGATTTTAGAGGGTTGAGTGAGCTAAAAAAAAAAAAAATTGAATGAGAGGGGTGTAGGATCATTGATAGTATTTCGGGTAGATGATAGTCTATCCTTGTATGCATCACTTGTTTCTTACCTTTAGCATTATGCATGTGGTTCAATCGTTTTGAGTGTTACCCTTACTTAAATGCAAAACCGGATGAATTGGGATCATTTTTATCTCAAAACCAAGTCCTTAAACCAAATGAATTCACTAGCCTTGCAATGTCATGATTCATGGTTTTGATCTTAATGAATGTTAAAGAGTTGGCTTGATAGGGAGACTTGTTTTGATTAGCTTCTTAGTACACTTGAATGTTGAGATGGGCATGGATAACTCTTTTGGAGTAGGAAGTATTCACATGCATTCTAGAATTAAGAACTAGGATATTGAGTTGATTATTATTGTTAACTATCTTGGATATTGAGCTCCCGCTTTCAAACCTCTCTCCTTAGCTTGTGTTTCATTTGCTTGTGGACAAGCAAAAGGCAAGTTTGGGGGAGTTGATATGTCTATATTTTGCATCATATTTCTCTCCACTTAGTATAAGTTTGTTATCATTTGAGGTCTTTATTGAGCATCTTTGTATTGCATTTCTGTCATTTAGTGTCTAGGATGCTTTTGCATAGTCTTTGCATGGTTTGGTGCATTTGGAGTCTCAAACAGGTATTAAGGATGCTATGGAGGCATACTTGAAGATGGAGAAGGATGGCATTGCAAAGAGAGTTTGGGCAGAAGCTGTTTGGAGGTGAAGAAAGGAGAAAGAAGGAGTCTCGGAGTGTATCGACGTGATGTATCGACCAGCCAAGTCGATACACATTTCCAGAGGTTCGTCTCGGTGTAGTGTATCGACCTGGCTTGGCCGTGACGAACAAGAACAAAGGATGAGAAGAAGTTTCGCAACGTATCGGCCGGCTGTATCGACGTGCTAGGCCGATACCAATTTCCAGAGGTTCATCTAGGTTAGGCGTATCGACGAGCCACACCGAGACGACCACGAGAAGCCAAGACGCGTGCCAAACGTTCATACCGACCTGCCGTATCGACGTGACCATGCCGAGACCAATTTCCAGAGGTTCGTATCGACGTGCTGTATCGACCTAGCACGTCGATACGAACACACGTTTTTTCTTTTTGGCTCCCGTGTTGGGTCCACCTATAAATACTCAAAAAACCTAATTTTTATTCCAAGTTTTATTCTCTCTAGTCTTGTCAAGAACTTTTTAGCCACTTTGAGAAAAGTCTTGTATTTGCTTTGAATCTTTTAAGTTTTATGCAATATCTATCTTGAACTACTATTAATCTTTTCTCTAATCATGTTTAACCTTTCTCTTATCTTTGATTTGATGGGTTTAACCATGATTAGTGAGTAATTCATTAGGAACTTGGGGATGGGTTAGATTTAGGGTTTTCTAATGGTTCAATCTTGCTATTTGGATCATAAGCATTTCATACACCCACCAAGTGTTTGATGAAATGCTTGAACCAACTTAATAAGAGATTTACATACCTAGCCTAAAACATCATTAGTTGTCTAGGGTGTTTATCATGCTATTAGACTTGTTATTCATGCTTGCTAATCANACCTAGCCTAAAACATCATTAGTTGTCTAGGGTGTTTATCATGCTATTAGACTTGTTATTCATGCTTGCTAATCATTTTAATGCTAAAACATCATTAGTTCATTAGAGTGATTAGTGAAGGGATTAGTGCCACACATCATGGATTAGTCTTTAATTAGTGTTCTAGGCATAGAGTTGGCTTGATTAGTTTCTTAATTGATTGCAAGGTTGGCTATTTAGATACCCAAATCAATGATTCCATCCCTAGGTTTCGTGTTTAGTAATTTGATAATCCTAATTAGTAGTTAATTGCGTCATTAGTACTTGATTAGTTGTAATTAAGGCTTAGTTTCATATTATTGAACTTGTAGTGTTTCTCTTAGGTTGTGCTTCTTATTTTAATCATTGCTTGTCACCTTAAAACTTTTAATTTAGCTTAGCTTAAACCAAACTTTGCATTCTTATTGAATCATCTCCCAAGATGGATTGATACCTCAAATATTGCAATGATATGAGCAATTAAGGAATTGCTCCAAGACTAAAAAGTCTTGTTTCACTAAGGGACTGGGTTTTGAGATAAAAATGATCTCAATTCATCCGGTTTTGCATTTAAGTAAGGGTCACACTCAAGAAAGATTGAACCATATGCATAATGCTAAAGGTAAGAAACAAATGATGCATACATGCAAAGATTTTCACCTACCTGAAATGCTATCAATGATCCTATACCCCTCTCATTCATTTTTTTGCTCACTCAACCCTCTATGATCTACCCTCTTTCTCAAGGTTTTTTGTGCCTTGCTAAACCCTTTGAATTTCAACCACATTTCTTCTTTTTAAAGCTCTAAGAGGGGACTTCTTCAACCTAATTATTTTCGGTGAATGGAGTAGCCTATTCTTATCAACTTAGCTCTTCTTTGATATCTAGGTAGTCTTACATATATATTTTTTTCATTTTCCTTGGCCATTTTCGGCTCTTTTGATTCTTCAAGACCACCTAGCAAACAAATTTTTTATTTATTTACTAGAGCTATTCTTTTTAAACTCAAGACTCTCCATTTCAAACCATTCTTCCCCTTATCTTTCACCAAACCCCTTTCATTCATCACTTCTTCCTTTTCACACTCTTCCACCAAATACCATAATATACCACGGCCAAACCCCAAAACCCTAAGCCTAAAGCTAGCCCCAAAATGCAAGGCTAGAATCTACATGAAAACCTATACTTGTCGTCCCAAACCTAACACTTTATGCTAGGTTCAATCGAAATAAAGGCCTCTCAAATAATCACACAAGAACAATTGGCTTCAAAGGAGGTTGGTTATGGTAGGGGTTCTACTTGAGATAGCAAAAGGGTGGTAAAGTGGATAAGAAAGCTCAAGTATTTTAATCCATGAATTTACTTTCAATGCAAGCATGATAATTATATGTCAAAATTAGGTTTAAGTGATTAGAGTTGACTATCAATTTCAAGACCCATTTTGACCAAAAACTAGTGACAAATGAGGTGGTCCAAGCATGATTCTTCCTTACTTTCAAATTTATTCACAAGCATTAGAGAACTACTAACTAGGGTATTGAATTGATTACAAGAGTTAAAAATATACAAGGATAAGCTCATCATTGCTCCCAATGCTAAAATATTTTAAGGTGCAAATGCAAGTTACATGAATTTTGTTTTTTTTTTTTTTTAAATTTTTGAAATTTTTTCTGATTTTTTGTATTTTTCTATGCACTTAGATGAAGACTCAAGGATGCAAACACAAAATAAGATTCAAATAAAACATGTCAAAGCATACTCTCCCCCAAACTTGAATGAAAACGTCTCGGTGTCACACAAGTCCGAGAGAGAGTCAAAAATCGAATGCAAAAACTGAAAAGAAGATAAAAATGCGTGGTATGTACAATGATGTAGTTGTTTTGGTACCTCAATCCTGCGAAGTGGAGGAGGAGGTTGATGAGGAGGAGTTTATGGAGATGGGGATCAATGCTGTGCTTCTAAATGCCATGTAGCACGCATCATCCGGTGGCAAGAACTTGATTCCTTCAATGCAATCGATCAACACACCGTAAGGGCTTGGAAGAATGTAAGCTTTCTGCTCGTTTTGCTTATTCTTGAAGTAGTAAGCAAATGTGTTTGGGGCAGGTGGGGGTCCTAAGAAGTCCTTCTTGAGCATGTAGTCGTGGTCCATATAAGCTCTATCCTTGCATGCTTGAAAGAATGTAAGGTCCACTCCCGCTTTCTCAAAGAGGGGGGTTAGAAACCCTCCTATGGAGATATGGCATGACTTTGATCTTCGGACCATCCTCTTGTAATTGACCAAGGCAGCAGCTAGGATGCATCTGTAGTTAACATCTTCCCCAAAGTTGTCATCCACCGGGTCTTCCTCATTAGCCGTGAGCCATCCCTCTTCCCACAAAACTTCCTTTAAGCCTTCGAATAGAAAGCTCAGCTCTTTCCCTCCCACGGTTGAACCTGATGTCTTCCCCACAATGGTGTTAGCAAGGAGTTGCAACGTGTACCGTAGCAAAGGATTTCTAGCTTCTTCAATCTTGGGCTCGTCGCTCTCTAAGGTGCCTTCACCAATCAAATCCCACAATGCCTTTGCTGATTCAAACTGCAGGAACTCGACTAGAGGGGCCTCGGCATTGAACTGGTATGTCTCGCATATGTCATCCGTGGTCAGGTTGAACACATTCCCCCTGACTTTGAATGTCATGCACCCGGTTGATGCTGTTGGTGCTCTCGGATTGTCGTAGGAGAATTCCATTGTGGATATGAAGTGCAATGTCACCTCCGGATAAGTTGGACAATCCAAGGTTGCTAGCATGCCAAGCTCCATATTGCCAAGCAGCTCATCAAAGGAGCCAAGCAGTCCGACCTCTTCCAAGAAGGTCATGCTTGCAAACCTTGTAGGCTCAATGCTTCTATTCTTGAGGCTCATGCGGGTCTTTCTTTCCTCCTCTGTCCATACCAGCAGCCCAGCTTGTGGGGAGTATCCAAACCTCGATGCCATTGTACCTCGGCATGAGATCGAGTCAAATTGGTCGATCTTGAACTCGATGTCATGCCTATTCTGCACGTGATCGAATGGTTCGATCGATTAGAGGCTCGATGACTTAGATCGAGCCTTAGATCGAATGTCCTTCTCGATACATGATCCTTCGTGGCTGGAATTATTAGTCTCGGATCGAGCTCCTAATCGTGAGGTCGTTTTCGTCGAGATCGAGCGACGTTACTCGATTTACTTGCCCGATCTGGAAAAGATCGAGCTATGATATGTCGATCTGTCACTCGATCCGTTTCCTCCGTTCTCCTTTCCTTGCCCTTTGGTAAATCCATGACCTTGATTCTTGGTTCCAATCTCCCCTTTCCTAAAGATACAAACATAAAATCATGAAGTAGAAAAAGAATATATACTAAGATAGTCATGGGATTGCCTCCCAAGCGCGCTTTTGTTTAACGTCGTTTAGCTCGACTTTTCTTACTCCCTTTAGCGTGGAGCTCGGACGGTTGGAGTTGGAAGAGACTCGGTGGAGCTTATCCCTGGCTGAATCTCTACGGTGTAGGAAGTGTTCATCATTTCTATTACCGTACCCTTGTCTCTTCCGATCAAATCGTGTGGAAGTAGAAATCTCGCTTTTGCGAAAGGTTTCGCACCCTCTTTTCTCTTGACCTTACAGAGTATGTAGTCATCCTTGAGCTCCAATGGGTGTAGACTCAGGATGCCAGGTTGGGGTCGACCGTAGCTGGACGCTTTCTTATCAGCCTCGAAAAGAACCTTGAGAGTTTTCCTTTTTATTTTTCTTTCCCTTGGTGCTTGATAGAATCATAATTTAGCATATTTTAGCATTCATTTTAGATGGTTTTGCATGTACTTTTGCATTCATTTAGCCACTTTTATTCTCATTTGCATCCATATTAGAGTTTAGTGAGTTTTAGCTTAGGTTGTTGCATATTTGTACATATTGAGTCCTTATTAGGTGTTTTGGAGGCTTGGAGGACCATATGGAGTTTTATGGATGATCAAGAGGAGGAAGAGAAGCAGCCAAATGAGAAGCAGAAGTCTTTTAGAAGCATATCGAGCATTTGGAGGTGCGAAATGTATAGGTCCAGATGAAGAGCTTGCACTTACATTCAGACTCCGAAGCCTTCTTCAAAGTTGTAGAGGATCCAGTGGGCTTTCTAATGCCGTTGGAATCAAGTCATTACGATCAGCGGTTCAGGAGATACGACGTTTCTTGCAAGACAGTACGAAGCAAGCAAACCAGAGATCGCCTCGGACAAGAGTGCATCGATCTACAAACCGAGACGAAGCCACCAGAGTTTGCATCGGTTTGGCCACCTCGGACAGACAAACCGAGACGAAGCCACCAGAAATTGCCTCGGTTTGGAGCACCTCGGACAACAAACCGATGCGGCGCCAGACTGCCTGAAGTGACTGGAAGATTGAGTCAGATGAAGGCTTTCCATTCCGATTCAGCCTTTGAGCTCTTCATGAAAGTTGTAGGTAATTGAATCATCTTTCATCTGGAGGTGATTTCATGTCATTACGAGCTTCTGTTAGGGAGATATGGCGATTTCCGCAAGACTGCTCCTCCGGGTCAAAACCCGGTTTGTTCCGGGTTGACCCGGTTTGACCTCCTTCCCTATAAATACTTAAAAACCTAATTTTTATGTATCTTCTCTTTTGCTTAAACACAAAAATCGACCCTTTTGGGTTTTGAGGAGATTTGGAAGATTTCTTTTAAGTTTAATGCAATTTGATTCTTGTTTCTTCTAATCTTGCTTCTTCTATTCATCTAATCATGTTTACTAACACTTCTTGCATGAGATTTGTTAGATTAGCTATGATTAGTGAGTAGTCTCTTAGGAACTTGGGGATGGGTTAGATTTAGGGTTTTCTAATTGTTCAATCTTGCAATCTAGGTTAGATTCTTTCATCTCTCTTCTTATTAAAGTGTTCTTAATGCCAAATAGCTAATCTTTTGCTATTTAGGATCATAAGCATTTCACACACCCACCAAGTGTTTGATGAAATGCTTGAACCACTTTTCTATGAGATTTACATTCCTAGCCTAAGATATTAGTTGCCTAGGGTGTTTATCATGCCATTTAGACTTATGCTTATTGCTTGCTAATCATTTTAATGCTAACACACCATTAGTTCATTAAGGTGATTAGGAAAGAGATTAATACCACACATCATGGGTTAGTCTTTATTAGTGATCTAGGCATAGAGATAACTTGTTTAGTTGCTTAAATGATTGCAAGGTTGGCCATTTGAATGCCCAAATTAATGATTCCATCTCTAGGTTTCGTTTTTAGTCAATTAGTAATCTTGATTAGTAGTTAATTGCTTAATTAGTGATAATTAAGGTTTTAAATCATATAATTAATCTTGTAGTATCTCCTTTAGCTAGTAGCTTGCTTTCATTAGTTCCTTGTCACCTAAATTTCGAATTTGGCTTAGATTAAATAGTTTATGTATTCCTAGTGTTGTTAATCTTAACCCCTATGGATTGACATCTCAAATACTACAATGACATAAGTAGTAGAGATTAATTGAAGGTGAAAAAATCCTACTATCAATTTGGCGCCGTTGCCATTGGGGTTTAGCATTAACCATTAGGATTTTGAATCTTTTTGAGACTAAGCTTTTATTTTACCTTGTTTTCTCATCTCTTTTCAAGATGATGAATTTTTTCTTATATTTTGGTACTAACTTGTGTTCGTTGACTCTCTTTTGCTTCCAAAGGTACCAAACTAAAGAGAAGAGACATGGAAAGACAAGATCACTTGAGATGTTGGAGAAGAACAACCAA
This sequence comes from Alliaria petiolata, assembly GCA_020283515.1. NCBI lineage: Eukaryota > Viridiplantae > Streptophyta > Magnoliopsida > Brassicales > Brassicaceae > Alliaria > Alliaria petiolata. Next base: position 328,375,739 of record JAHZTW010000001.1, on the reverse strand, counting down.
AGAAGCATTCTCCCAACTCCACAACCTCAAGAACGTGTACCTACCTCTCCCCAAGCTCAAAAGAACAAGCCAACAATTGGTAGCTTTGATGCTCCTCATTATCATGAGTTGAGATTTGGAATACATCCTCCTCTAATAGAAGCCACTGCCTATGAGATCAAGCCAAGCTTGATAAGGTTGATTCAATGCTCTAAGTTCTTAGGGATAGGAATGGAGAATCCTTATGATCATTTGGACTCCTTTGATCGGTTGTGCAACACATTTAGGATTGAAGGTGTGCCCGAAGATAGTATCAAGCTCATTTTGTTTCCATTTTCACTTGGAGAAAAGGCAAGCAAATGGGAGAGAGCTATACCTTCTCACTTGGTCAATTCTTGGGATGATTGCAAGAGGATCTTCCTTCTAAGGTTCTATCCCACACAAAAAACAGTCCAAATTAGGAGAGACATTTTGAGTTTCAAGCAAGGCATACATGAGACCTTTCATGAAGCATGGGAGAGACTTAGAGGATACACTCGGGATTGTCCACATTATGGGTTCAAGAAAGAAACAATCCTTAGCATTTTCTATAGGGAAGTTGCTAAGGATCACAAATGGACATTGGATGTGGCTAGCAAAGGGAGTTTTGCAAATCTCACAATAGAAGAAGGAGAGCTACTTATTGAGAACTTGGCCAAGTCTAGTGAAAGCTACTGTGAAGGGCGTGATACAACACCTCTAAAGAGATCATGTGAAGACTCCACATGGAAAGACTTGCAAGATAAAGTGGATAGAATGGAAAAGCTCTTATGTGTGCAACAAAGAGGAGTTAGTTTGGTTCATGAGAAGCACCAAGAGGAAGCAAATTTCGTGGTCAACAATGGGAACTTCAACCAAGGGAGTAAGCTTCTCAATCAAGGGTCTAACCATGGAGTCCAAGGAAATCACCAAGGCTACCAAGAGAACCATGAGATTTCTCAAATTTCTAACCAAGATGAGGAACAAAGAAAGGTTCTCCATCAAATCATAGCAGGCCAACAAATGAATGATATTAGGTTTGCCAAGATGATGAGAGCAATGGATGACAAGATTGAGGGTTTGCAACATGAGTTAACCCTTAAACTTGAACAATCAACCTCACATTTGGAAACCATAGAGTCCAAATTGGTTCAACTCTCTTTGCCATCCAAGAACCCAAAAGATTCAAGCCATGTCATTTCACCAATTGTTGATGTTGAGGTTGATGAAGAAAGGACATCCAATGGTTTTCATGGACAAATAGGAGACCAAAAGAAAGTAGAGGAGGTTAGAGACGTGGGCAAAGCTCTAAGCTATAGTTTACCTTCCATCCAATGGGTTCATGAAGAGAAGAATATTTTTGAGAAGAATAAAGGGGATGCATATGCTCTCAATGAAAAATGCCTAAGCTATTTCTTCTTTCCCTCATTGGAGACTAAGAAGGATGTGAGTAATTGTGAGACAAAGGATTTAGTTTCATCCCCAAAAGCATGTAAGAAGGAGAAAGAATCTCATGAAGAGAATGCTTTGGGTTATGGTAATGTTGAAGAAGCTTTAGCATTGGATGGAGTTTGCTTGGAAACTCTTTTCTCTACTGAAACAACCCATCCCGGTCTCTAACCCCGAGAGGCTGTTTCCACTCGAAACCGTAAGTGTTTCTGAGCCATTCAGTCCATTTTAAGGTCTAGTCTTTAAACGAGGTTCATTGATTCGGTCATTCTGTGATTCATAAGTAATAGAGTCGATTTGTAATAGTTAGATAAACAAACTGGATTTTTATTTATATAACAAAGGATTCGATACAACTTTAGAGTTTGCACTATAGGCTATTACAAGTGTTCGATCCTAGTCTATCTAGTCTAATACGCCACCCATCCTTCCTAGCCCTTGTCTCGCGCTCCTAAGCCAAATCTTTACCACGATCACCATCACTTCCTGAAAACAAAGAGACGTAAGTAATCTTATATTTACTTAGTGATGCGGAGATTCGCCTATCATTTGTCTATATGAACCCGTCCCTTAGTAATTCCCATAGAATTCCTTACTATCCGAATCTATCCCAAGACTTAGAATAATCGCATAAGCTTTAGCCGAGCCTTGGTGGATTCTATCTGATCCCAAAGTCACTCGCCAAACCGTGCGTAAACCAATCCCGGATATATCCGTCTCGTTCCCAGCCACGTCGTGCCTATTTGCCTTCAGCCATAACCGTTTGCCAATAACCGCAACTATTCCGCGAATAGCCGAGGCAAGTGGAAGCGGTTATGACCGGCCGTGACTGGCCGACTGGCCGTGGTCACGCACTCATGAACCCATTCGACTACGATCAATCTATCTACGCATGGTTAGGCAGAAATACGAATAATAACCATGTAATTAGAGTTTCGGCCGAATAACCGTCCAATCAATCCGTAACTGTTCCGGCGAACCGATAGTCATAGATTCATTGTCTAGGTTATGGCCATAGCACTCACCTTTGCCGCTCGTTCTGGTGTGTTGGCGGTTTTCTCCCATTCCTTAGTCGCTGATGGATCCATCCTGATTCGATCCTCTCGGCCGACTATCCTTTCTGGATTTATCCCACGCGATCTGTACGATATCCGATAACCGCTCGACTATCCACGAACACGTCCGGCGATCTCTTCTCCTTTCTCGATTATATCTTTTTTCCCTCGGTTGTTTTCGTGTTTTCTCTGGATATTTTCCGTTCTATCCCCTTCTCTGCGAAGAAATTCGCCTAAGTATCGTTTATACACGATATGTGGCGATAACTTCCCAAAACCGCTTCATTTAACGAATGGTTGCCACGTCCAGCTCGGTTCAGCCCGTCCAATCCACTTGAGCTATTTCTCTTCTTTATCCCGGCTAAGTCCTTTTTATCACGGACTTAACCCTTCGGTACGGACCATGGAATGCATTACTTCATTTTTAGTTGACAAGTCTCTTCCCATTCCCGACCATGGCCCGTCCGTCTGAACCTAGCGAGGTTCGGGGCCGTTACAAGTCTCCCCCCCTTGAACGGGATTCGTCCTCGAATCTGAGTCGACTTGTTCGTAGTTGTTTAACTTTAACTCGGAATTCTCTTCTTCGGCCGTTCTAGGCCGTGACTCGAATCCCCCCAATTCGACTAACATTCCTGATTGAACCTCTTGGAAAAATCCATTTCCTTTTGAGATTTCTTCAAACCACTTGGGAAATTCAGCCTTCATCCTGTTTTCAGTTTCCCAAGTTGCTTCTTCTACGCCATTGCACTCCCATACAACTTTGATCATTTTGATCACTTTCCTTCTTGTTAACTTTTCCATCCGATCAGCAATTCGGACTGGCCTAGCTTCAACCGTTAGGTTTACCTTTAGTTTTTTAGGTATCTCCTGAATGACCACATCTTGATCGGTTAGACACATCCTTAGTTGTGATACATGGAACACGTTATGGAACGCAGCCATCTCCGTGGGCAAATCTAGCTTATAAGCGACCGCTCCAACTCTTTCTAAGATGTTGAACGGTCCAAGGTATCTTGGGTCCAGTTTACCTCGTTTAGATGTTCTGGCCCTTCCCTTGAACGTGATCATCTTAAGATACACCCAATCACCCACTCCGAACTTTATATCCTTTCTCCTCTTGTCAGCATAACTCTTTTGCCTATTTTGTGCCTCTTTCATCTTTATCCTTAGGAATTTGATCTTTTATGTGGTTTAATCCACGATGGCCGGCCCAATAATGCTTCTTTCCCTCACTTGGGTCCAACAAAGGGGTGTTTGGCACAGCCTTCCATACAAGGCTTCGTATGGTGACATTTCTATACTTGCTTGGAAACTATTGTTGTTAGCGAACTCGGCTAAGGGTAAGTGTTCTTCCCATGATCCGCCCCAATCAAGCACACAAGCCCCCAGCATATCTTCCAATATTTGGATGGTTCGTTCCGACTGGCCATCAGTCTGCGGATGGTAAGCCGTACTCATATGTACCTTAGTTCCTAAGGCTTTTTCCTTCCAGAAATAGGAAGTGAACCGGGAATCCCTATCCGAGACTATGCTGGTTGGAACACCATGCAACCGAACAACTTCGTCTATATACTTGCCCACAATTATATCAACTCCGTCCGTTTTCTTAATGGCAATGAAGTGAGCCGATTTGGTTAATCTATCCACTACCACCCAAACCGCATCCTTCCTTGTCTTTGATCTGGGTAAGCCAGTCACAAAATCCATCGTTATATGGTCCCATTTCCACTCCGGTATGGGTAAACTTTGCAAGAGCCCACTCGGTACTTGATGTTCAGCTTTTACTAGCTGACATGTCGGACACTTTGCCACCCAGTTCGCTACATCCCTCTTCATTCCGACCCAATGATAGTAATGTTTTAGATCACGATACATCTTGGTTCTACCCGGATGGATTGAGAACTTGGAGCGATGTGCCTCTCTTAGAATCTCATCCTTGAGTTCTTTTATATTTGGTACACTTACCCTACCATTGACTATGATCGTTCCGTTATTGGAGATTTGGTACTCGGTCTTATCATTCTGAGCTACCTTACATAAATTCTCATCTTGCCCTTGATCAATTCGAATCTTAGTAAGCAAGTCAGCCTGATCAGCCACACTTAGACCCAACGGCTCTTGATCGCTAGACAATGCATTTAAATGCAGGGTCCCGATCATATTCACCAGTACTTCAGCATCTTTCCCTGCAGCCACGTCTGACCGCCTTCTACACAAGGCATCTGCGACCAAGTTTGCCTTTCCCGGATGGTAGGCAATGTCTAGGTCGTAGTCAGCCACGAATTCCATCCACCTCCTTTGCCTCAAATTTAGATCGGGTTGAGTGAAGATATACTTCAGACTCTAGTGGTCGGTGAAGATTTGCACTTTAGCCCCATAAAGATAAGATCTCCATATCTTAAGTGCAAACACTACCGCGGCCATCTCTAAATCATGAGTGGGATAATTTCCTTCATGCTTTCGTAATTGCCTCGAAGCATAGGCTATTACCTTGCCCTTCTGCATCAGAACACAGCCAAGCCCGGATATAGATGCATCTGTATAGACCACGTACGGTTCATCCATTTCTGGCAAGGCTAGGACTGGTGCGCTTATGAGCATGTTCTTCAACCCAGAGAAGCTCCGACTAATTGAACTTTGTATCCTTCCCAGTTAACTTAGTCATGGCTTGCGCCATGCTAGCAAAATCCTTCACGAACTTTCGGTAGTATCCTGCCAATCCGAGGAAACTCCTTACCTCGGTGGCATTCCTTGGTTGTGGCCATTCCTCAATGGACTTAATCTTTTCTGGATCCACCGAGACGCCCATATCCGACACAATGTGTCCTAAGAATCCAATCCGTCTCTGCCAAAAGCTACATTTGCTTAGCTTGGCATAAAGTTTATGTTCCCTTAGCCGTTCTAGAACTGCCCTCAAATGCCCCTGATGGGTTTCACGATCTTTTGAATAAACGAGTATGTCATCTATGAAGATGATCACATACTCATCCAAACAATCACGGAAAATCCCATTCATCATTTTCATAAATGCCGCTGGAGCATTAGTAAGGCCGAAAGGCATAACCACAAATTCATAGTTGCCATACCTTGTCCTAAACGCTGTCTTTCTCACATCTGTAGGTTCTATCGGAATTTGATGGTATCCCGAAGCCAAGTCGATCTTGGAAAACCAAGTCGCTCCCTTTAGCTGATCCAGTAACTCGTCTATCTGTGGCAAAGGGTACTTGTTCTTGACCGTTACACGGTTCAAGCCCCTATAATCGATGCATAGCCGAAAGCTACCATCATTCTTCTTCACGAATAGGACCAGTGCACCCCAAGGTGAACTACTCGGCCTAATGAATCCCTTCTCTAGCAAATCCTCCAATTGTTTCTTTAGCTCGGCCATTTCGGCTGGAGCCATCCGGTAAGGTGCTTTGGAGAGTGGAGCCGTTCCTGGTTCGAGTTCTATCGTGAATGGATAATACCTATCCGGGGGTAAACCCATCAAGGACTCGAACACATCCGCGAAGTCCCTTACCACCGGAATGTCCTTTATCCCTGCACTTTTCCCGACTTCCGTGGTCGTGATGGTGGCCAAGTAGGCTTCGCACCCTTTCTCGAGCATCCCTTCTGCTTGGATTGCCGAGACGACTAAACTTCCAGAAGTTGGCTGAATCCCTTGGAATTCCAACTTCATTCCTTCCCTTTCAAACCGTACACGACCACGGTGACACTCTAAGGTTGCCTTGTATTTTCCCAGCCAATCCATTCCCAAGATCACCTCGTGACTCTTCAGCTCGACAATAATTAAATCCACCGGCATTTCCACTCCCCCAATGCTTACTGGAATGTCACTAACCATTCACAGCGAGGTCATGGCCTTACCGCCAGCAGCATGGACTATGCCGAAATCATCCCTTGGTTCCTTTAGGAACATCCCCTTTCCAATCATATCCGGGCTCACAAAACTATGTGTTGTCCCGGAATCAAACAAGGTGTGTGTCGCAATACCACCAATATCCAAGGTCCCTACACATTCGCCTAGAATGCTAAGTTCCTACCCTTTAACCCGATGCAATGCAATGCTCGTATTGAAATAGGATAGGCTTAGTGACATACCAGTGATCGCGCTGAAGTTACCGGCCTCGCTAGTTTCCTTTGACAGCTCATACACCCGTGGGCTGGCCTCTTGCCTTGAGCCGACTGGTCACCTCCTCCACGGTTTCCCTTTGAGTCGACTTGTCTTTCCACTTGCAGCTTCGGGCATTCTCTCTTAAAATGTCCAGCTTTTCCACAGTGGTAGCAAGTCCTCTCTTCGCCACCAGTCACTTTGCCTTGATCCATTTGCGGACAGTTTTGGATCCCATGGTCTCGACTGCCGCACCTAGCACATGCTCCCATTGTCTTCCAGCAATCAAAGCCGTGCCTTTTCCCGCAAGTTGCGCATTCACCGCGCCTCACAATAGAATTAAGTCGATCATCCGTCTGATCGCGCTTCCTCTTCTTATCACCCGACCTGTCGGTCGTACTTGGCCGAGATGAAGGCCTAGCCCGGTTCTCCTCCGCGAGGTTGGACTCGACCATCGCAGCCCTTTCAACCAACTCCGAAATAGTGCCAAAGGTGCGGACCGAGCAGTGAGTTCGCAGTTCCACCCTTAGGCTACGGAGGAACCGACGAACCTGAACCGACTCCTCATCGAGTTCTCTTCCCACATAGCGCCTGAGACGGTTGAATTCCTCCTCATATTCCCGAACCGATTTGCGGCCCTGGACTAGATCAAGGAAATCACTCTCAAATCTATCCCATGCCTCGGATGGAAAGAACTTCCGGTTGAACTCAGTCTCGAAATCCCCGAAGGTCACGATGCGCCCACCAGTGCGCTTATCCACCGCAATCCACCAATTATGTGCGTCACCTTCCAGAAAGTGAACCGCTATATCCTTCTTGTAATCATCTGGGCAACGTGTGGAACTAAAGTTCCTTACCAGCCGACTCCTCCATTCGTCTGCCTCAATCGGGTCGGAACTACCCTTGAAATGCCTTGTTCCGAGCCGTGAGATATGCTCCAGCAGACTTAGATAATCCACCTTCCGAGTGGTTCTAGCCGGTGGTGGATCAATTTCCACCACTTCAGTCGGATTTTCCACACGTCCAACTACTACCGGGGCTGCTGCACAAATCCTAGTAGACTGCCACACGGTCGGACTCTCAGCTGGCGTGATACTCTGGGTTAATGCCGCCAATTGGGTCATAACCGTCTTTGGCGCCACCCACATTTCCCTTGCCGAAGGCATGAAGGTCTAGTCATCTTCACCAGTCGCGTTAACATCATTCCCCAAATCTGGGTCTGATTGCCGAGCCACGTTCGATGACTCAGCCAGTTCCTCGCGATTCTCATTACCGCGGACATTTCCAGCAAGGACCTGAGTCTCGGCTTGCGTGGTCACGACCACTGGCGTTGTCCCGACTCGCCCAGTCACAGGACCGACTGGGTTAGCAACACCTTGGTTCATTCCATCACCTGCAGCCGCACTCAGATCTACCGGTGCTTTGTCCTTCTTGCTTTTTCCCGATTTACTCTTTCCCACCTGAGATTTAGACATGTTAGCATCACCTAACCATACAAAAATCCCACGAGACTAAGTAAAAATCCAAACAATTTCCTAGCGCGAGACACTATAGCCGGATGAGTGACATTCCCAAACCCAACACGTACTATCCTAGGAGCAAGCATGCTCTGATACCAACTTGAAACAACCCATCCTGGACTCTAAGCCCGAGAGGCTGTTTCCACTCGAAACCGTAAGTGTTTCTGAGCCATTCAGTCCATTTTAAGGTCTATTCTTTAAACGAGGTTCATTGATTCGGTCATTCTGTGATTCATAAGTTATAGAGTCGATTTGTAATAGTTAGATAAACAAACTGGAGTTTTATTTATATAACAAAGGATTCGATACAACTTTAGAGTTTGCACTATAGGCTATTACAAGTGTTTGAACCTTGTCTATCCAGTCTAATACGCCACCCATCCTTCCTAGCCCTTGTCTCGCGCTCCTAAGCCAAATCTTTACCACGATCACCATGACTTCTTGAAAACAAAGAGACGTAAGTAATCTTATATTTACTTAGTGATGCGGAAATTCGCCTATCAATTTCTATATGAACCCGTCCCTTAGTAATTCCCATAGAATTCCTTACTATCCGAATCTATCCCAAGACTTAGAATAATCGCATAAGCTTTAGCCGAGCCTTGGTGGATTCTANTACAAGTGTTCGATCCTAGTCTATCCAGTCTAATACGCCACCCATCCTTCCTAGCCCTTGTCTCGCGCGCCTAAGCCAAATCTTTACCACGATCATCATCACTTCCTGAAAACAAAGAGGCGTAAGTAATCTTATATTTACTTAGTGATGCGGAAATTCGCCTATCAATATCTATATGAACCCGTCCCTTAGTAATTCCCATAGAATTCCTTACTATCCGAATCTATCCCAAGACTTAGAATAATCGCATAGGCTTTAGCCGAGCCTTGGTGGATTCTATCCGATCCCCAAGTCACTCGCCAAACCGTGCGTAAACCAATTCCGGATATATCCGTCTCGTTCCCAGCAACGTTGTGACTATTTGTCTTCAGCCATAACCGTTTGCCAATAACTGCAACTATTCCGCAAATAACCGAGGCAAATGGAAGCGGTTATGACCGGCCGTGACTGGCCGACTGGCCGTGGTCACGCACTCATGAATCCATTCGATTACGGTCAATCTATCTACGCATGGTTAGGCAGAAATACGAATATTAACCATGTAATTAGAGTTTCGGCCGAATAACCGTCCAATCAATCAGTAACTGTTCCGGCGAACCGATAGTCATAGATTCATTGTCTAGGTTATGGCCATAGCACTCACCTTTGCCGCTCGTTCTGGTGTGTTGGCGGTTTTCTCCCGTTCCTTAGTCGCTGATGGATCCATCCTGATTCGATCCTCTCGGCCGACTATCCTTTCTGGATTTATCCCACGCGATCCGTACGATATCCGATAACCGCTCGACTATCCACGAACACGTCCGGCGATATCTTCTCCTTTCTCGATTATATCCTTTTTTCCTCGGTTGTTTTCGTGTAAAAGATAGAAAGGGGTAAAAGATAGATAAAGGCAATATGGCCAAGAAGAAGCCAAACCAATACAACCATCACACTCTTGCTCCATCCTCCCACAATATGAGTCTACACCCTTTTAGACTCATAGATGGAGCCATTGAGTACACTGTGAAGTGCAAGGGTATTCCTAAACCCTTTGCAAGTGTCAAAGCCATTTGTCATTCCACAATGAAAGAGAATGACAAGAAAAGGGTTGAAGAACTACTCTCCAAGGTTGATCCATCCCTTACACCTCATCTCTCCATCACCACCTTAACAAGGAGTCCCACTACTACTCCTCTCCAACTCCCTAAGGACAAAGGCTAGGGCCAAGGTATGGTCCTCTTTCTATTTCATTGTATATACCATTTTGTTTTTGTTGCTTTGGTCTCTCTTGAACTTCTATTACACAAGGGACTGTGTAATTTAAGTTTGGGGGAGAGGTTGAGAGATTTAATCTTGTGTTTTGTGTTCTTATTTTACTTTGCATACTTGAGTCTTATGCATTCATCTAAAGCATAGAAAAACGCAAAATTTTGAAAATTTTGAAAAATTTCCAAAAACGAAAGTCATTTAGATGTTGCATTTGCATTTTAGGATTGAGTCTAGTTGCATTTCATATAGGATTTGCATTCATATGCATTGAGAGCAATGATGAGCTTATCCTTGTAGAGTGCCAACTCATGTAATCAATTCAATGCCCTAGTTAGTAGTTATTTGATGCATTTGAACAAGTCTTGAAAGTAAGGAAGAACCATTCTTGGATCACTTCACTTGTCACTAGACTTTAGTCGAAATAGGGTCTTGAAATTGATAGCCAACTCTACTCACTTGAACCAAAATTTGACATATAAATATCATGCCTTGCATTGAAAGTGAATTCATGGATATTAGACATATTTGAGCTTTCTTACTCACTTTACCACCCTTTTTGCTAGCTCAAGTAGTACTCCCACCTTGCCTTACCTCCTTAAAAGCCAATGTTCTAGTGATATTAATTGTGAGGCCTTATTTTGATTAAACTTAGCATAAAGTGTTAGGTTTGAGACGACAAGTTTAGGCTCTCATGTAGATTCTAGTCTCACATATCGAGGCTAGCTTTAGGCTTAGGAATTGGGGTTTTGGGGCGTGGTATTACTTGGTGTTGTGGAATGAATTGTATCCTTGTATTTTAGCATGATGAGTTGTGGAAAGAGATTAAAAAGAAAGGGAATGAAAGAGGCTTGGAAGGAGAATAAGGGAAGCATAGTTTGAAATGGTGGATCTTATGTTTGAAAAGAAAAAGTATAGCTCTAAGTGTTAAAAAAAGGAATTAGGTAGCCTTAAGAAAAGAAAAAGAAAATCAAAAGAGGCTAAAGGGCCAAAGAAAGAGAAAAGGGCTACCTAGGAATGAAAAGAAGAGCAAAGTTATAAAAAGATCACACCATTCACTATGAGTTAAAGGTTGAAGAAGTTTCCCCTTAAGTGCTATAAGAAGAAGAAGTGGTTTGTGAGATTCATGGGTTTAGCAAGGCACAAAGAGCCTTGAGAGAAAAGGGTAGCTTTAGAGGGTTGACTGAGCTTCAAAAAGATTGAATGAGAGGGGTTTAGGACCATTGATAGTATCATAGGTAGATGAGAGTCTAGTCTTGTATGCATCACTTGTCTCTTACCTTTGGCATTATGCATAAAGTTTAATCCTTTTGAGTGAAACCCTTATGCGAATTGGAAGCCACATGAATTGAGATCATTTTTATCTCAAAGCCTAGTCCCTTAGCCAAATGAATTCACTTGCATTGCATTATCATGATTCACGGTTTGCAACTTAATGAATGTTAAAGAGTTGACTTGATAGGGAGACATGTCTAGATTGAAGTCTTAGTGCATTTGATTTTTGAGATGGGCATGGCTAACTCTTTTGGAGTGGATGAATTCAAATGCATTCTAGAATTAAGAACTAGGACATTGAGTTGATTGTTTTTGTTGGCATTCTTGGATATTGAGCTCCCACCTTCACACCTCTCTCTTGGATTTGCCATGTTTGTTTGCTTGAGGGCAAGCAAAAGGCAAGTTTGGGGGAGTTGATAGAATCATAATTTAGCATATTTTAGCATTAATTTTAGATGGTTTTGCATGTACTTTTGCATTCATTTAGCCACTTTTAGTCCCATTTGCATCCATATTAGAGTTTAGTGAGTTTTAGCTTAGGTTGTTGCATATTTGTACATATTGAGTCTTTATTAGGTG
>JAHZTW010000001.1:328339808-328363339 GCA_020283515.1 Alliaria petiolata | reverse complement strand
CTTTTTCTATTCATCTAATCATGTTTACTAACACTTCTTGCATGAGATTTGTTAGATTAGCTATGATTACTGAGTAGTCTCTTAGGAACTTGAGGATGGGTTAGATTTAGGGTTTTCTAATTGTTCAATCTTGCAATCTAGGTTAGATTCTTTCATCTCTCTTCTTATTAAATTGTTCTTAATGCCAAATAGCTAATCTTTTGCTATTTAGGATCATAAGCATTTCACACACCCACCAAGTGTTTGATGAAATGCTTGAACCACTTTTCTAAGAGATTTACATTCCTAGCCTAAGATATTAGTTGCCTAGGGTGTTTATCATGCCACTTAGACTTATGCTTATTGCTTGCTAATCATTTTAATGCTAACACATCATTAGTTCATTAAGGTGATTAGGAAAGGAATTAATACCACACATCATGGGTTAGTCTTTATTAGTGATCTAGGCATAGAGATAACTTGTTTAGTTGCTTAAATGATTGTAAGGTTGGCCATTTGAATGCCCAAATCAATGATTCCATCCCTAGGTTTCGTTTTTAGTCAATTAGTAATCTTGATTAGTACTTAATTGCTTAATTAGTGATAATTAAGGTTTTAAATCATATAATTAATCTTGTAGTATCTCCTTTAGCTAGTAGCTTGCTTTCATTAGTTCCCTGTCACCTAATTTCGAATTTGGCTTAGATTAAATAGTTTCATGTATTCCTAGTGTTGTTAATCTTAACCCCTATGGATTGACATCTCAAATACTACAATGACATGAGTAGTAGAGATTAATTGAAGGTGGAAAAATCCTACTATCAGTGCTATCTCTGGGTGAGTTTCCTTCTCCTTACAACCGATCAGGGCCAGCAAACCCTCTCCATCTGGTTCTTCTCTCCCTTTAATCTTGTCTTCAAGGCTAGTTGTTTCCCTTGTTGACACCGAGAAGTAAGAGCTCAATCCTAATGCATCCTTGCCCCCCAAGGTAGCGGGTGGCTCTTTCTTTCTAACCGAGTGGGCTTCCGCGTGGCTCCCCTTCTCAGTATAACTTCCCTTGTCCAGCAAGGTGCTCTCATCTTCGTCTGGATTCAGTTTCCTCGTGATGCCAACTTGAAAAGCTTGGCCGTTGATAGTTGGCTTTCTCATCCTTTCCTTTGTAGTGAATTTGAATCTTGTACCTTTGCCCAAATTTAGGGAGATTTTCCCTTGCTTTACGTCAATCATGGCTCCTGCAGTAGCCAAGAATGTTCTTCCCAACACAAGGGGATCTTCATCCTCCTCATCCATCTCCAAGACAACAAAATCAGTTGGGACGGTGACACCGTTAATCTCCAAAGGAAGGTCTTCAAGCACCCCTTTGGGCAACAGTATGCTCCTATCAGCAAGGACTAAGTATATGTGGCTATCCTTGAAATCAGTGAGGCCCAGCTTCTTCGCAGTGGAGTATGGCATAAGGTTAATGCTTGCCCCCCTAGTCACAAAGACTGTTCTCAAACTTCAAGTTCCCTATAGCGCAAGGAAGTGTAAACGAGCCGGAGTCACCGAGCTTCTTTGGTGCTAACACCTTGCGAGTGATGGCACTGCCCTCTTGACTCAATACCATGACCTCTTCTTTGCCCTCTTTATCTTTCTTGGCAAGTGTATCCTTCAAAAACTTTGCATACTTAGGCATCATGGCTAAACAATCAACCAATGGCAACTTCAGCTCAACATTCCTCAAGTGCTTCTCAAACAAGGCTTTCTGCTTCTCAATCAGCTGCTTCTTGAAACGTCCAGGGAAGGGTAGCTTGGGCTTATATGGTGGAGGAATGAAAGCTTCTTTCTCCTTGCTAGCTTCCTCGACCTTTTTCTCCAAAACCGCTTCTTTGCCTTTTCTTGGCCTTTCAATGTAGACATTGGCAAAGGTGATCTCTTGATCATTCTCCCCCTCTTGAACCACAATATCCTCATTGTCTTCAAGCACAGACCGTGGTGGTAGATGTTTTCCACTCCCAAAGTGATTGCATTAGCATATTCCTTCGGATTTTTCTCACACTTGTCGGGTAGGCTAACTTGGCCACTTGAACTTTCTTTTCCTTTTTCCATCTGACGCATCTTATTGTTCAAGTTTGATATCTGTGTAGAGACCTCAGTGAGAGAAGAATCCAGCCTGTTGTTGATGTCCACAAACTTCTGATTGTTGGTTGCTTGTATAGAAGCTTGTCCTTGTAGAAGTTGTTGAAACATAACTAACACCAGATCTTGGGGTGGTGCTTGAGCGTGCTGTTGCTGAGGCATAAAACCAGGTGGATAACCCTTGTTTCCTTGCTGTTGTTGGCCTTGAAAACCATTGTTTTGAGTAAACCCACCCTTGTTGAAAGGAACAAAGGGTTTCCCTTATTGTGGTGGGTATACTTGATCCTTTGGGTTTTCTACATTTGTGCTGCGGTAAGAGAGATTGTTGTTTCCTTGAAACCTCTTGTTATACCCTTGTGGCTTGGTGTAGTCTACCCAATTTGCTTCCTTAAGGTCATCTTGACAGCCTTCTCCAAACACTTTCGCGGCTTCACCCACAAAGTGTACTTGCTTTTGAGTTGCAAGGATCATCTTGTCAATCTTTTCATGAAGGGATTTCAGCTCGTTCTTGTGTGACTCCAGCTCATTACCTCTTGGTGCTCGGTCATAATCCTCAGAGTATTTGCCATCACTCAACGCCAAGTTCTCTATAAGCTCCATACCCGCGGTCACTTCTTGTCTAAGGAAGTTGCCTTTGCTAGCGGTATCAAGTAGTAGGTGGATCTTTGGCAAAGCTCCTCTGTAGATGGTTCTAAGCAGTGTCTCCTCTGTTAAACCATGATGAGGACAAGCAATAGTGTAGTCCTTGAACCTCTCCATAGCTTTACTAAAGGTTTTGCCTTTGTGCAAAGCCACTGATTTCACTTCTTAGGCGAGCTGTCCTTGTGCTTGAGAAGAACTTGGACAGAAATGCCTTCTTGCAATCAGCCCATGAGGTTATAGTCCCTTGAGGTAGAGTCTTTTCCCAATGTCTTTATTTGTCTCCAAATGAGAAAGGGAAAAGCCTAAGATTGAAGGTGTCCTCGGAAATCCCGTTTATCTTGATCATGCCGCACACTTGTTCAAAGTTGTCCAAGTGCTCCAATGGGTCTTGCAATGCAAGACCATGGAATTTACTGTTCTGGACCATGGAGATGAAACCTGGCTTGATCTCGAAATTATTGTTTTGCACCGGAGGAGGGGTGATGCCAAAACGATTATGATGAGTGTTTGGTGCATCACCCGCACCTATGATCCTTGGCAGCCTTGGAGGGTGGTTGGGGTTTCCATTACCCCCACCAGCTGGTCCATGTTGAGGCTGAACATTATCTTGATCGGCCATATCTGCTCGATCCACTTCTTCAAACTCTGTCTCTTGATTTCTTTCCCTTCTGAGTCTTGCACTTCCAAGTTGATGAATATTGTCTAGAGGTTGTAATTGGTTGTTGTCACCTCTAGACCTCAAATTCATGTACCTGAGAACACAAACAGGAAGGTAGATAGATTAGTATTTAAAGTAAAAATAAAGACTTAGACTCTACCAAGCTCCAAATCCTAGTAACTTCAAACTAATCCCAATTTGGCAACGGCGCCATTTGATAACAGATTTTTCTCTTGGGGTGTTTGTTAATCAAAACCTCAGCATGCTCATGTCATTGCAATACTTAAGGGTCAATCCAACTTGGGAAGTTTGAAGGAATACTAAGAATACAAAAGCTATAAGTAAATCTAAGTGAAAACCGGATATATGGGTGAACAAATATAAATAAACTATTTGAGACAATCTACTGGACTTGAAAATAATTTTAAAATCCCGACCAATATGTTAAACAACTAGAAAGCTACTTTTAAAGATTTAAAAGGTTTGACTACTAATTTTAGGAAATGAAAATCTAAAAGCGGACAAAACAGGAAAATTGCTAAAGACTCAAAACGAAATTTTAAAACTAGAAATAAAAATCTAATGACTCCTAAATTCTACCAGAGTGCGAAATATGCTACTAGTGAATTTCTAAAATACTAATGAGAGCAAGAACACAACTTTAGAATTTTAAGACCTTAACGCAAGAAATAAGCAACTAGATGGATTAAGCTAAAAGATTGAAACTTTAAACTAAAGAAAGGTGATTTTTTATGTTTTCAAATGCTAAAGATGGATTCACGGGTTGGGGATCATGTTTAAGAGGTTCAAGATTTAAACTTTGGTTCTAAGAAACATAGATCTACACGTTTTGTGCTTTCTCTAAGCCTTGAGAAGGTAAACTAGATTCATCCATGGTTTGTGGTATGAATCCTTTCTTCACCCCTTCCTCCTAACCCATGGTTCGTGGTGGAAAGAAAAGATGAAGAACATGAAGCATAGATCTCAAAACGTGGCCTTACTAATCCCCCTCACATCCATGGCGTTTGGGAAGGGAAAGATTAGTATCTTCGATTTGGTTTTAAGGAATCCCCTAGATCTTTCTAGGACAAGGAGATTCCTGATATCGAAAAGGTCTTTCTCAAGATCCTCTAAGCATTAAACTCTCAAATTCAAGAAGAGAATGTATTAAGAGCAAGAAAAGACCAAAGCTTAAACCTTCAAACCCTCTTAATCACCCCAAACCGTGAAACCTTGAGGGATTACTCACTCCTCATGTTTGAATCACTCATAAACACTAGTTTTGAGAGATTCAACATATTAGGTTTGAGCTGAGAAAGAGATTAAGCTAATGATAAACAAGATTAATAGATGTACTTAGATTAAAAATGCAAACTTAAGGTTTTTCAAAGATGAAAAGCTTTCAAACATAAAAATGGCGTTCTTGCCTAAACGAAGAAGAGACAAAACGAAAATCTAGGATAAGGATGTGATGGTTGGCCAAAAATAGGTCTAAGGCCTTGTATACAAAAGAGGAAATGGTCCCCCACAAGACGCCAAAAATGGGCTGTCGGATAATGGTTAGAGATCGACCCGTGTAGTCGATCTCTCTCTAGATCGTGCACATGGAACGTCCTCTTTTGCTCGATCGTCAGCTCAATCCAGTCGGATGGATCGAGTGCTTCTCTAGATCATCTTGTCGATCCTATGGTGATCGAGTCGTAAACTCGATCTTCCTCTCGTTCTTCCTGGGCTTAAGTCCCATGTCCGTACACTTGCTTGATCGGGCTGGTCGATCTTGACCTCGATCTTCTTCCTTGGAACGACTCGAGTGTCTCGATCTTCTGGTCGATCTCATCTTGATCGACCCGCCTAGCTCAATCTTTACCTCGATCTCGGTTCCTTTGCTACATGCCCGAATTCTCCTAAGTGTCCATGAGCTCCTCTTTGCTCCTTATAATATCCACGTACCCTCCATAGCTCCAGTGCATCCAAAACAACCTGAATATGATGCAAGAATGCAAGAAACATGCAAATGCTAATGCAAACATGCCTAAATCCTAAAATGGGACAAAAGCTACAAAAACTCTAAGTATAAGTGCAATATGAATATAATTAGGTCCTAAATGCAAGCTAAATGTATGAAATATATGAGTACATTAGTATCATATGAACAATGTACATTAAGTTCTCGTTTCTTTTCCTATTTTTTGTCCCTGTTGTAGGAGCCAGCCAGTTTCTATACGGAGATGCTGAGTAGAACCTGGTTTTAGTTGCCTAAGTTTTGGTAGGGAACAAAGCCAATGGTCCGAAGCATATAATGAAAATTTGTAGGTTGATGGTATTCTTTTTGGTAGGTTTTTAGGGAAACATGGAATGTTTTCAAGTGTTTCCCTCAGAAAAAACATGTGATGGATTAGAATTATTGTTTGTTATGTACGTTGGATAAAAAAATGGATTAGGATTATTATGTTGTTTGTTATGTATCTTCGATAAAAAAAAATAGCTATCATGAATCGGAAATCCTTGTTGGTTATGCTTCTTGATAAAAAAATTTGTTGGTTATGCTTCTTGATTCATTTAGCCATGTATTTTTTTTTCGTTATGCTTCTTGATTCATTTAGCCATGAAACTCATATGAATGAATACTATATATGTTTTTAGTATATATATGTATATAAAAATAATAGGTGATTCTCCCGCGCAACATAAATATTTTTTAAAAAATTTGAGAGTGTAAATTTAAAAATGACAATCAGATTTACAATTTAGCTTTGTTGTGGATCATTAAAGTATCCAATTTTCATATTAATTGTTAATATCTCGTAATTTTTGTTGAAAAAGGGAAATTTAAATTAAATTTAAAAGTGATATAAATTGAACAAACTAAAATGATACATGTTCTGATCACCATATGGTCCATATCAATGAATATAAACGTACTTAACAATGAATCGAATTTTGTGCTTCTTTGATTATGTCTATTTTGTCTTTTCTTTCTTCCACTTCATTTTCTACCGAAGAAAATACATGATTGTTTCTAAATACACACCAAACATCATTATCATCAACCTATGGAGTTCTCTTCAAGGATGTCTATGTCACAAGTACATGTTTAAATTTTTTTTTTTTTGATGCAGCAATAAAATTTACCAAAAGTTTCTCAAAGTTCGAAGATATATAATCAGCCAGTTACATGACTATTTGATGCAGCGAAATATTTGGATATCTTTTGAATATCTTTTATTATTATCTTTATTATATGTAATATTTCTATTTTAATTAGTTTAGATAATTATTAGAGTTCATAAATGAACTCTAAAGTTAAAGAATCTCCTAACTTCAAATCCCAACCACTTCCCAAAAAACAGACTCCATCTCTTCTTGACAATAGATATGCAAACCATCCCCCCTAACTAATACAAAAATTACCACTTGCTTGTTTTAGCGAAAACATACAATGCGCCAAAATATACAAAAACTAGTAAATTAAGAAAACCAGGCCGTTAAGGAACCTGGACGAGTGTTCAGATTGATCCTCATAAACTCCTAGTGCACTAGGGTAAACAGCTCGTACTCTCCGTGCGTAAGACAGCGTCTTGCTCGCAGTCCTTTCAATATTACACCTTCTAGCATCGCGTTCATTTCATTCATATCCTTCACCTTTTTTCATATAACTTGATATCCTCCTTTGCGCACCGTCCTTTCAATATCAAATCTTTTCTATTCTATATGATGTTTAAGGAATCAATAGAATATAAATTATCTTGGTATATCTAGAATAGAAGTGGCAAGCTTTTCTCTTCACCACTGTTCACTCTTCTCCTAGCCAAGTGTTATTAGATATTCTTAACCACATGTCTTACCTACTTATTTGTAACTTGCACATATAAGCAAACAAGCAAACATTGTAAGAAAATAATATCATCAGCACAAAAAGTACTATTCTCTCTTCTCTTCCCCAAAATCGTTTTATGCTTTGTTCTTCTTCATAATCAGGTCAAGTAAGTCAAGCAAGTCAAGCCAGCTTTGATCTTGCAAATCAAGCACTAATCTCTCAATTCTCACAAATAGAACCATTAACATATATTAATATCTCGTTAATATGTGTCTGGTTACAAAGTCCAAAGTAGGCAGCCAAGGTCGCCAGCTGTCCAAACAAAGGTGATAAGAAAACAGAACCGTCACATTCGATTTCAAGAGCTTGGAAGAGCAAGCTTAGTCTTACAAGAACCATTTCAAAACTGATCAACTACAAGTACGGACCATTTGCTTCATTCCCACGGACCATTCCCCACCTAACATACAAAAAATTACCACTTATTGTTTTGGCTTTTTACCCAACTCAAGCCCGGACAAAAATCAGGAAAAAGTGAGTGATTAAAAGCAGCAACCATTTGCTCAATGAAATTGATAGATATTGAGGTTGATCTCCCAAACATTTATTCCCACGGTCTCCGAAATACCTCCTAAAACAGACAAAGAAAACATATAAAGAGACAAAACTAATGTACATAGATCATACACAATAGCTTCAAATGAATGGAATGACAGATAAAATTATGTTTTCTGAATAGTAGCAAGTTTTTTTATCACTGATGTGACTAGCTACTTGAATGATTGCTTGGAAGTTAATTCAATATTTTTTTTACCTACAATTCAAAAGCAAAAATTGTTTTGGCTCAGAATTACCAACTGAATCAGTGACTCACCTTAGCTCACTATGTGCATTGGAGAACTTTGAGGATCAAATCCATATGTCTTACAGATATCTTGCGCAGCCTCGCCGGGCTTAGCCACCTCCAAAACCACATGCTCATTCATCTCAAGAATAGCCTCCTCAAGAACTAAATCTAAGTACTTTGCTACCTCCTTCTCGTTCTCAGCCTCCCTATACACAAAATTGAAGCTTTCACAATTGATCGTTTGTTGAAAAACAAACATAAATGTGAAAAATGAAAGTCCAAATTGTTTTTTTTTATCTACCACTAAATTGTAAGAAATCCATTGTTATCAAACTTAACATTGTCAACATGCAAAGAAGTATAAGAAATCATACAATATGAAACTCTGAATCATGCCCATTTATAGAAATACGTTATATGCACGTACATGTAAAGTGAAAAAAATTCTTTTATTGCAATCATGCCCATATATAGAAAATTTATCAACATGGTTAACCAAGAATGGTCCCACGTTATATGCACGTACATGTAAAGTGAAAATTTTTCTTCTCTTGCAATCATGCCTATATATAGAAAATTTGTTAACATGGTTAGCCAAGAATGGTCCCCTACAGGCTACAGGTACTTACCAACGCTCACGTAACTCAGTGATTCTTGAGGTTTTTGCTCTGTTTCCTAGGTTTTTTGTGGTTGCAAACGCGGTTGCTGGTGGATATTTAGTTCTTTCTCTACTTGTTATTATCTTTCATATCACTACTAAAGCTAAAACCTCAAGAATCATCTTGCTCACCATCTACTCTTTCATGATTTTAAAGTGTGTATAATTGAAACAATTATTATAGACTTGTTTAAAAACAGCTAATCAGTCACAAAAGCTATACTTTAGCCTTTCTATGCAGATACATGTTAAAGTGAAAGTTTGTCTAATCTTGACCCATAAAATTGCTATACTTTGGCCTTTCTATGCACGTACATGTAAAATGAAAATTTGTCTTCTCTTGACCCATAAAAATTGTCAAGATGGTTAACCAAGATGGCCCCCCTCTACTTTGGCGTTTCTACGCATCAAAAGAGTGAGTAAATAGGAAGATTTTTTTGTACCAAATGGGTAGATATGTGTCAGGTATGACATTCTCTGGGGAAGAGGGACCGATTGGAAAAGAGTTAGAGTCAGTGGTCGACCCAAACGAGATGGTGGCGGAGCTTGAGATATCCATGCCAAACATCTGTGATGTAAGACTCGGAGGGTGAGTCTTAGACCGGCGGAAGGTGGGATCTAGAGGCTGGCTTTCACGCTCTCTCTTCTAGATCAAGGGATGGACGGTGATAGAACAAGGCTTGCTCGCACAAGACTTGAGCCGAACGGTGTCAAACAAGCTGGCTTTCACGCTCTCTCTTGTTTGACGATCTGAGGGGAAGTGTTGGTGGATCGAATGGCACCACAGAGGGATGGATGATCTCTGATACTGCACGGATGCTCAGCCTTGGTGAATCACACACGCAAAGGCAAAAAAAGCAAACAAGAACAAGCGGCGGCTGCGGCTAGGTCTTAGAAGAACTGCGATATTTTATTAATGATCAAAAGGTAACCAAAGATACAACGCTGCAGGGGAGCTTTATAAACAGCTCGTCAGCTAGCCCTAAGGCCGAAAATAAAAGAACAAAACGACAACATAAAGCCTAGAAAACTAACAAAACGCAAAAAGGCAAAAATACATCAAAATGGAAAGTTCATTAACGAAAATAAAAACAAAAGGAACTAAGCTTATGCTCGTGGCCTTCTTCTGGGGCTCGATCCTGGGGCTCTTGGACGTGCTAAGAACCGCTGGGACAAGACAGATTAGTTGTACCAATTGTATAAACTGAGTATACCTGGTTTTGGCGCGCGATGGTCCGAAATGTGTTTGTTGCGGTTGAGCTTGGTTCTGGTGTGGCCCTTGCTGGTTTCTTGATGATTCCATCGTCTTGATGTCCAGTGAAGTCGAGCTGATAGAAGTCTTCAAGTGTCTTCCCGTGGTTAGCTCCTAAAACGTCTTCTTGCTCCATTAGCTCTCTCTCGGCTTCAAGGCTTGTTTCCGCGGTATCTTGAGGCTGAGATGTGATCTCCACGAGATTCTTATTGTTTTGAACTTCATTTCCTGCCAAGTAAACAGACTTACCTTGGGCTGGTCGAGGCTGGTCGTCTTTGAGGCTCAGCCTTGCAAAATCCTCCAATATGCCTATCTCGGGGATGCACAACGAAGAGGGGATCCATAGATTACGAGGGGGTCCAC
Source organism: Alliaria petiolata (assembly GCA_020283515.1). Lineage (NCBI taxonomy): Eukaryota > Viridiplantae > Streptophyta > Magnoliopsida > Brassicales > Brassicaceae > Alliaria > Alliaria petiolata. The sequence goes on along the minus strand of JAHZTW010000001.1, from coordinate 328,353,005 downwards.
CGAGGCAGCTCCGACTTTTGATTCCAACGATTTCTAGGGTTTAAGAAGTGATAAAATGCAAAGCATATCATACAAACAGCCAAGATAATAATTAAAACGATTAGGCTATTCTCGGAAATCATGTTCTCAATTGGAGAATCGGAGATGACAAGAAAGTAAACACTCAAATTAATGAGTGTGTCCACATTATTACAGATGAAATTAAAAACGAAAACGAAAAAAAACAAAACGTGTTAAAGTTGGAATGTCAGAAAACTTGAAGTGACAGGTTTTGTGAGGCTCTAGGTAATAAGTACTAGTCATATTCATGTTTATTTTTCTCTCATCCAAAGAAATTAAAATCAATTATTTCATTATATAAATAATATTTTTTTATACCAAAATTCATAATTTTTCATACTCTATAAATAGAGACTTGGTTCATTTAATTGGAAACAAAAAAATCGATATTTTCTACTATATTTTTTTTTATTATCCTTCAATGGTCAAGCTATATAGTTAAATTATATAGTCAGGCTATATAGTCAAGTCATTCGTCGTCTATATAGTCGAGCTACATTCGTCGTTTAAATTAGAAAAACAAAAATATATTAATAAAAAATTATGATGTGGAGTGGTAGGATATGGTGTTGAATTTTATTAAACAAAACTATTGTAAAGTATAAAAATTAAGAAAATGTTGAATAAGTATGTGGAAGAGAGAATATGATGTGGAGTATTTAAAAAGTAAAAAGTAGAGTGCTGAATGGAAAAACCATTGTGGATACAATGGTGGTGTTAAAAAAAAAATTAAACTGTTGAAAGCCTACAATGGATGTTTAAATTTAACTTGAAGTTGATGTGGCTAAAATGATGTTGAATTTTTTCAACAAGTTGAACTGTATGCCACGTGGCGCATTATCATTAGATGTTAAAATTTTTGACATTTTCTTTTTCACCCGAATATTTAAAATCAATTATTTCATAATAAATTAAGTTATATTTTTAATTTATTTTATATCAAAATTCATCATTTTTCATACTATCAACAATGGTTTTTTCTTTCAACACCCTACTTTTTACTTTTTAACACTTCACATTATTTTCTCTCTCCTCCACATACTTATTCAACATCTTCTTAATTTTTACGCCCATAACTATCCAAAACGACGAGTAATTTGAAACGGATAGAGTAATACTTTAGACTAAAATTGGCATACAGTAGACACTCTATAAATTAATATTCGATAAATTAATAAACTCGATAAATCAATAATTTTATCCGGTCCCAAAATTTATAATCAATAACTATTAAAATTTATAAATTAATAACTAAATAAATTAATAAAATATCAAAGTCCCAACATTGTTAATTTATAGAGTTTCTACTGTATATACTTTAATGTTTGGGACCTTTAATGTCTTTTTTGTCAGAGTAAAAAAAAAGGAATAGTGGGGGTCTCGAGACCGAGTTTTAAGTCAGAAGATCTTTCTACTTCTGCATTGTTTCAAGATCTTTTCTACTTCTTCTTTGGTAATTCAAATCCTAAGACTTTTTTTCTTTTGAAACGAATCAAACAAAATGTATATTCTTATTCCTTTTGGTTTATTCATTTTTTTAGTTTGTTGTGCAATTAGCTATGCAATTGGCAGAAAACAGTCCGAGGATTCTGAAGATTTGGGTAAAGTGGCAGGTATAGTGCCAAGTAAACCACCATCTCCGGCAACTTCTCCGGTGAATTTCCTGGAGATCCCTCTCCGTCGTGGATCCCCTCTCCGTTGTGGATCCCCTCTCCGTCGTGGATCCTCTCTCCGTCGTGGACCCCCACTCTGTCGTGGATCCTCTCTCCGGCGTGGAGAGCCAGATGTTTGGCATGGAGAGCTCAAGCTCTCGGGGACACTCGGGAGGATTCCTTCGTGGAGACGGAGGAGTATTTCTCCGCCTCCATCTCGTTTGATGATAACATGCATATTTTACCCATTTTTGCTATCATAATTGAGTGCTTTAATAAGCATTTCACTAAGGTTTTAATGCATAAACACTAGATTTCGAGTATTTGGTTGTTCAAGACTCTTTTCAGGTAAACTTAGCCAAAGACGCTTATTTTGGAGCAAAATGGACAATTCTGGAAACAGTGCTCAAGGACAGAAGTTCAACATCAAACGGAAGCCTTCCCACCACAAGATCAAGCTCATATTTGGAGACAAGGAAGCCTTATTTGCCATCTTTCACCTCGAAGTGGTTTGAGAGCAATCCCACGGTTGGATCTCAAGTTGTAGAAGAAGCAAGAAGGTCCGTCAAGCACCCGGAAGACCAAGATGGCCGCGCCACGGTCGATCCAGACGACCAGTGGCCGCGCCACGGCGAGACGCTAGCGCGGCCAGGCCACTCGCAGTTCCCGAGCCCATTTAAAGCCCAACTCAAACCTGCAGCCGTCTTAAGCAAGCTAAGACCTAATCCACGACCTAGAGGCCTTGAAGACCTATATATACTCGTTGTTTAGGTTTTTTTTAAGAGAGAGCCACTTATCACGAAATACCCTAAGTTATAGAATCCTTTCGGTGGCCGCGAATCTTGTATTCGCGGTTTGCCTTTGTTCTTCGAGGGAGATTGATTTCATCTTGATCCATCTTTGTTTCTTATCGATTTATACAAGTTATGCATTCATCAATCACGATTTTCACTTCCTCTTTCATGTCTGAGTAGTTTTCTTTCGTTGGGTATTCTTTAAGGAGATCTATGGAGAATTTCATTAACTGTTATTATACCAATCGTTTAGGCCGTAGACTAGGGTTTTCTTTCTTGCCACACTTGTTCTTATTGCATGAATATAGCGTCATGAACTAGAGTCTGATCGCAGGACCTCGAGAGCGGCCAACGCCCTGAATCTCGGATCCAGACCTAGTGGGGTGGAGCGCATCATTCCTGGAACGCTTATGCGTGGTTAGGAAGGTGGCGTGAATGTTTATTGTCCTGATCTTATTGCTTGATTGTTTAGGCCGCAGGATACGATAGTATAACTACGAAATTTGCATTTATAGATCAATCTATCTTTGTCAGAGCTAGGTTGTTAAAACCAGTGAATCAGTTTAGGGAAAACCGCCTAGTCTCGTTTGCTTAACTTTTGTGAGCTTGATTTCTAGTTAGAACCCAATAGATTTCCCGAGAAGATTCCCAACGTGTCTCACCCATCTGCTTTTCAATCGACGAGTCCCCGAAGAAATCCTCCAATCTCGGACGACTATTTAGACCTCATCAAGCTTTTGGCGCTGTTGCCGGGGAGGTTGCGTTTCGCTGTCCAAAGCAAAGGTCAGGATCACAACTTAAAGACATTCTTTTTCTCTAACTTCTAGACATCTTTCTATGAGTTACAGGAACCCTAAAACCATGGAGACCCCTACGAACCAAGATCAACACGACCCTGGACCCCCATAAGCCGAAGCTTCTATCGGAGTTCGCGACCCACACGGCCCGCGGCTTGCTGGCCAGAGACTAGCCCCGAGTGTGAATCGCCAGGACGCACCAGAGTCCCCTCAACTGTACGACCATGCGGAGGTCGAGCAGGCCCACCAGCTCGACAAACTTCTAGACACGATCAGTAACATGGTGAGATATCAGGCGGATTGAACTGAAGCTATCTATGAGCATATAGACGAAGTTCAGACCGAACTCCTCGCTAAGCTGGAAGCCGTTTCCGAAGAGATGAGGCTACATAAAGAGCAAGCAGCCAGCAATGCAATCCAGCTGAAGAAAATCTCTGATACACTCGAACATCGTGGACCTATCCTCGAGCATAGCATAAGAGACATCCGTACCTTGAACGAAAAACTTGAGGAGACCAACGACTCTATCTATGTCAATAGAGATCGAGCCGAAGCTGGCATCCTTCAATTGATAGAAGACCAACGACTATCCGAGGACAAGGCCGCGGAGATCGTCTACAGGATCGAATGCATCTTCAATTGCTTGAAAAGGAAGGCGGCGGCGGTAGCGAAGCTGACAAAAGAACAAAGGAGGTTTGGCGAGGTGATCTCTTCGATCAACTTAGGCGAAACCAGGGAGCCTACTCACCCCCTTGAAGAGACGATGAAAGGAGATTCTAAACTCTCGATCCGCAGAACAACTCGAGGAGACACGCCAGTTGCACCAAGTCACTACCCAAGCCTAGCCACGTTTACATCATGCAACGCGGTCGAACCCATCACCGAGACAAGGAGGTCGAGTCCTGAAACAAGCTTCACTGCCAGCCGCTCAAGCGATTTAAACTATGAGTTTGAAGAGACATATTCGACCGGATGATCGAGTTACGCATCCCAGGAACTCCATAAGGAAGAAAACTTTGTCCGTTCTACCGGAAGTAGCAAAGCCAGCCACGTAAGACCCATCATGATGCACATTCGGAGGAAAAAGTTTATAGAGTTTAACACCCAAGTGAAGAAACTCCCGTCGGAAATGTCATTCGAGGATGCCTGTAAAGATCAGGGTATAGCCGATTTCTTTCAAGATAGCATGGAAAACAAAGTCGACATAGAAGTCTACTTTAAACAAGCAAGACAATCAGCCACCAAGGGCGCTATCATAATGCCACCAACGAAGAGGTGCGAGTGGCACCAAAACAGGATCGAGCCGTTGGCACTAGAAGAATTCAACAAGGTTGTCCAAAATCTCCCTCCATAATTGGATTTCGTGAAAACATGGAGAGATCACCTAATTGGGCATCTCTTCTGCGAAAGCAAAGAAACAATATCTGACATTCAAGTCCTTTTCAACCTCGCCAGAGCCGGAAAGCAGATTAGAAACCTCCACAAGATCCAAGGCCACGAACAGTACCTCACAACCTACAACATCCGAGGTGACACTTTCAGTAATGCCCTATGCGATTTGGGATCATGCATAAACATCATGCCGGCCAGTATAGCACAAAAACTTGGGATAAGATGCATCTTCCCGACTGAGATCAGGATTGGATTGGCGGACCAATCTTTTGCAACCCCGAAAGGAGTCGTTTATGATATCTCGGTCATCATTGGCGATTGTAGAATCCCGATAGACTTCTACATAGTCAAGACCCGCCAGGAAGAAGCTGCATCTCTCATCTTGGGATGGCCATTCCTAGCCACTGCAGGAGCCATCATGGATTGGCCAAACAGGCGAGTCTCATTCGCCAATATCGACGGAAAAAAATTCTACCTCGAGATACCTTTCACTATGGAGAAACATCTTCTTGAGAAGGATGAAGATGCTATCATGGAGAGACTCGAGGATCCCTTAACAGAAGAGGCCACGCAGAAGGCAAAAAGACCTTGCCTAAGGTCGAGCCCAACCTCCAACTAAGCTCCCAAACTACCAAAGTCTAGCTAAAAGACTTTAAACAAGAGCGGCTCAATGGGAGACAATCCATTTTAGGTATTCTCTTTCTCCTCTCATTAACCATACTAATCTTTAGTTTTGGTTTCTTCTTAGGTTACATCATTTTCATAAACCCCCAAAAAGCAAAAAAAAAAAAAAAAAATCAGAAAACCAAGAAAAGCACAAAAAATCAGAAAAATCAGAAAAGACCAAAAAGATGAAGAAGGAGGCTCGAAGAACACTCACCAGAAGGAGCCTGACCGCGCCATGAGCCACGATGGCACGGTGGAGATACGCCTGGCCGCGGCCACGACAACCCGTCGCGCGGCCAGCCATCTTCTGCAACTCTCTCCATCCCGAATTTCACCAAACCGGATCTCCTTCAACCTGTGTCAATCCTTTCAAGCTTCCTCCTTGATTCAATGGCCTGAACACGTCCCTAAGACCGCAAAGATCACTTTCACAACCGCGGCAAGTTGCTGTTGCGTCAAAGACGGCGAGACAAGACAAGACTCCATCCAAGTCGAATTAAAGGCAATGATCCATCTCTCTCATTCTACTTCATCATGCACGATTAACAGACCTGTATCCACGAAGACGAAAAAGAATATGACGGTTCTAGAGGAAAAAAACTGTTGCCCAAAGCTCCAGAAGGAAGAAGATGCAACTTCCTTCACCAAACCGCGAAGAGGAAAGTTCCCGAAGACTAGCTTCTCTCTTCCGCGACCAAGACCTTTACCGAAGCCAAGTAAGGATTTCATATGGCATTGAAGTTCATACTAGCAACACCTGTCTTCCGGGATCCCGAACAGATCACTGGATAGGCCAGCATAGACCCAAACTTCAAGTCAAGTTTCTGAGGTGACGCAATCTTCAAGACGCAAGGACGGAAGATTTTCCATCTCTCATTCACGGTGTTATCAAAGGTCAAGGAACCAAGACGAGTACTCAACAACCGGAGTACCTGTTCTTCACATCAAAGGCGAGCCAATCATCACCACCAAACGCCTATCACCATCCTCATCCATCACCCACACACGCCCACCACCACCATCCGAAGCAAGGAAGCTCAACCGCGCAACACATTTCCTTTCGAGCTAAGTTTTCGATTTCTTTTGTTCAATCAAATCGATTCTAAGCAGGGACATAAGGATAATGATCAAGTCCTTAGCTCAATCATACCACACGCCCATCCACCCATACCAAACCCAACGCCACTTTCAAGTAAGTCTTCACAAGCTTGTACTTGAATTTACCTATCTTTTTCACCTCAACTCGATTTAAACAAACTGGGGACAGTTTGATTTAAGTCTGGGGGGGTTTCTTATATTACTAATTATGCTTTTATTTGATGAGTCTTATGCATACTTACATCATTTATCGAGTCGTTTTATAGAGTCAAAACTTTTTTTCTTTTAGTCGAAAACTATGAACTTTGCTAGGTACAAGTCACTTCGAACAAGGAACCTTAATGACCATTCTCGCGGGTTTGAAGCAAGGTTTACTAAGTTGAACACTGCGAGTGGATCATTCCAACGGAGAAATTTCTAATCTCTAGAGTACTCGAAGGATCTTGCGTTGACTCCGCACCTAATGAATCAAAATTTCTCGTCAAGGGGCTTGAGCTACTTCGAACTTTGCTCCTCTTTTAGACTCTAGCATGACTAAGTAGATGCAATGCAACCTCTCCTTGATCTTCCCTTGTTATTGAAAAGAAAAAAAAATAGAAAGAAAAGTCATAGTTTGAGAATGGCAACCCGAGTTCCTCAAAGGACCATGACGGTTCGCAGACATCATGAAAGCTTTGAAGAAGTGATCATTCTCAAGCTAAGAAGAAAATAAAAAAATATATAGAAAAAATAAGTCGATAGAAAAAATAAAATGATACCCTAGAAAAGTAGGGAGAAATCGACTAAGGGAAAGAGAAAATAGGAGAGTTGTGTCTGAAATGTCTTTGTCTAGATGTTTGTAAGAGAAGAGTATAATGTCTCGTCGACCAATACTCCCTCGATAGAGACCACACGCCTAAATGAATAAAGCAGTCAACAAGAGAAAGCTCGAAATACTCAAAGGGACCATGAAGCGTATCCGGGAAGGGTGAAAAGCTCAAGGTAACTACACCCAAACGCCTTGAAGCTAGATTCCGAGTTATGTGGCTCAAACAGGTCGATTGATAGACTTGATGAGTTCCCAAGTATTGCTGAGTTTTCACGTTTTCAAACCTCTTTTCCTTACTTGGATTTCTATTTTGTTTGAGGACAAACAAAGGTTTAAGTCTGGGGGAGTTGATAACATGCATATTGTACCCATTTTTGCTATCATAAGTGAGTGCTTTAATAAGCATTTTACTAAGATTTTAATGCATAAACACTAGATTTCGAGTATTTGGTTGTTCAAGACTCTTTTAAGGTAAACTTAGAAAAAGACACTTATTTTGGAGCAAAATGGACAATTCTGGAAACAGTTCTCAAGGACAGAAGTTCAACATCGAAAGGAAGCCTTCCTACCACAAGATCAAGCTCATATTTGGAGACAAGGAAGCCTTATTTGCCATCTTTTACCTCGAAGTGGTTTGAGAGCAATCCCACGGTTGGATCTCAAGTTGTGGAAGAAGCAAGAAGGTCCGTCAAGCACCTGGAAGACCAAGATGGCCGCGCCACAGCCGATCCAGATGACCAGTGGCCGCGCCACGGCCAGTCGCTCGCGCGGCCAGGCCACTCGCAGTTCCCGAGCCCATTTGAAACCCAACACAAACCCGCAGCCGTCTTAAGCAAGCAAAGACCTAATCCACGACCTAGAGGTCTTGAAGACCTATATATACTCGTTGTTTAGGTTTTTTTTAAGAGAGAGCCACTTATCACGAAATACCCTAAGTTATAGAATCCTTTCGGTGGCCGCGAATCCCGTATTCGCGGTTTGCCTTTGTTCTTCGAGGGAGATTGATTTCATCTTGAACCATCTTTGTTTCTTATCGATTTATACAAGTTATGCATTCATCAATCACGATTTTCACTTCCTCTTTCATGTCTGAGTAGTTTACTTTAGGTGGGTNATCTTGAACCATCTTTGTTTCTTATCGATTTATACAAGTTATGCATTCATCAATCACGATTTTCACTTCCTCTTTCATGTCTGAGTAGTTTACTTTCGGTGGGTATTCTTTAAGGGGATCTATGGAGAATTTCATTAACTGTTATTAGACCAATCGTTTAGGCCGTGGACTAGGGTTTTCTTTCTTACCACACTTGTTCTTATTGCATGAATATAACGTCATGAACTAGAGTCTGATCGCAGGACCTCGAGAGCGGCCAACGCCCTGAATCTCGGATCCAGACCTAGTGGGGTGGAGCGCATCATTCCTCGAACGCTTATGCGTGGCCTGGAAGGTGGTGTGAATTTTTATTGTCCTGATCTTATTGCTTGATTGTTTAAGTCGCAGGATATGATATAGTATACCTACGAAATTTGCATTCATAGATCAATCTATCTTTGTCAGAGTTAGGTTGTTAAAACCACTGAATCAGTTTAGGGAAAACCGCCTAGTTTCGTTTGCTTAACTTTTGTGAGCTTGATTTCTAGTTAAAACCCCATAGATTTCTTGAGAAGATTCCCAACGTGCCTCACCCATCTGCTTTTCAATCGAGATTTACGCACTTCAATATTTACTTTTTCTGCATTGCTTACCTAGTTTCCTTTTTACAAGTTCTTAAGTCGATTTTCCTTTTTCTGTTGGTTATAGAAGGGATTGACAACCTCTTCTATATAAGGCGTGACCACTGCTTTATTTCTTTCAGCAAAAAACCGTGACACAATCCTACAACCCCAAACCCTTTTGCGTCTTTGCTTGCCTTGATTCTTCTGTTTTGCAGTTGACCTCCTCCCTGTGGATCGATACCCTAAGTACTACAACGCACGTCCTACAAATTCAAAGCTCGACGAGTCCCCAAAGAAATCCTCCAATCTTGGACGACTATTTACACCCCATCATTTGGCTCGACCACTAACTCTAACTCTTTTCCAACCGGTCCCTCTTCTCCAGAGAATGTCATAACTGACACATATCTACCCATTTGGTAAAAAAAATATTCCTATTTACTCTTTCACTGCGTAGAAAAGCCAAAGTAGAGGGGGACCATCTTGGCTAACCATCTTGACAATTTTTCTGGGTCAAGAGAAGACAAATTTTCACTTTACATGTATGTGCATAGAAAAGCCAAAGTATATCAATTTTATGGGTCAAGATTAGACAAATTTTCAATCTTTGTCGACAATTCCTTCAGCTTATCCAATGCATTCACAAAATCTCCATCATCTTCATCAACCAATTGTTGTATCTTGAATTTTGCTTTACCTACGACAGGAGGTGTCACTTTATTGTTTTTTCTCTTCACTTTTTCCTTTTTTTTCCTGAGCTTTTGGTTTCCTATCTGACAGATTCTTCGCTATCGGTTCATGCACTACTCTTATTATTTTACGGACATTCTTCCCTTTCAACTTTGGTGTTCTAACCACCCTTCATATCAGAAACTTAAAATCTGAGGTATCTTGCATCTCCAACATCCATGATTGCAGTCCATAACAACCCAATTGGAAGATATAATTGTTAATGGAGATATGACAAATTAAAATCTACTAATCTTTAAGTCTACTGTCGCCTTCATTCTATATAAAATTACAATACCTAAACAAACTATAATAAAGATCTATAAACAACATGTAACAACTCTTCCCGTTTAAACAAGAAAATAAAATAACACCCCATGTTCTAAGAAAAAGTTGCAGTCGAAATAACTTAGCCAAGTTTATATTACTAGAAAAGAGACTTGCGTACCGGATCCTTTTTAACCGGTGATTCAGCTGCAATGGATTCTTCATCTCCAACTTTTTCCTCCACCGGATGATTTTCTCCTTCCACAACCGGTATCTCAGCTTTCCCCACCATATTAGTCATCATATTTTCTATTGCCTCAACTTTCGAAACTAATTTTTTAATGACCATTAAGAGCGCACTCGTCCCCGCCGTTTCCTCCGTTTCTTTTGACTCATCGCCCCTCTTGCCACTGTGTTCGTTCTCCCTTCGGTTGTCTTTCGCCTTCTGAATAAAAACATGAAGCGGTATATCAGAATCTTCTACCTCTTCGTTTGTGTAACTTTCCTCAGCATGTGTGTCCGTCACCTTTTCCTTTCCATTCTTCTTCTCCTTCCTGCACTCTTTCCTATTCTTCTCAATATTGTTGTCTTTATCTCTCGAATCTGATTCAGAAATTTTCTTCTTCTTCTTTTCTCCACGCAAACTACCGTCCTTTTCTGCCTTTCTCTTCTTCCTTTTCGTGATCAACAAAATCATCACTTTCCTCTATATTCTCCTTCTCTATCTTCTTCTCCGTCTTCTTCTTCTCCTTCTTGCCCTTCTTTTCTTTCTTCTCCATCTTCTTCGTTTTCTCCTTCTTGTCCGTTTTCTCCTTCTTCTCCTTCTTTAATTCATTAACAACTGGCTCGACCACTTCCCATGATGTCTTATCCATCCATTTAGAATGTCTGTTATCATATTATGAAGCTTTTTATCAAATTTTGCATCACCCTCATCGTCAGGCCAAAATTGATAAATCTCCTCCCTTGCGACTGATAGACATATAATTTAGCATGTTTTAGCATTCATTTAGAATAGTTTTGCATTCATTTGTACATTCATTTAGTCACTTTTTGTCTCATTTGCATCCATATTAGAGTTTAGTGAGTTTTAGCCTAGGTTGCTGCATACTTGTGCATTTGAAGTGTTTCTAAGGTGTTTTGGAGGCTAGGAGGACTAAATGGAGTTTGGTGGATGATCAAGGAAGGAGGAGAAGCCAGAAGAAAGATAGAAGATATCGTCTGCCTCTATATCGGATGCATATCGGGATGCACAACCCGATACAAGCCCAAGCTGCCTGAAGTGACTGAAAGATCGAGCAAGATGAATGGGCTGCATTTCGAATTTAAACTCCACGGTCTTCATGAAAGTCGTCGACAATTGATGTACCTTTCGTGTGGTGGTTGTTTCAAATCATTCGTGTCAGCGGTTCAGGAGATAAGGCTATTTTGGAAAACATATGTCCGGTTTAGGAGATAAGGCTATTTTTGTAAACACATGTCCGTCTGGAGTTTTGATCGGCTGAAAGATAAGCATTTACGAAGGGTTTCCATTACGATTTAGACTTGAAGGTCTGCATGAAAATCGTAGACAATAGAGTTACCTTTCGCTTTGTGATGGTTTCATATTAGTAGTAATTAAGGCTTAGTTTCATATTATTGAACTTGTAGTGTTTCTCTTAGGTTGTGCTTCTTATTTTAATCATTGCTTGTCACCTTAAAACTTTTAATTTAGCTTAGCTTAAACCAAACTTTGCATTCTTATTGAATCATCTCCCAAGATGGATTGATACCTCAAATATTGCAATGATATGAGCAATTGAGGAATTGCTCCAAGACTAAAAAGTCTTGTTTCAATTTGGCGCCGTTGCCATATTGGGATTGAGTGATCATTAAGATTTGAGTTTAGTTTGAGACTAAGTATTCCTTTTGTGTTTATTGACCATCTCATTTTCTAGATTTCAGTTTACCCTTGAATGCATTAGAGATCACAAGGAGACAACAACTTCCAAGTCTTTCAAGAGATTGATCAGTTGGAAAGGGTTGCTAGGATTGCAAGAAGGGAGGCTGCAAGGTTAGAAAGGTTGAGAATGGAAGAACAACAAGGAGTTCATCACCCTCCACCAATGGCGCATGCCAATCAAGCTCATAATGGAAATGAGCAAGCTCCAAGGGGCAATGGAAACCCCTTGCATGCGCCTAGACAAGGGAGAACCATAGGGGCTGGTGATGTTCCAAATATTCACCAAAATAGATATGGTATTCAACCTCCACCGGTTCACAACAACACCTTTGAAGTGAAGCCAGCTTTCATCTCCATGGTTCAACAAGACAAGTTCCATGGTTTGCCTATGGAGGATCCCCTTGATCATTTGGATAACTTTGATAGAGTTTGTGGGTTGTTCAAGATGAATGGTGTGAGTGAGGATGCTTTCAAGCTAAGACTCTTTTCCTTCTCTCTTGGGGATAGAGCAAGACAATGGGAGAAAAACTTGCCTCAAGGTACAATCACCTCTTGGGATTAATGCAAGAAAGCTTTCCTATCTAAGTTCTTCTCCAACTCAAGGACAGCCAAGTTGAGGAATGAGATATCTAGCTTCACTCAAACGAACAATGAGTCTTTCAATGAAGCATGGGAAAGATTCAAGGGCTACACTATGCAATGCCCTCATCATGGCTTCACACAAGAGTCTCTCCTAAGCACCATCTATAGAGGTGTCCTTCCAAAGATTAGAATGCTTCTTGATACCGCAAGTAATGGGAACTTCTTAGGCAAAGAAGTAGAAGATGGTTTGGAGCTTGTTGAGAATCTTGCCTTGTGTGATGGTAATTACAATGAAGACTATGATAGAGCTCCAAGGGGAAGCGAGTATGAGTCTACAAAGAAAGAGATGAAATCTCTACATGACAAGATGGACAAGCTTATGTCTTCAAATCAAAGGCATGTACATTTTGTTGAAGAGAACCAAGAGGATTGTGAGGATCAAGTTGAGTATCAAGAGGGTCAAGAGGTGGTAAATTTCGTGGGTGGCCAAGGGGGTTACAACAACTACTCAAACAACAACTATAAGGGGAATAACAACCTCTCTTATAGAAGTACTAATGTACCCAACCCCGGAGATCAAGTCTATCCTCCACAAGCTACTCAAAACAAACCTTTTGTGCCTTACAATAATCAACAAAAGGGTTATGCACCAAGGCCTAACTACCAAGGAGGAAACCAAGGCAACTTTGGTGGG
>JAHZTW010000001.1:328255821-328315573 GCA_020283515.1 Alliaria petiolata | reverse complement strand
TAGATTCTGCATTCTTGGATTCAAACCTGATAATTATCCTTGCCTAGCGCCTCATCTCCTGAACTTTAATCCATCTAATTCCGATTTATTACTTGCTTTAATTGCTTAGTTTTCAATTTCATTATTCGACCTAGCATAATCTAAACCTAGAAACCATAAGTGTAGCTTTAACTTCCCTGAGGATTCGATACCCCTTATACTTCAACTGCATTGCTGTGCACTTGCAGTAGTTGATTATTTGGGTAAAACCTGAGCCCTATCACTACACCATGCAATGCCCTCATCATGGCTTCACACAAGAGTCTCTACTAAGCACTCTCTATGGAGGAGTTCTCCCATAGATTCGAATGCTTCTTGATACCGCAAGTAATGGGAACTTCTTAGGCAAAGAAGTAGAAGATGGTTTGGAGCTTGTAGAGAATCTTGCCTTGAGTGATGGTAATTACAATGAAGACTATGATAGAGCTCCAAGGGGAGGTGAATATGAATCTCACAAGAAAGAAATAAAGTCCCTACATGACAAGATGGACATGCTCATGTCTTCCAATTAAAGGCATGTACATTTTGTTAGTGAGTACCAAGAAGATTGTGATGATCAAGTTAAGGCTCAAGAGTGTGAAGAAGTGGTCAATTTCGTGGGTGGCCAAGGAGGTTACAACAACTACTCCAACAACAACTATAAGGGGAATAACAACCTCTCTTATAGAAGTACTAATGTAGCCAACCCCGGAGACCAAGTCTACCCCCCACAAGCTACTCAAAACAAACCTTTTGTGCCTTACAACAATCAACAAACGGGTTATGCACCAAGGTCTAACTACCAAGGAGGAAACCAAGGCAACTATAATGGTCAAAAGTACAATTCTCCACCTGGTTTTCCTCAACCTTCACAAGGTCCTCCACAAGACAATGTTCAGCTCATGCTTCAACAAATACTTCAAGGTCAAGCTCAAAATGATGCGAATATGGGAAAGAAGATTGCTGAGATCAACACAAGGATGGATTCTTCACTCAATGAGCTTGCAACTCAAATAGGAGGTCTTCAACAAAAGTTCAAGCAACTTGATAACAAGGGCAAGGCTTCTAGCTCCAATCTCAAGGCACTTTCCCCAGTAAGCCCGAAGCTAACCCAAAAGAGTATTGCAATGCTATCTCCACTATTGATGAAGATGAGTATGAGATAGTTGTGCTAGAGTTTGAGCAACTATTCGAAACTCCTTATGATACATCTACATTCAATGAGGACATTGAAGTTCAAGATGGGGAGGTGGTTATTGAAAATGACTCCATGGTTGTTGCTACAGAAATGGGTAAAGAAGTGTTTGATGAACCCAAGACTTCTACAAAGGCAAGAGTTGAGGAGGATGTAAGAGAAGTGGCTAAGAAGAGTGAAGAAGGAGCTTGTGATCTCCTTATCTATAAGCCACCACTCCCATATCCTGAGCGGATTTTGACTAAGGCACAAAAGAAAGTGCTCTCAAGCTTTAGAGGAAGTATGGAGAAAGTTGGAGCACCCTTGCCAAAGGGGGAGAGTTTGTCTCAAGTCAAGGGTCAAATAAGGTTCATCAAAAACTTGCTAGCTAATAGGGAGAAGGTAGAAGAGCTGATGGAAAGCCTTAATCCACCAAGCACAACAAGGGATGAGCCTAAGACTATTCCAAAGCTTGGTAATCCCGGAAATTTTTTGATTTCTTGCTCTCTTGGGAATTTAAAGATTGATGAAGCTTTGTGTGATTCTGGATCAAGTGTCAATGTGATGTCCCTTGAAATGTTTAAGAGCCTTGGGATTACAAACCTAAAGAAGTATCCCTCACCTATTACCTTTGTTGATGCTTCCTCAAGACAACCTATAGGCCTTGTTGAAGATTATCCATTGAAGATTGGTGAGTGTCTAGTCCCAACTGACTTCATAGTCATGGACATGCTTCAAGCAACAAGGCTACCTATCCTCCTAGGTACTCCCTTCCTCAATACAGCTGGTGCAAGCATTTATTTCACAAACAAGAGACTGATTCTCAAGAGTGTGAATGATAAGGGCTTCTATCCTATGAAGCCTTCTACCTTGGGTTTTTGTGGCACAACCACATATGCTACTATTGAAATTGATGAAAAACCACCATATAAAAGGGAGCAGCTGATGGGATTCACTTGTGTGATGCTAAAGGATAATGATACCTCTGACCATAATGAGTATGATGGGTCAAGCTTTGATGGTGTGAGTCTTCTTGCTATGTTTGATGGAATCAATGTGGTGGAACATATAGCTGAGCCACCAAGGAGGGCAAGAAGGAGGTCTAAGAAGAAGAAGAAGGTGTTAGACACTGGAGAAAATCGAGAAGGGAGGAGGAACTTCACATCCACTCCATGACCCTCCCAATGTGTAAAAGGTTTGAAAGGTCAAGATTAGTGACTTTAAACAAGTGCTCTTGGGAGGCACTCCCATGTTATCCTTGTATATATTCTTGTTTTTATTCTATAATCAGGTTTCTTTGAGTTTTGAAAAGTCCTAAGTTGAGTATGGAGGGCTATAAGATTTCCCACCCCTCAATCAAGCAACCCATCCTACTCCTCCTCCTCCATACCTTTTTGATCAAGGTACAACTCTAAAACCATTGTAAATACCACTTAGTTTTTATTTTTATTTTTATTTTTGCATCTTTGAAATCTCCTCCAAGCTTGGATTACACAAGAGACTGTGTAATTTAAGTTTGGGGGAGTATGGTATTTGACTTTGTCTTTTGTGGTCTTATTTTTCTTTAGCATGCATATTTGAGTCCCATCTAAGGCATAGAAAAACCAAAAAAATAAAAAAATTTCGAAAATTTCAAAAATAAAAAGTGTTAGGTGGTCTTAAGAAATCAAAAGAGCCAAAGGGCCAAGAAAAAAAAAATAAATATATGCAAGCCCACCTAGAAATCAAAAGATGAGCTAAGTTATTAAGTGTAGACTACTCCATTCACCGAAATTGCTAAGTTGAAGAAGTTCCCCCTTAAGGCTTTAAAAAGAGAAAAATGTTCGAAATTCAAAGGGTTTAGCAAGGCACAAAAGTCTTGATGAAATGGTAGATTCTAGAGGGTTGAGTGAGCTAAAAAATGAATGAGAGGGGTGTAGGATCATTGATAGTATTTCGGGTAGATGATAGTCTATCCTTGTATGCATCACGTGTTTCTTACCTTTAGCATTATGCATATGGTTCAATCCTTTTGAGTGTTACCCTTACTTAAATGCAAAACCGGATGAATTGGGATCATTTTTATCTCAAAACCCAGTCCTTAAACCAAATGAATTCACTAGCCTTGCAATGTCATGATTCATGGTTTTGATCTTAATGAATGTTAAAGAGTTGGTTTGATAGGGAGACTTGTTTTGATTAAATTCTTAGTACACTTGAATGTTGAGATGGGCATGGCTAACTCTTTTGGAGTAGGAAGTATTCACATGCATTCTAGAATTAAGAACTAGGATATTGAGTTGATTATTATTGTTAACTATCTTGGATATTGAGCTCCCACTTTCAAACCTCTCTCCTTAGCTTGTGTTTCATTTGCTTGTGGACAAGCAAAAGGCAAGTTTGGGGGAGTTGATATGTCTATATTTTGCATCATATTTCTCTCCATTTAGTGTAAGTTTGTCATCATTTAGGATCCTTATTTAGCATCATTGTATTGCATTTCGATCATTTAGAGTCTAGGATCTCTTTGCATGTTCTTTTGCATGTTTTGGTGCATTTGGAGTCTTGATCAGGTGAAAAGGACACTATGGAGGCGTGGATGGAGCTGGAGAAGGATTGCATAGCACTTGGAGGAGAAAGGAGTCACCAAGAAGATGAAGGAGAAGATTTCTCGCGCTGGTTCGACGTGTTGGATCGACGAGTACGCCGATCCAAACTTCCAGGGGTTCGGATCGATGAAACGGATCGACGTAGCTCGTCGAACCGCAAGTCCAGGGGTTCGGATCGATGAAACGGATCGACGTAGCTCGTCGAACCACAAGTCCAGGGGTTCGGATCGATGACACCGATCGACGTAGCTCGTCGAACCGAACCAAGACGTCAAGAAGAAGCCGGACGACCAGAGCTCGGATCGACGACACGGATCGACGTAAGTCGTCGATCCAAATTTCCAGATGTTCGGATCGATGAGTTGGATCGACGAACCTGGTTGATCCGAACACAGACGAATCTTCCTTGTCACTTTTATGGGTCCCTCCTATAAATACTCTTTAGACCTAATTTTTAGAAAGAACTTTTATTCTCTCTAGTCTTGTCATAAACTTTTAGCCTCTTTGAGAGAAAACCTTGTATTTGCTTTAAATCTCTAAGTTTTATGCAATATCTATCTTGAACTTCTTTTAATCTTTTCTCTAATCATGTTTAACCTTTCTCTTATCTTTGATTTGATGGGTTTCACTATGATTAGTGAGTAGTTCTTTAGGAACTTGGGGATGGGTTAGATTTAGGGTTTTCTAATGGTTCAATCTTGCAATCTAGGATAGATTCTTTCATCTCTCTTCTTATTAAGGTGTTCTTAATGCCAAATAGCTAATCTTTTGCTATTTGGATCATAAGCATTTCACACACCCACCAAGTGTTTGATGAAATGCTTGAACCAACTTAATAAGAGATTTACATACCTAGCCTAAAACATCATTAGTTGTCTAGGGTGTTTATCATGCTATTAGACTTGTTATTCATGCTTGCTAATCATTTTAATGCTAAAACATCATTAGTTCATTAGGGTGATTAGTGAAGGGATTAGTGCCACACATCATGGATTAGTCTTTAATTAGTGTTCTAGGCATAGAGATGGCTTGATTAGTTGCTTAAATGATTGCAAGATTGTCCATTTGGTTTCCCAAATCAATGATTCCATCCCTAGGTTTCGTTTTTAGTAATTTGTTAATCCTAATTAGTAGTTAATTGCGTCATTAGTACTTGATTAGTAGTAATTAAGGCTTAGTTTCATATTATTGAACTTGTAGTGTCTCTCTTAGGTTGTGGTTACTTTTTAATTGTTGCTTGTCACCTTAAACCTTTTAATTTAGCTTAGCTTAAACCAAACTTTGCATTCTTATTGAATCATCTCCCAAAATGGATTGATACCTCAAATATTGCAATGATATGAGCAATTGAGGAATTGCTAATAAGATTAAAAAGTCTTGTTTCACACGTCCCTTCGCTTGATAATTTCCCAAACCGTTTCGCACACTTGGTATGTGTATAGCCTTGCCTTATCCGATTAACATCCTTCCAGCTGGTCAACTAGTCAAGTGATTGATCCAGCTAGCTTACTATCCGGCCAGTTAGTACCAACAGTTCACCGGCTGGCCCAACTGCCGAACACTTGGTACAGCTGAGTTGAGCTCGCATCCAGCTCCCACAACTGCCGATCACTTGGTCCAACTGGGTTTAGCTCACGTCCAGCTGCCCCAACTGCCGGTCACTCTGTCCAGCTGAGTTTAGCTCACGTCCAGCTGATCTAACTGCTGATCACTCTGTCCAGCTGGGTTGAGCTCTTGGCCAGCTGATCCAGCTGGTTTAGCTCGATCATTCAGCTCGTTCCAGCTCGGTTTAGCCCGTCCAATCCACTTGAGCTATTTCTCTTCTTTTTCCCGATCTTTCTCAATTCTTCTCTCCTTTATCCTGGCTAAGTCCTTTTTATCACGGACTTAACCTTTCGGTACGGACCATGGAACGGATTACTTCATCTTTAGTTGACAAGTCTCTTCCCATTCCCAACCATGGCCCGTCCGTCCGAACCTAGCGAGGTTCGGGGCCGTTACAAGTCTCCCCCCCTTGAAAGGGATTCGTCCTCGAATCTGAGTTGACTTGTTTATCGTGGTTCAAGTTTAACTCAACAGTCTCTCCTTCGTACGTTTTGGCCTTTGACTTCAGTGTTCTTATGTTTCCTAACATTTCTGGTTGAACCTCTTGGAAAATCCCACTTTCTAGTGAGATTTCCTCAAACCATTTAGGAAACTCAGCCTTCATCCTATTTTCGGTTTCCCAGTTGCTTCCTCAACGCCATTGCACTCCCATACGACCTTGATCATTTTGATCACCTTTTTCCTTGTTAACTTTTCCATCCGATCAGAAATTCGGACTGGCCTAGCTTCAACCGTCAGGTTTTCCTTTAGTTTCGTAGGTAACTCCGGAATGATCACGTCTTGATCAGTTAAACACTTCCTTAGTTGTGATACATGGAATACGTTATGGAACGCAGCCATCTCCGTGGGCAAGTCTAGCTTATAAGCTACCGCCCCAACTCTTTCTAGGATATTGTACGGGCCAAGGTATCTTGGGTCCAGTTTGCCTCGCTTAGATGTTCTGGCTTTGCCCTTGAATGTGATCATCTTAAGATACACCCAATCACCCACTCCGAACTCTATATCCTTTCTCCTCTTGTCAGCATAGCTCTTTTGCCTATTTTGTACCTCTTTTATCTTTATCCTTAGGAATTTGATATTTTCTGTGGTTTCATCCACGATGGCCGGCCCAATAATGCTTCTTTCCCCCACTTGGGCCACGGCCTTCCATACAAGACTTCGTATGTTGACATTTCGATACTTGCTTGGAAACTATTGTTGTAAGCGAACTCGGCTAAGGGTAAGTGTTCTTCCCATGATCCGCCCCAATCAAGCACACAAGCCCGCATCATATCTTCCAATATTTGGATGGTTCGTTCCGACTGGCCATCAGTCTGCGGATGGTAAGCCGTACTCATATGTACCTTAGTTCCTAAGGCTTTTTGGAAAGCCTTCCAGAAATAGGAAGTGAACCGGGAATCCCTATCCGAGACTATGCTGGTTGGAACACCATGCAACCGAACAACTTCGTCTATATACTTGCCCACAATTATATCAACTCCGTCCGTTTTCTTAATGGCAATGAAGTGAGCCGATTTGGTTAATCTATCCACTACCACCCAAACCGCATCCTTCCTTGTCTTTGATCTGGGTAAGCCAGTCACAAAATCCATCGTAATATGGTCCCATTTCCACTCCGGAATGGGAAAACTATGCAAGAGCCCACTCGGTACTTGATGTTCAGCTTTAACTAGCTGACATGTCGGACACTTTGCCACCCAGTTCGCTACATCCCTCTTCATTCCGACCCAATGATAGTAAAGTTTCAGATCACGATACATCTTGGTTCTACCCGGATGGATTGAGAACTTGGAGCGATGTGCCTCTCTTAGAATCTCATCCTTGAGTTCTTTAAAATTTGGTACACTTACCCAACCATTGACTATGATCGTTCCGTTATTGGAGATTTGGTACTCGGACTTATCATTCTGAGCTACCTTACATAAATTCTCATCTTGCCCTTGAACAATTCGAATCTTAGTAAGCAAGTCAGCCTGATCAGCCACACTTAGACCCAACGGCTCTTGATCGCTAGACAATGCATTTAAATGCAGGGTCCCGATCATATTCACCAGTACTTCAGCATCTTTCCCAGCAGCCACGTCTGACCGCCTTCTACTCAAGGCATCCGCGACCAAGTTTGCCTTTCCCGGATGGTAGGCAATGTCTAGGTCGTAGTCAGCCACAAATTCCATCCACCTCCTTTGCCTCAAATTTAGATCTGGCTGAGTGAAGATATACTTCAGACTCTTGTGGTCGGTGAAGATTTGCACTTTAGCCCCATAAAGATAAGATCTCCATATCTTAAGTGCAAACACTACCGCAACCATCTCTAAATCACGAGTGGGATAATTTCCTTCATGCTTTCGTAATTGCCTCGAAGCATAGGCTATTACCTTGCCCTTCTGCATCAGAACACAGCCGAACCCGGATATAGATGCATCTGTATAGACCACATACGGTTCATCCGTTTCCGGCAAGGCTAGGACTGGTGCGCTTATGAGCATGTTCTTCAATCTAGAGAAGCTCTTCTCACATTCCTCCGACCAATTGAACTTTGTATCCTTCCCAGTTAATTTAGTCATGGCTTGCGCCATGCTAGCAAAACCCTTCACGAACTTTCGGTAGTATCCAGCCAATCCGAGGAAACTCCTTACCTCGGTGGCATTCCTTGGCCGTGGCCATTCCTCAATGGACTTAATCTTCTCCGGATCCACCGAGACACCCATATCCGACACAATGTGTCCTAAGAATCCAATCCGTCTCTGCCAAAAGCTACATTTGCTTTGCTTGGCATAAAGTTTCTGTTCCCTTAGCTGCTCTAGAACTGCCCTCAAATGCCCTTGATGGGTTTCACGATCTTTTGAATAAACGAGTATGTCATCTATGAAGATGATCACATACTCATCCAAACAATCACGAAAAATCCCATTCATCATTTTCATAAATGCCGCTGGAGCATTAGTAAGGCCGAAAGGCATAACCACAAATTCATAGTGGCCATACCTTGTCCTAACCGCTGTCTTTCTCACATCCGTAGGTTCTATCGGAATTTGATGGTATCCCGAAGCCAAGTCGATCTTGGAAAACCAAGTCGCTCCCTTTAGCTGATCCAGTAACTCGTCTATCCGTGGCAAAGGGTACTTGTTCTTGACCGTTACACGGTTCAAGCCCCTATAATCGATGCATAGCCAAAAGCTACCATCCTTCTTCTTCACGAATAGGACCGGTGCACCCCAAGGTGAACTACTCGGCCTAATGAATCCCTTCTCTAGCAAATCCTCCAATTGTTTCTTTAGCTTGGCCATTTCGGCTGGAGCCATCCAGTAAGGTGCTTTGGAGAGTGGAGCCGTTCCTGGTTCGAGTTCTATCGCGAATGGATCAGACCTATCCGGGGGTAAACCCATCAAGGACTCGAACACATCCGCGAAGTCCCTTACCACCGGAATGTCCTTTATCTCTGCACTTTTCCCGACTTCCGTGGTCGTGATGGTGGCCAAGTAGGCTTCGCACCCTTTCTCGAGCATCCGCTCTGCTTGGATTGCCGAGACGACTAAACTACCTGAAGTTGGCTGAATCCCTTGGAATTCCAACTTCATTCCTTCCCTTTCAAACCGTACACGTCCACGGTGACACTCTAAGGTTGCCTTGTATTTTCCCAGCCAATCCATTCCCAAGATTACCTCGTGACTCTTCAGCTGGAAAATGACTAAATCCACCGGCATTTCCACTCCCCCAATGCTTACTGGAATGTCACAAACCATTCCCAGCGAGGTCATGGCCTGACCGCCAGCAGCATGGACTATGCCGAAATCATCCCTTGGTCCCTTTAAGAACATCCCCTTTCCAATCATATCCGGGCTCACAAAACTATGTGTTGCCCCGGAATCAAACAAGGTGTGTCGCAACACCACCAATATCCAAGATCCCTACACATTCGCCTAGAATGCTAAGTTCCTACCCTTTAACCCGATGCAATGCAATGCTCGTATTGAAATAGGATAGGCTTAGTGACATACCAGTGATCGCGCTGAAGTTACCGGCCTCGCCAGTTTCCTTTGACAGCTCATACACCCGTGGGATCGCGGCTGGCCTCTTGCCTTGAGCCGACTGGTCACCTCTTCCACGGTTTCCTTTTGAGTCCACTTGTCTTTCCACTTGCAGCTTCGGGCATTCTCTCTTAAAATGTCCAGCTTTTCCACAGTGGTAGCAAGTCCTCTCTTCGCCACCAGTCACTTTGCCTTGATCCATTCGCGGACAGTTTTGGATCCCATGGTCTCGACTGCCGCACCTAGCACATGCTCCCATTGCCTTCCAGCAATCACCGCTGTGCCTTTTCCCGCAACTTGCGCATTCACCGCGCCTCACAATAGACTTAAGCCGATCATCCGTCTGATCGCGCTTCCTCTTCTTATCACCCGACCTGTCGGTCGTACATGGCCGAGATGAAGACCTAGCCCGGTTCTCCTCCGCGAGGTTAGACTTGACCATCGCAGCCCTTTCAACCAACTCCGAAACAGTGCCGAAGGTGCGGACCGAGCAATGAGTTCGCAGTTCCACCCTTAGGCCACAGAGGAACCGACGAACCTGAACCGACTCCTCCTCGAGTTCTCCTCCCACATAGCGCGTGAGACAGTTGAATTCCTCCTCATATTCCCGAACAGATTTACGGGCCTGGACTAGATCAAGGAAATCACTCTCAAGTCTATCCCATGCCTCGGATGGAAAGAACTTTCGGTTGAACTCAGTCTCGAAATCCCCGAAGGTCACGATGTGCCCATCAGTGCGCTTATCCACCGCAAGCCACCAATTATGTGCGTCACCTTCCAGAAAGTGAACCGCTATATCCTTCTTGTAATCATCTGGGCAGCGTGTGGAACTAAAGTTCCTTACCAGCCGACTCCTCCATTCGTCCGCCTCAATCGGGTCGGAACTACCCTTGAAATGCCTTGTTCCGAGCCGTGAGCTATGCTCCAGCAGACTTAAGTAATCCACCTTCCGAGTGGTTCTAGCCGGTGGTGGATCAATTTCCACAACTTCAGCCGGATTTTCCACATGTCCCACTACTATCGGGGCTGCTGCACGAATCCTAGTAGACTGCCCCACGATCGGATTCTCAGCTGGCGTGATACTCTGGGTCAATGCCGCCAATTCGGTCATAACTATCTTTAGCGCCACCCACATTTTCCTTGCAGAAGGCATGACGGTCTGGTCATCTTCACCAGTCGCGTTAACATCATTCCCCAAATCCGGGTCTGATTGCCGAGCCACGTTCGATGACTCAGCCACTTCCTCGCGATTCTCATTACCGCGGACATTTCCAGCAGGGACCTCGGCTTGCGTGATCACGGCCACAGGCGTTGTCCCGACTCGCCTAGTTACAGGACCGACTGGGTTAGCAACACCTTGGTTCACTCCATCGCCTGCAGCCGCACTCGGATCTGCCGGTGCTTTGTCCTTCTTGCTTTTTCCCAATTTACTCTTTCCTACTTGAGATTTAAACATGTTAGCATCACCTAACCATACAAAAATCCCAGCGAGACTAAGTAAAATCCAAACAATTTCCTAGCGCGAGACACTATAGCCGGATGAGTCGCATTCCCAAACCCAACACGTACTGTCCTAGGAGCAAGCATGCTCTGATACCAACTTGTAACAACCCATCCCGGACTCTAAGCCCGAGAGGCTGTTTCCACTCGAAACCGTAAGTGTTCTGAGCCATTCAGTCCATTTTAAGGTCTATTCTTTAAACGAGGTTCATTGATTCGGTCATTCTGTGATTCATAAGTAATAGAGTCGATTTGTAAGAGTTAGATAAACAAACTATATTTTTATTTATATAACAAAGGATTCGATACAACTTTAGAGTTTGCACTATAGGCTATTACAAGTGTTCGATCCTAGTCTATCCAGTCTAATACGCCACCCATCCTTCCTAGCCCTTGTCTCGCGCGCCTAAGCCAAATCTTTACCACGATCATCATCACTTCCTGAAAACAAAGAGGCGTAAGTAATCTTATATTTACTTAGTGATGCGGAAATTCGCCTATCAATATCTATATGAACCCGTCCCTTAGTAATTCCCATAGAATTCCTTACTATCCGAATCTATCCCAAGACTTAGAATAATCGCATAGGCTTTAGCCGAGCCTTGGTGGATTCTATCCGATCCCCAAGTCACTCGCCAAACCGTGCGTAAACCAATTCCGGATATATCCGTCTCGTTCCCAGCAACGTTGTGACTATTTGTCTTCAGCCATAACCGTTTGCCAATAACTGCAACTATTCCGCAAATAACCGAGGCAAATGGAAGCGGTTATGACCGGCCGTGACTGGCCGACTGGCCGTGGTCACGCACTCATGAATCCATTCGATTACGGTCAATCTATCTACGCATGGTTAGGCAGAAATACGAATATTAACCATGTAATTAGAGTTTCGGCCGAATAACCGTCCAATCAATCAGTAACTGTTCCGGCGAACCGATAGTCATAGATTCATTGTCTAGGTTATGGCCATAGCACTCACCTTTGCCGCTAGTTCTGGTGTGTTGGCGGTTTTCTCCCGTTCCTTAGTCGCTGATGGATCCATCTTGATTTGATCCTCTCGGCCGACTATCCTTTCTGGATTTATCCCACGCGATCCGTATGATATCCGATAACCGCTCGACTATCCACGAACATGGCCGGCGATCTCTTCTCCTTTCTCGACTATATCCTTTTTCCCTCGGTTGTTTTCGTGTTTTCTCTGAATATTTTCCGTTCTATCCCCTTCTGTGCGAAGAAATTCGCCTAAGTATCGTTTATATACGATCTGTGGCGATAACTTCCCAAAACCGCTTCATTAAACGAATGGTTGCCACGTCCCTTCGCTTGATAACTTCCCAAACCGTTTCGCACACTTGGTACGTGTATAGCCTTGCCTTATCCGATTATCATCCTTCCAGCTGGTTAACTAGTCAAGTGATTGATCCAGCTAGCTTACTATCCGGCCAGTTAGTACCGACAGTTCACCGGCTGGCCCAACTGCCGAAAACTTGGTCAACCTGAGTTGAGCTCGCATCCAGCTCCCGTAACTGCCGGTCACTCGGTCCAGCTGGGTTTAGCTTACGTCTAGCTGCCCCAACTGCCGGTCACTCTGTCCAGCTGAGTTTAGCTCACGTCCAGCTGATCCAACTGCCGATCACTCTGTCCATCTGGGTTGAGCTCTTGGCCAGCTGATCCAGCTGGTTTAGCTCGATCTTTCAGCTCGTTTCAGCTCGGTTTAGCCCGTCCAATCCACTTGAGCTATTTCTCTTCTTTTTCCCGATCTTTCTCAATTCTTCTCTCCTTTATCCTGGCTAAGTCATTTTTATCACGGACTTAACCCTTCGGTACGGACCATGGAACGGATTACTTCATCTTTAGTTGACAAGTCTCTTCCCATTCCCGACCATGGCCTGTCCGTCCGAACCTAGCGAGGTTCGGGGCCGTTACAGCCGCATTGCCTTTTCCCGCAAGTTGCGCATTCTCCGCGCCTTACAATAGACTTAAGCCGATCATCTGTCTGATCCCGCTTCCTTTTCTTATCTCCTGACCTATCGGCCGCACTTGGCCGAGATGAAGGTCTGGCCCGGTTCTCCTCCGCGAGGTTGGACTCGACCATCGCTGCCCTTTCAACCAGCTCCGAAACAGTGCTGAAGGTGCATACCGAGCAGTGAATTCGCAGTTTCACCCTTAGGCCACGGAGGAACTGACGAACCTGAACCGACTCCTCCTCGAGTTCTCTTCCCACATAGTGCCTGAGATGGTTAAATTCATCCTCATATTCCCGAACCAATTTTCGGCCTTGAACCAGATCGAGGAAATCATTATCAAGTCTATCCCATGCCTCCGATGGAAAGAACTTCCGGTTGAACTCGGTCTCAAATTTCCCGAAGGTCACAATGCGCCCACCAGTGCGCTTATCAACCGCGAGCCACCAGTTATGTGTGTCACCTTCCAGAAAGTGAACCTCAATATCCTTCTTGCAATCATCTGGGCAGCATGTGGAACTAAAGTTCCTTACCAACCGACTCCTCCATTCGTCCGCCTCAATCGGATCGGAACTACCCTTGAAATGCCTTGCTCCGAGCCGTGAGATGTGCTCCAATAGACTTAAGTAATCCACCTTTCGAGTAGTTCTAGCCGGTGGTGGATCAATTTCCACAACTTCAGCCGGGTTTTCCACTCGTTCAACTACTACAGGAGTTGTTGCGCGAATCCTAGTCGACTGCCCCACAGTCGAATTCTCGGCTGGCGTGATACTCTGGGTCAAGGCCGCCAGTTGGGTCATGACCGTCTTTAGCGCCACCCACATTTCCCTTGCCGAAAGCATGACTTTCTGGTCATTCTCACCAGCCGCGTTAACATCATTCCCCAAGTTCGGGTCTGATTGCCGAGCCACGTTCGATAACTCAGCTACTTCCTCCCGATTCTCAGTATCACGGACATTTCCAACAGGGACCTCAGTCTTGGCTCGCGTGGTCACAACCACAAGCGTTGTTCTGGTCTGCCCAGTCACAGGACCGACTGGGTTAGCAACGCCTTGGTTCACTCCATCAACTGCAGCCGAACTCGGATCTGCCGGTGCTTTATAATTCATGGTTTTTCTCGGTTTACTTTTTCCCGCCTGAGATTTAAACATGTTAGCATCACCTAATCATACAAAAATCCCAGCGAGACTAAGTAAAACCCAAACAATTCCTAGCGCGAGACACTATAGCCGGATGAGTGGCATTCCCAAACCCAACACGTGACTGTCCTAGGAGCAAGCATGCTCTGATACCAGCTTGAAACAACCCATCCCGGACTCTAGGTCCGAGAAGCTGTTCCCACTCGAATCACTAAGTGATGCCGAGCCAATCAGTCCATTTTAAGGGCCTATTCTTTAAAACGAGGTTCATTAATTCGGTCATTCTGAGATTCATAAGCAATAGAGTCGATATGCAAGAGATAGATAAAACAACTGGATTCGTATTTATATAACAAAGGATTCGATACAACTTTAGAATTTGCATTATAGGCTATTACAAGTGTTCGATCCTAGTCTATCCAGTCTAATACGCCACCCATCCTTCCTAGCCCTTGTCTCGCGCGCCTAAGCCAAGTCATTCCCACGATCACCATCCTTTCCTGAAATCAAAGAGGCGTAAGTAATCTTATATTTACTTAGTGATGCGGACATTTGCCTAACAATGACTATATGATCCCGTTGTTTAGTATTTCCCATAAAATCCCTTAGTATCCGAACCTATCCGAGACTTAGAATAACCGCATAGGCTTGAGCCGAGCCTTTGCGGATTCTATCTGATCCCCAAGTCACTCGCCGAACAGTGCGTAAACCAATCCCGGATATAACCGCTTCGTTCCCAGCCAAATTGTGACTAAATGCCTTTAGCCACAACTATTTGCCAATAACCGCGACCATTCTGCGAATAGCCGAGACAAATGGAAGCGGTTATGACCGGCCGTGACTGGCCGACTGGCCGTGGTCACGCACGCATGAATCCGTACGATTACGATCAATCTATCTACGCATGGTCAAGCAGAAATACGGGTATTAACTATGCAATTAGAGTTTTGGCCGAATAACCGTCCAATCAATCCATAACTGTTTCGGCAACCCGATAGCCATGGATTCATCTTCTCGATTATGGCTATAGCACTCACATTTGCCGTTCGTTCCGGTGTGTGGATGGTTTTCTCCCGTTCCTTAGTCGCAGATGGATCCATCTTGATTCGATCCTCTCGGCCGACTATCCCTGGCGGAATTATTCCACGCAATCTGAACGATATCCGAGAACCGCTCGACTATCCACGAACACGTCCGGTGATCTCTTCTCCCTTCTCGATTATATGCCTTTTTCTCCATAGTTGTTGTTTTCCTCAAGTCTAGAGATGACTAAGGATTTTCCAGGATTCTCACTATTTTGTTTAGAGTCTTGAGCTCCTAACTGATATGAATCAAGGGTAGTGAGCTCATGTTTCTCATCTAGGCATGCTGGTGATGGCATTGCATCTGGTTGCTCTTCTTCAGCTTTCTCATCCTCCATTGGACAAGTTAATTGTAGCATCTGCTCTCCTTGTAGCCTTTCTTCTTTTCTGGTTTCCCTTTCTTTTTTTCTTATTCCTGGATCAAAACTCTTTGGCAAAGACAAGTGCATAAGTCTAGCATTGGAAACTAAAAACTCAGGATGAGATAAATTATCACTATCAATAGATTTTTTTGTTTTCTCTACTAGTGAAGTTTCTGCCAACATTTTCTTAATCGCTTATAACATGTTGGTTCTTTAGAATTAACAAATTTAGAAGACTTACCTTGGGTTGGTGGGTCTGGTGACTTTGTTATAGCCTTAGAGCTAGATGTTGTTGCCTTGGGTGCAACTTCTCTTTTCAAGGGTTCATCTTTGGAGCTTGGTTCCTGGACCATTGATATATCATGGTTTTTACCCGTTTTTGGACCATGATATAAGTGTTTTTATAGAGTCTTTTGTTAGTTTTCGAGTCCTATTTGAGTCTTTACAGGTTGGACTACGATTGGAGCAAAGTTGGAGATTCTGGAGTTTCTTGGAGCATTCTGGAAGAAGTTGCAAAGTGATGAAGTCAGAAGACGAATTTACACGCAAGGTGTCGATCGACACCACTTAGTGTCGATCGAAACCAATCGAGACTGCCAAGTTTCACGAACTTCCATCAGGAAAAGGAAATCACAAGAAGTTTCAAGTATTTACAAGTTTGCCCCTGACGCGAGTTTGCCTATAAATACAAGTTTTCAAGGCATTGTTTTAGACACCAATTATTTATTCTTATTTTATGTTTTGAGACTTTGAGAGAGATTTGTCCAGAGCTTTTTGGGGAGATAATTCTATACTCTTCTGAGAAGTTTTTGAACCCCTTTAATTCTATTAATCTCTTTTATGCAATCTTCTTTATTCATGATGTTTTCTTCATTCACCATGTCTGAGTAGTTTGCTAGTTAGGTTTAGGGTTTTTCAAAGGTGATTAATGAATTGTTAGGTCGAATTAAATTGTTAGGATAAAATCATTAGAGTTCTTCATCTGGATTTGTGTTTAATGCTTATTCTAGCTTCGCGACCTAGAATCTGATCTTAGGTTAATTAATAGATGCGAGAGTATTATTGATTGCCTGAACTAATGTTAGATGAGCAAAATACCTATTCGCAAAGAGATTTGGTTTAGGGTTTTGTGAACAATTGAACCTGAACTTTAATGCTTGTTTGAATCGATAGGATTTGCAAAGAGATTTGGAATTCTAGGGTTTAGACATAGATAATCTTCGCAGCGAGAGTTGGTTGATTTTACATTAGTGTTTCGAGTTCTAGAACAGTTCTTCATAATTCCTAACATTCTGTCTAGACCTGCAATTTAGATCACCTGAGAATTTCCCTGAACCTAGCGCCTTAGTCTCCTGATTTTAAGAACCTATTTCGTGATACTCATTTATTTCTTTGCCTTGTTTTACTTTTATATTATTTGACCTAGCATAATCTGAACTTAGAAACCTTAGCGTAGCATCTACTTCTCTTGGGATTTCGATACCCCTTATACTACGATTGCTTTTGCTGTGCACTTGCAGTAGTTTTATTAGGGTAAAACCTGACCCCTATCAACCATTGCAAGGCTTATTGCTGGTGTCTTTTCTCCCTTGGACGTGGGCTCTCTTAAACCTGTTTCAGCTCCCTTTGACACAGACAAATGCATCATACCAGTGTTAAATAGTTTAGATACTAAGTCATCTAAAGAAGGTCTTAGCTGAGCTTTTGCTTGAACAATGGTTTTTGGTTTTTCTGTTGACTTGCCCAATGCTTTTTGGCTGAGAACATTCTTCTTCTCCATGGCTTGCTACTTTTATACAAATTCTTTATGCATTCTTGCCTTGAGATCTCTCCAATCTAGAACTGGCTTCTTGTGGACAGTTGGAATATTTCCCTTTAACCACCATTCATAAGCTCTTTTAGTAAATCCTTGGACAGCTTGTGATAACTTCTTTTCCTTGGGAATGTTGTTGCTTTGTAGCCACATTTCCATAGTGCTTTCCCAACATAGATACACATTAGGGTCTTCACTTGAACCTGAAAATATTAGAGAATTAAATCTGGAACCACTCCTTTTGGTTGTTTGCTTCCTCGAATAATCTGGTGGTTTAGGTTCAACATATTCAGCTCCAGGTGCATCTCCAAATCCAGTTTCTTCTTTTTGTTGGATTCGTGTCAGCCTCTTCCCTAGTGTTTGGACTTGTGCCTGAATGTTCACAAGAATCTGTGCAAGTTCGGGTGCATTCAAAGCTTCTCCCATGGTAATTCCTGTGTTCACAACTTAAACAAACAAAGGATCAAGTGCAAAAGTGTGGATTGGAAGTTTTATAACAACACAAACCCAAATACTAATACAAAATGATCAAGTGTGAATAAAGGATGGATGGTTGCAATGAATCAAATGAAATTTTTTTTTTTTGGTTTTCTGAGTTAAGTGAATGCAAAACAGAATAAAATCAAAGGGATTCAAATGAACAAATGACTTTTTTTTTTAATGGATGCTTGGTTTAAAGAAATTCAAATAAACAAATAAAAACAATGCAATTTTTTTTTTTTTTAAATTATGAAATGATTCAATATGCAAACAGAATTGAAACAAAATAATTTTTTTTTAGATGATGAAATGTATGCAAGTATAAATGAAATGATCTAATATGGAAAACAGATTCAGAAATAAACAAAAACACAAACCGAATTCAAATCCTTTTTTTTTTAAATGAAAAACAAAGAACAATAAGAACAAGTTTAAAATTTTTTTTTTTTTTTTTGAGTTTTCTGAAAAGAAATGAAGAACAAAACGAAAATGCAAGGATAAAACGATAGATAAAACCTGGGTTTAGGAGCGTTAAGCTGGACTAAAGTCACTCTCTTTCAGCTGGTCGGATGGAATATGGTCGAAGTGGGAACATGGCGTCTGTCAAGGGACTAAAGTCACTCCTTGAGAAGGCTGATCAGATGATGATGGATAGATGGTGGATCGAAGAACGCCACTCAAGGGTGTGAAAGCCCTTGTGATGAGTTCACAAACCTAGTCTCAAGGAATCGCACACTAGAGACATAGATTCAAACGTTTACTAAGTATAGAAATCCATCTAACTTTGATAAACAAACAAAGCCTAAGCTTTAGAGAAAAATCTCTTTTATATTTCCAAAAATTTCAAATGTGTTTTTACAATGAGAACAATTGAGCTTTTATAGCTCTTACAAGGGATCTTTACAATAAATTACATTTAAAGGAAATTATACACATTTAAATAAAAATAGCAAAATAAGCTAAATCAAATAACAATCTTCTTGCCACCAATTTTGCCTTGGACTTGAATGAGGATTTTTGACTTTGTGAAGTTATGAGCAATGATATTTTGATAATAAATCCACATATTGAAGACCTTTGATTTTATGCTTTTGAATATTGTATCATTCTCTCCCTCTTCAAATGGTTTTGTCCTCAAAACCGTTTAACATTGAGAATTTTTTTTTTTTTTTTTTTTTTTTAGCAGAATAATCTGAAAAATCCCAAAACAAATGGAAACAATTTTTTTTATTTTTATTATAAAGGATGAAAAAAAAAACAAAACTGAATTGAAAAGATAAAGGGTAGGAGCTTTTAGCTCTGATACCAGATGACACGTTCCTCAAAAGCTGAGGCACGTTTTGGGGATGATGGAGGCTGAAAGCTGGACTGAAGTCACTCCTGGATCATTGGAAGATGTTTCCTGACTCTCCTGGATTTTTAGATGTGTCTCCTGAATGCTTAGATGTATCTCCTGGTCGCCAAAGTTTGGTTTGCAAGTGGTTAAACTCGCCAGCTTCCAGAGCATCCGCCGGTTTAGAAGTTGAATACCTTTTAAACCGTAATTCATTTTGGCCTGAATCCAATTTGCCTCGGTTCCCTGATGAGTTAAGTTTCCAGAACATCCGGTCTCGTTGCTTGATTCACCGTGGTTTGGCCGGAATGATTTAATTAGTAGTCGCAAGTCTCCATCGGGTCCAATGAACATCTGCCAACTTGTATCTTGAATATCTTCTTCATATGGACTCTTTTTTGTATGATTCTTCTTCTTGGTGAACTCTGGATGAGTTAAGTATGCTCTACAAGTGTTGGTTGAGTTTGAATGTTTGATATCAACCTCCGTTTGAGCTAAACTCAACTCGCATGCCTCTTTAGCTCTCCTCAGCTTCATGTTCTCCATTTCATGACTCCTGGATCCGTGCTCCTTGGCTGATGATGACTCTAGGTTCATATCAATGGTACGTCCCGCCGATCCTAGCGAGGATCGGGGATGTTACATGATAAGCGCAGGAAAGAGTTAGAGTTTGATGTGGGTGACATGGTGTATCTCAAGACAGTCACTTGAAACAACCCATCCCGGACTCTAGGTCCGAGAGGCTGTTCCCACTCGAATCACTAAGTGATACCGAGCCAATCAGTCCATTTTAAG
Organism: Alliaria petiolata; assembly: GCA_020283515.1. Taxonomy (NCBI): domain Eukaryota; kingdom Viridiplantae; phylum Streptophyta; class Magnoliopsida; order Brassicales; family Brassicaceae; genus Alliaria; species Alliaria petiolata. Next base: position 328,295,692 of record JAHZTW010000001.1, on the reverse strand, counting down.
GGCCTATTCCTTAAAATGAGGTTCATTAATTCGGTCATTCTGAGATTCATAAGCAATAGAGTCGATATGCAAGAGATAAATAAAACAACTGTATTCTTATTTATATAACAAAGGATTCGATACAACTTTAGAGTTTGCACTATAGGCTATTACAAGTGTTCGATCCTAGTCTATCCAGTCTAATACGCCACCCATCCTTCCTATCCCTTGTCTCGCGCGCCTAAGCCAAATCATTCCCACGATCACCATCCTTTCCTGAAATCAAAGAGGCGTAAGTAATCTTATATTTACTTAGTGATGCGGACATTTGCCTAACAATGACTATATGATCCCTTTGTTTAGTATTTCCCATAAAATCCCTTAGTATCCGAACCTATCCGAGACTTATAATAACCGCATAGGCTTGAACCGAGACTTGGCAGATTCTATCCGATCCCCAAGTCACCCGCCGAACCGTGCATAAACCAGTCCCGGATATAACCGCTTCGTTCCCAGCCAAATTGTGACTAAATGCCTTCAGCCATAACTGTTTGCCAATAACCGCGACTATTCTGCGAATTGCCGAGACAAATGGAAGCGGTTATGACCGGCCGTGACTGGCCGACTGGCCTTGGTCACGCACGCATGAATCCGTACGATTATGATCAATCTATCTACGCATGGTCAAGCAGAAATACGAATATTAACCATGCAATTAGAGTTTTGGCCGAATAACCGTCCAATCAATCCATAACTGTTTCGGCAACCCGATAGCCATGGATTCATCGTCTCGATTATGGCTATAGCACTCACCTTTGCCGTTCATTCCAGTGTGTGGACGGTTTTCTCCCGTTCCTTAGTCGCAGATGGATCCATCTTGATTCGATCCTCTCGGCCGACTATCCCTTGCGGAATTATTCCACGCGATCTGAACGATATCCGAGAACCGCTCGACTATCCACGAACACGTCCGGTGATCTCTTCTCCCCTCTCGATGATATGCCTTTTTTCTCGCCTATCTCTGTACCTTTCTCTGGGAATTTTCCCTTGAATGTGTTCTATGCGAAGAAAATCGCTTACGTGTTCCTTATATAGGATGTGTGGCTGTGAATGGTTTGAAACCGCTCCTTTGAACGAATGGGTGCCACGTCTTTCTACCCATCAACCGCCCAAAACTGTCCCGCACACTTGGCACGTGCACCGCCGAGCCTTATCCGAGCGTCCCATTTCCCAGCCAACAAGCTAGTCAGGTGCGGCGTCCAGCTAGCTTCACTGGCTGGCCAGCTAGCACTATCACTCACCGAGCTGACATGATTACCGAACACTCTGTCCAGCTCAGTTTAGCTCGTCCGATCCACTTGAGCTATTTCCCTTCTTTTTCCCGACCTTTCTCATTCTTTCACTCCCATATTCGGCTAAGTCCTTTCCCATTCGACATAGCCCACACTTCTGACCATGGAACGGATTCAACTTGGTTTTTATCCAACTTATTTTTCCCCATTCCCGACCATGGTCCGTCCCGGCGATCCTAGCGAGGATCAGGGATGTTACATGATAAGCGCATGAAAGAGTTAGAGTTTGCTGTGGGTGACATGGTGTATCTCAAGACAGTCACTTACAAGGGCAAAGATCGAGCATCATTGAATGGGAAGCTAAGTCTGAGGTACATGGGACCGTATAAGATTTTGGAAAGGATCGGTTCAGTGGCTTACCGACTTGAATTACCACCGTCTATGGAACAATTCCACAAAGTGTTCCACGTTTCTATGCTAAGGAAATGCATAAGTGACCGGGACAATGTGATTCTGGAACCACCTTCAGACTTAAGGGAAAACATGATTATTGTGGGAAGGAAAGTCAAGGCTGAACGCAGAAAGAAAGTTCAAATGATTCAGGTCGTTTGGGATTGTAATGGTGAAGAAGAAGTGACTTGGGAACCATAAGCAAGGATGAAGGCCTAATTTCCTAAATGGTTCGATAAACTTAAGGAAAATCCGGAGTTAAGTGGTCCTAAGAAGACTCGAGGACGAGTCTAAGCCGAGTGGGGGAGAGTCGTAACGTCCGCGTTTGTGGAATCGAGCTGGTACGAGCGGCCAAGTTCGAAAATCAGGATGTTAAGGCAGGGATTAAGAAAAATCGGGGGGTTAACTGAGAAATCAGAGTGTTCGAGCTGGCAAGAAGATTAGCCGAGAGATTGGGCAAGTTGCTGAGCTAAAATCAGAACAACCGAAAGGAAATGAAGTTGTCCGTGAAAGTCGGAGCCGGCCTTGAAAATCGGAGCATGGTCGGATGCGAGCTGGACATGAGCTGGGCTAGAGTGGCTCGGACAAGTGGATTTCAGACAGTCCGGGTTTTTCGGGAGTTTGGTCGGAAGTCGGACAGGACGGTTACTTTGGTCCGAGCTGAGCTGGCAATGTTCGAGAGCCTTGTAGTTATCCGGATGGAAACGGAAATAATCGCCTAAGTCTAGACATAACCGAGCGGGAGCGGTTATAGCCGAGGGAAAATTATTAAGCGATTGGCTACGTTTGGCGGGAACGGTTATTCGATTGGGAAGCGAAGATTGGCCGAGTAAATTAGACGCGGGAACAGTTTAATTTTGTTTCGCTTGGGCAAAACGCTGCGGATCGACTAAAAGGACAATTAATGCCGAAAAACATGTTTTAACGTGGGAAAGATCGCATAACTTCTTTTTCTGCGCGACTTTCATCGAGAGAAAAACAGATTATCGAGAGAGAAAGACTTAGAGAGATTTCGTCCGAGAGAAAGTGCTTTATCCGTGAATTTATCGAGAGTTCCTGAATCTGATCGAGAGACAGCCGGGTGAATCCGACTATCGCCGAGAGAGTTCGTGACTGCGTTCGGGAGATCGTTACTGGATCAAGAAACCGCCGATCAAATTCAAGTGTTTTGTGATCTTCGACTGTCTAAGGTGAGTGAGTGACTGTATTCATACGTTTATAGTCGTTTCCGCATATATTCACTGAGGCTTTGATGGCTTGATTGTTTCTATGATTGATTGCTTATCTTCCATTGATCTTTGATATACTCATATATTTCACACATTTAGCTTGCATTTAGGACATAATTGCATTCATATTGCATTCATACTTAGAGAATTTAGGACTTGATTCTTGAGAAAGATCCCTTCGATCTTAAAGATTTCCTTATCTTAGCAGATTTAGGAGATCCCTTAAATCCAAATCCAAGAGACTAGCTCATCCTTTCCCAAACGCCATGGATGCTTAGGGAGCTAGTTAGGCCGTTTTTGAGATTTATGCTTCATGTTCTTCACCTTTTCTTTCCACCACGAACCATGGGTTAGGAGGAAAGGGTGAGGAAAGGGTTTATTCCAAACGCCATGGATAAACCTAGCTTAGCTTCTCAAGACCTAGAGATTGCACTTAAACGTGTAGATCTATATTTTTAAAACCCAAAGTTGAAATCTTGGACCTCCTTAAGCGTGATCCCCAACCTTGAATCCACTATTAGCCTTTGAAAACTTAAAATCAACATTTCCTAGCTGTAAAGTTTGAATCTTTTGTCTTACTTTCTTAAAAATAATCTTTTTAGCTTAAGGCTTTCATTAGGGTCTTAAAATTTATAAATTCGTGTTCTTGGTATTGCTAGTATTTTAGAAATTCCCTAGTATCTTATTTCGCACCCTGGTAATTAGCTAGAAGTCAGTAAAATTTTATTTCTAGTTTTTAAAAATCATTTCATTAGCTAGAAATCGCCTAGTTATTCTGTCCTTAGATTTCGATTTTATAAAATTAGTAGATGTCTCATTTAAATTCCTAGAAGTTGTCTGCTAGTTATTTAACATTCCAGTAGGGATTTTAAAATAGTTTTCAAGTTCATTAGGATGTCACAAGTAGTTTATTAGGAATTATCTCCCCATTTAATCCGAAAATGACTTAGCTTAACTTTGAGCCCTTGTATTCCTTGTGCCTTTCAACAACCTGAATTGGATTGACAACCTTAAGTACTACATTGACAAATGAGACTAAGGTTTTGATAATCACCATAAAAACCTAGTTATCAAATGGCGCCGTTGCCAACTTGGGTTTAGTTGAAAGTATTAGGATTTGGAGTTTAGTTGAGACTAAGATCCTTTTATTTTTACCTTGGTTACTGACTTTTCTACTTTTCTATTTGCATTCTCAGGTACATGAACTTGCATTCTAGAGGTGACAACAACTTATTACCACGTCTAGACAACATTCATCAACTCGGCAGTGCACGACATAGAAGAGAACAAGCACAAGGGTTTGAATAAGTTGTTCAACCGGTTATGGCTGAACACGACGAAGTTGCTGCTCCACAAGCTCCGGCTGGTAGGGGTAATGGAAACCCTTACCATGCTCCAAGGCTGCCCGAATAATCGGAGCCGGTGATGCCCCAAACACTCATCAAAACCGTTTTGGCATCACCCCTCCACCGGTGCAGAACAACAACTTCGAGATAAAGTCGGGCTTTATCTCGATGGTTCAGAACAACAAGTTCCATGGACATGCAATGGAGGACCCTTTGGAGCACCTGGACAACTCCGAGCAAGTTTGTGGAATGATAAAGATCAATGGGATATCGGAAGATAGTTTCAAGCTTCGGCTTTTCCCTTTTTCACTTGGGGACAAAGCTAGGCATAGGGAGAAGACATTACCCCAAGGGACTATCACCTCTTGGGCAGATTGCAAGAAAGCGTTTCTATCCAAGTTTTTCTCAAGTACAAGGACAGCTCGGCTAAGGAGTGAGATTAGCGGTTTTGCACAAAGGCAAAATGAGACTTTTAGTGAAGCAATGGAGAGGTTTAAGGACTACACCATTGCATGTCCTCACCACGGCTTCACTGAAGAGACACTCTTGAGCACCATATACAGAGGAGCTTTGCCGAATATTTGCTTGCTACTAGATACCGCAAGCAAAGGCAACTTCTTAGGACAAGAAGTTCAAGCGGGTATGGAGTTGATTGAGAATTTGGCCTTGAGTGACGGTAACTATTTCGAGGACTATAACAGAGCACAAAGGGGTAATGAGCTTGAAACACACAGGAAAGAGCTGAAGTCACTCCACGAAAAAATTGACAAGATGATGCTTGCGACACAAAAGCAAGTACACTTTGTGGGAGAAGCTTCGGATTTGTTCCAAGAGGGAGATCAAGAGGAGTTTGAGGAAGCCAATTGGGTTGGTGTCCAAGACTAACCTAAGCCATAGGGCTATGTACAATGGTATCAAGGCAACAACAATCTATCTTACCGAAGTACCAATGTGGAAAACCCCAAAGATCAAGTATACCCCCCACAACAAGGAAAACCTTTTGTTCATTTCAACAAAGGTGGGTTTCCACAAAACAGTGGGTATCAAGGGCAGAGACAAGGCAACTTCCAAGCCCAACAACAGCAAGGGAAAAAGAGTTACCCTCCTAGTTTTGTGCCACAGCAGCACCAAGTTCAAGCTCCACCTCAGGATCCGGTACAAGCTATGTTACAACAATTACTTCAAGGGCAAGCATCTACAAATCAAAAATTTGTGGATATGAAAAATAGGCTGGACTCTTCTCTCACTGAGGTATCTACACAGATCACCAACATTAACAACAATATTCGCCAGCTAGAGAAAGGAAAGGCCAGTTCCAGTGGTCAAGATAGCTTACCCGGCAAGTGTGAGACAAACCCTAAGGAGTATGCAAATGCGATCACTTTGAGGAGTGGGAAAGAGCTCCAACCACGGTCTATACTTGATGACAATGAGGACATTGTGGTTCAAGAGGGGTAGAGTAATCTCTCAAATGATCAAGAGATCACATTTGACAATGTCTACATTGCAAGGCCAAAGAAAGGCAAGGAAGCGGTTTTGGAGAAAAAAGTGGAGCAAGTTAGCAAAGAGAAAGAAGCTTTCGTGCCTCCACCTTACAAACCGAATCTCCCCTTCCCTGGAAGATTCAAGAAGCAGTTGGTTGAGAAGCATAGAGCTTTGTTTGAGAAGCACTTGAGGAACGTTGAGCTAAAGTTGCCGCTACTTGATTGTTTAGCTATGGTGCCGAAATACGCCAAGTTTTGAAGGATACTCTAGATAAAATGGTAAAAGAGAGTGAAGAGGTCTTGGTATTGATTCAAGAATGCAGTGCAATCATCCACAAGCAGATAGCTCCAAAGAAATTAGGAGGTCCGGGGTCATTCACCATCCCTTGTGCAATCGGCCCTTTGAAGTTTGAAAGTTGTTTGTGTGACCTTGGGGCAAGCATAAATCTTATGTCTCATTCCATCGCAAAGAAGTTGGGCTTTACCAAGTTTAAAGAGTGCAGAATATCACTCATTCTGGCTGACCGAAGCATAAGACTCCCAGTAGGCATGCTTGAAGACCTACCCCTGAGGATTAGCAACCTGAATGTACTGACATATTTTGTAGTGCTAGAAATGGATGAAGAACCAAGAGACCCTCTAATCCTTGGTAGACCCTTTCTAGAAACTGCTGGGGTCATTATAGACGTGAAGAATGGCAAGATTTCTCTACACCTGGGCAAAGACATCAAGCTGAACTTTGACATCAACGAAGTCTTGAAGAAGCCGACGATTGTGATGTGATCTGATATCTCTGTAAGTTGCATGTTTTTAACACATATTTCATGCTAGTTAGGACTTCATTCTTGCACTTTCATCTTATTTTTCATTACATTTTCACTCATGATAGATTAGATGCATTAGGTTAGGTTTTTGCATAGTTTTGCATGTTTGGAGTGTTTTCTCAGGTGCTTTAGGATGGTCCGAAGAAGAAACCAAGGTGGGAGATTTCAAATGGAGGACGAGCAGATGATATCGAGCATGGATCACGACCCTGTAGCCGATATGGACAAGCGCATGATGAACCTCGACGAGTAGCAGCGACTTAGTCCCGAAAGGAACACCCGAAGCGAAGATCCAGCAAGAGGATTCCATGAAGATGGATATCGGAGCAAGGCAACGAGAAATATTCGATTCAAGTAACAAGGAAGGCAAGCCTTCACGACACGATCCCGAAATACTTGCCCGACATGGAGACTACCCAAAGAATCAGAAGAGTTAGCATATCGGCGTGCTCACCACAACTTGACCCCGAAACGCTAAAGTCCAAAATAGTACTATTTCGGGAAAGTGGTCCCAACGTTTTAGGTTTTTCCTCTTTTATGTATAAATACTCTCTCCTCCACTCTTATCCTTATCATCACGCTTTCTAGTTTTATTTTCTGTCTCTTTTCAAAAACCGAAAACTATCTTTGTATTTTCACCATTGAAGCTTGTTTCAAAGCTTTGATTTTTATGCTATCTTGTAGTTTTAAGTATTATCGCTTAATGTACTTCAAGAAAGCTTCTTCCTTTTCTTATTTTCGACTATCTTGCAAGCCATGAGTAGCCTTCTTATCCTTATGGATCTTGGGGTTTCTCAAATAGCGCATGAGTAGTCTCTTTAGGATTTTGATGGGTTGAAAGGACCAAGGAACTCTCAGGTTATTATTTCTTGCTTAGCTAAAACATAAAGTTAGATTCTTTCTTGTTTATCATTCCCAAAGCTTAGTCTAGTATGGACATCTAGCCTAAAGTCCATAGGCGGCTTGACACGAACGCCACGTGCTTGCTTAGCCGGATCCATTAACAAGAGTTTGACTCCTTGGGCTAAGACTAACCATCTNTTTTTTTTTTTTTTAAGAATACTCAAGAACATGAGGAAGCTTACAAGAATACTAAGAAGACTTAAAAAGAGAGAATAGAAAGACTTGATTAAAAACTTGATGATTTATTACAAGCAGACACACACTCCTTATATAGAGTTTTAAACATGGCTCTTGTCCTTAAAAGAGGGGTTAAGGGGCAAGGGACAAGGGGCAAGGGACAAGGGACCTATCTAATCCCACTTCCTAAAGCATAAAAACTTTTCTGGGTCAACTTCCAAATGGTTCGAGCGGCATGATCGATCGTTCAGTCGATCTATTTTGGATCGAGTCATTTGGTCGATCTTTGACTCGATCAGCGTTTAGTTCGGGTGGTCAGGTCGATCGGTCAGTCGATCTGCCGCGGATCGACTAATCTTGGTCGATTTTCTAGTCGATCACTCCTTGATCGACTCATTTTGCTCGATCTACCTCTCAATCTTGGTTGAATCGACTGGCCTTTGTCGATCTTGAAGTCGATCTTTGCTCCTTCTCTTTTGTCCAAGTTTCCTTTTGATTCATACCAACTTTTATGCTCTTCTTTCATCTTCTTGTTAATGCTCAGCATCCATCACAGCTCCAAGTACTCTAAACAACCTGAAAAATATGCAAATATGCAAGAAACCATGCAAATGCTAATGCAAAGTGTTCTAGGACTTAAAATGATACAAATGATGCAAACTAGTCTATTATGTATGATGTATGCATGAAAAACGTATTCTAAATGCAAGCTAAATATGCGAAATATATGAGTATATCAACTCCCCCAAACTTGCCTTTTGCTTGCCTTCAAGCAAACAAAATTCAAGCTAGGAAGAGATGATTAAAAACGGGGGCTCAAATGCAAAAAGTGTTTTTCAAATGTAACAATTCAAAAGTCCTTGTTCTCAGTTCTAGGATGCAGTATACAAGCATTTACTGAAAAGGACTTAGCCATGATCATCACAAATCGAAATTCAAATCAAGACTTGTTTATTCCAAGCAATCCAAGAATCAAAACTTTTAACATTCATTAAGAGCTCCAAACCGTGAATCACACTTGTGCCTTTTTTTTTTTTATACTGAATACATTTGGTAAGGGTTAAGGTTATGAGATAAAAATGATCTCATTTAAATGGGTACTCCAAGCAATGGTTTCTTTCAAAAATGTTTGAACTTATACATAATGCTAAAGGTAAAAGGCAATGCATGCATACATGACTAGACTCACATCTACCCAAGTATACTAACAATGATCATAATCCCTCTCTAATTCATTTTTATATTTTCCAAGCTCACTTACCCTCTAGAAACTACCCAAATCAACAAGGTTATTCACGCCAAGCTTAAACCCATAAGAACTCCATCAAATACTTTCTTTTCTAAGGGAAAATTCTTAAACTTTGCTTAAGGCTAGTGGTATGGTCATAAATATTATCTCTTTTCTTTCTTTTGATAGCTTTCTTCTAAAAATATTTCTTTTATGCATTTGGCCTCTAGGGCTCTTTTTCTTTGTTTGAGCTTTTTCTTATCACAAATCAAGATTAACCCCTAGAAATATGTATCCCTTTTTCATCTTTTTCCTTAACACTTTCCCATTCTCAAACCCGTGAACTCCCAATTCCCAAACAAGCATAAAACTAGCTTCAAAATGCAAAGCTAGCAACATTATGAGAGCCTAAACATGTCGCACAAAACCTAACACTTTATGCCAAGTTCAAACAGAAAATAAGACCTCACAATTTGCAATCACACACGAAATTTGGCTTGAAATAAGGCAAGGGTCAAGGTGAGGTATTCTATTTAGGCTTACAAAGAGTGGTGAAGTGAATAAGAAAGCCTAAATATTTTGATGTAATCCATGTATTCTTTTTCAAATGCACAAGCATGATAATTAGATGTTCATGTTAAGGTTCCGATTTTTAAGTAAGGATTCAATTCATGCTTTTTCAACTTTAAGCCAAGAAAATCTAATCAAATGATCCAAGCATGGTTAGAACTTAATTTCAAAATTGCACAAGGCATCAAAGAACTACTAACTAGGGCCTTGAACCAATACATGAGCTTAAAACACTTTTAAAGGAAATTTTTCATCATTGCCCCCTATGCATATGAGTGATGCAACCTATATGATAAAAATCTAGACTCAATCCTACAATATTTGATAATGCAAATGCAAGCTATATGTATTTTTTTTCGAAATTTTTATGAATTTTTCTGATTTTTTTTTCTTTTTCTATGCAAGAATTTTTTATGAATGTAAGAAGACTCAAAAATGAAAACACAAAATAAGATCAAATAAAATATGTCAAAGCACAAACTCTCCTCCCCCAAACTTGAATGACACCGTCTCGGTGTTAAACAAATTCAAGAGAAGACACACAAAAATAAAAATAAAAATGCATGTTATATACAAAGTTTGGCGTTTTTGGTACCTTGAAGCTAGAGATGGCCGGAGCTTGAGGTTGCTCCGGTCCTCCTGCTCTTCGTGTCATGGAGTATTCCCTTGTCCTTGTTCCTGGTTGGACGGTCTTGGAGTGAATGACGTCCAGCTTGGAAATCTTCGGGCTCACGGATTTGTATACCTCAGGTTGAGTGTTTTGCCGCCGTCGTGTCTACTTGTTCAACTTCATCACTCAAGGTCATCTCTGAAGAGCTTCTCCCTTGAAGGACTTTGACCTTTCTTACCAGCTTCTTGATCATCTTGCTTTTCCATTTGTTTACTTTGCACTGAATCTCCACAACTGAGGCAAGGAATTTTTCTGCTTTGGTGCGCGGCTCATAGTCCAACTTCGGGAGATCATAACTTGATGGCATTTCAGCATCTGTGGGAGGAGATTCTGGTGATGATTGGGCAAGTTGTAGTGCTGTTGGCACGCCTCCAAGAGACGCATAACATTCCTCATTGCTTGGCAAGAACTCGATGTTGCCGACGCTATTAGCGAGCGTTTCTTCCGGGTTGGGTAAGATGCACGTCTTCTTCTCGTGTTCCTCATTGTAGAACAGGTATGCATAGTAACCTGGAGCTGGAGTAGGTCCCAAGGATTCCGTGTTGATCATGTAGGCTTGATCCATGTATGCACGTTCCGCGCATGGTGTGAACTCGGTAAGTGGTACTCCCGCTTGCACAAACAGTGGCGTGAGAAAGCCACCAATGAGTGCTGATGTTGCCTTGCACTTAATGGCCCAAGCTTTGTACCTGAGTAAGGATGAAGCCAGGATGCATCCATAGTTAACGTTATCTCCAAGATCATCCTCCATTGGTTCATCACTCCTCTCGCTATCGCATAGAACGTTTTTAACTCCTTGGAAAAGGAAGCACAGCTCGTTCTTTGTCACTGTTGCTGTCGTGGATCTCCCACTGAATGTGTTGGCTGCCAGCTTCAGAGTGTATCTTAGCAAAGGGTTTCACACCTTCTTGATTTTGGCGGTATTGGATTTGTAATCTCCATCGCTAATCAAGTCCCATAGCTTGCTTGCGGATTTTGAATGTGATAAGACCCTCGGATGGAATTGGGATGCTCGGATCTTCATATTCGCAATCCAAGGTGGAGAGGAAGTGAAGCGTAGCTTCGGGGTAGGTGGGACAGTCCATCCGTGAAAGACATGCAAGCCCCATGTTAGTGAACAGCTCATCAAACCCTTCCAACAATCCTAGCCTTTGCAAGAACTCCCTACTTGCAAATTTTGTGGGCTCAAAACGCAACCTCTCTAGACTCCTCCTTGTTTTCTTTTCCTCTTTGCTCCACTTAACCGATTCTTCAACTCCTTGCTGTGTTTCCTCTTGTGCAGCCATAGCTCTACTTCTCTTCCTTGGTGCCATAGTACCTGAAATTCAAAACCTCCAAGAGATGTTTTAGTAGAGAGCACGGTAAAGAGAAGAACACAAGTTCAAGAGGTTAGACGTTTAAAAAGATTTTCGCTCAACCCTTTTATTTTTGGGGAAAGTTTTGGATTTATCAATAAATACTAGATGAAAATCTCTTGAGATAAGAGTAAATCAAGAAAATTCCCTAATATTTAGATATTTCTAAAAATATGATCCTTATCCCTAGCAAATTATGTCAACCATACAACTTAAAAAGGGAATTTTCCAAAATCAGAACATGGCATGAAAAAATTCGAATTACCTTTGAAAGTTGATGTGAATAAGATGCTCTTCTTCTTTAGAAAACCAGAAAAACTCACACTCTCTTTTTAATTTGCAAAAATTGTTTTTGATGTAAGGAAAGGAGAGAGTGGATGTGTGGTTTTATAAAGAAGGGAATGTTTGGACTTATGCACGCAAGTGGGGTTTTTAAATTTGGACAAAGCTCAATTATCAAAGTTCAAAGGAGTCTGGTTGACCAAATTCAAATTCAAATTCAAAAGTAGGAGGGAATGGGAAAGAGGGGGGAAATTTGAAAAACTTCCCTTGGCAGACGATCGAGTGGTTCAGTCGATCTACCACTCGATCTCTTGCCCATCTTACTCTGATCGAGTTACTAGCTCGATTGGTTGGTCGATATGATTTAAATCGAGGAGTGGATCGACTGAAGTCCTCATTTTAGGCTTATCCTGTTCGTGATCGAATGATTGGGTCGATCTCTTGATCGATCTTAGCTCACGATCGAGTGATATCACTCGATCTTCCACTCGATCATCTCCTCCTGCAATTCTTTTCTTTGCTTTGTAGAACCCATTAACGTGCTTCTTGGCTCTTGTTTCCTTGCACCTACACACTTAAAGAAGAAAGCATAAAATTGAAACAAAATATATACAATGATAGTCATGGGATTGCCTCCCAAGTGCGCTTGTTTTAAGTCTCTAAGCTTGACTTTACTTGGTTAGGCTAGTAGAGGGTCTTGGAGAGGCAACGTGGTGCTCTCCTTGCTGCATTCACTTGCCATGTAAGGCTTGACTATATGCCTATTCACTGTGAAGTTCTCTCCATTCTTTCCAACCAAAGTTATGGCTCCATATGGTAGTACTTCTCTACTCTCGTACGGTCCGGACCACCTAGACTTGAGCTTTCCGGGGAGCAGCTTCAATCTTGAGTTATAGAGTAGAACCATACTTCCCTCTTCGAGTTCCTTGCGCACCAGCTTCTTGTCATGAAAGGCTTTGGTCCTTTCTTTGTAAATCTTGGCGCTTTCATAAGCATCCATCCTTATCTCATCAAGCTCTTGAAGTTGCACTAACCTTTTCTCTTGAGCGGTCTTGAAATTGTAGTTGAGTTGCTTCACGGCCCAAAGAGCCTTGTGTTCTAATTCCACAGGAAGGTGACAAGACTTGCCATAGAGGAGGTGGCAAGGCGTGGTTCCAATGGGAGTTTTCTAGGCCGTTCTATACGCCCATAGAGCGTCATCTAGCTTGCTAGACCAATATTTTCTAGTGACTCCCACGGTCTTCTCTAGTATAGTCTTGATTTGTCTATTCGAAACCTCCACTTGGCCGCTTGTTTGAGGGTGATAGGGCGTGGCCACCTTGTGCTTAACACCATGTTTTCTCAAGAGACTTTCAAAAACCTTGTTGATCAAGTGGCTTCCTCCATCGCTAATCACCACCTTAGGGACTCCAAATCATGGAAAGACGATTGTTTTGAAAAGTTTAACCACCACCTTTGAATCGTTTGTTGGTGAGGCCATGGCTTCCACCCATTTAGACACATAGTCTACTGCCACAAGAATGTACTTGTTGCCATATGATGATGGAAATAGACCCATAAAATCGATCCCCCACATGTCAAAGATCTCTACTTCAAAGATTGGAGATTGTGGCATCTCGTTTCTTTTGGTTATGTTCCCGGCTCTTTGGCATGCTTCGCATGACTTGATGAATTCATGTGCATCTTTGAAGAGTGTAGGCCACCAAAACCCAGCTTGGAGAACCTTTGTAGCAGTCTTGAAACTCGCAAAATGACCCCCATCGGTCATACCGTGGCAATGTAGAAGTATGTCTCTCGCCTCTTCTCTTGTGACGCATCTTCGGTACATACTGTCCACACACCTTTTGTACAGGTAAGGGTCATCCCAGAAGTAGTGTGAGACGTCTCTCATGAATTTCTTCTTGTGGTACCGGTCCAAATGAGTAAGCTCTTCCCCACAAGCTAAGAAGTTGACAATATCCGCATACCAAGGGAGGTTTTCTTCTTTTAGGCTCAAAACTTCTTCAAGTTTGTCTTATAGCCTTGCACATACCGCGGTATTGATCATCATGAGCTGATCTTCAGGGAGTGAGTCGTCTAAAGGTAGGACTTCTTCCACTCTCATCCTAGAAAGATGATCCGCTACACCATTCTCTATGCCTTTCTTATCTTTGATCTCCATATCGAATTCTTGCAAGAGAAGGATCCATCTTAAGAGTCTTGGTTTTGTGTCCTTCTTGGAATATATGTACCTCAAGGCAGCATGGTCAGTGTATACAATCACTTTCGAACCCACCAAGTATGACCAGAATTTTTCAAACGCAAAGACAACGGCTAGGAGCTCTTTCTCAGTGGTCGCATATTTCACTTGTGTATCGTCCAAGGTGCGGCTGGCATAATAGATGACATGCAACTTCTTATCTTTCCTCTGCCCCAAGACAGCTCCTACAGCATAGTCACTAGCGTCGCACATGATCTCAAAGGGAAAGCCCCAATCCGGTGCTTGTACTATCGGTGCGGTTACTAGCGCGCCTTTGGTGGTCTTGAACGCTTGGTGGCATTCTTCATCAAAGTTGAACTCAGCTTCTTTGCATAGTAGCCTTGTGAGGGGACGTGCTAGCTTGGAAAAATCTTTTATAAATCTCCTGTAGAAGCCAGCGTGCCCCAAGAAACTTCTTATGCCCTTCACGTTAGCCGGAGGCGCCAAAGTAATCATCACTTCCACCTTTGCTATATCCACTTCAATGCCTTTTCCCGAGATTTTGTGACCAAGGACAATCCCCTCTGTTACCATGAAGTGTAATTTCTCCCAGTTGAGCACGAGATTGGTCTCCTCACATCTCTTGAGTACCTTGCACAAATTAGACAAACAAACACCAAAGGAAGAGTCATACACGGAGAAATCATCCATGAATACCTCAACCATCTCCTCAATCAAGTCAGAAAATATAGACATCATGCATCTTTGAAATGTAGCAGGAGCATTACATAAACCAAAAGGCATTCTCCTATATGCATATGTTCCATAAGGACAAGTGAATGTTGTCTTTTCTTGGTCATTGGGGTGAATTGAGATTTGAAAGAAGCCACTATAACCGTCTAGAAAACAGTAATAGGGGTGGTTGGCTAATCTTTCTAGCATTTGATCAATGAATGGCAGTGGGAAGTGGTCTTTCCTAGTGGCTTTGTTGAGTTTCCTATAGTCAATGCACATCCTATGGCCGGTTATAACTCTAGTAGGAATTAACTCATCTTTTTCGTTTTTTATAACCGTGATGCCCCCCTTTTTAGGCACGACATGGACCGGTGAGATCCAAGTGCTATCAATTATGGGGTATATCACGTTGTCCTCTAAGGGTTTTAGGATTTCCTTTTTAACTACTTCTTTCAAATTCGGGTTCAAGCGCCTTTGATGTTCAATTGAAGAAGTGTTATCATCATCTAAATGAATCCTATGAGTGCAAAGTAATGGTGAAAGGCCCTTGATGTCACTTAGAGAGTACCCAATGGCCTTCCTATACTTCCTCAATTCCCTAAGGAGAGAGTCTAACTCATCATCATTCAGATTGTCATTAACAATGACCGGGTAAGTGTCATTCGATCCTAAGAAAGCGTACTTTAGACCAATTGGTAGCTGTTTGTGGTCCACCTTTGGGGCTAGCAGCTCACTCCAGTCCTCCTCTTGGTTCTTGTTGAGATTTCTGTCCTCATTTGCTTCCTTAGACCCCGAGTCATGAGCCTCCATACTTTCTTCTTCAAGCGTCTGCCCCGCTGTGATCGAGTTGATGGGTCGATCGGCCAGTCGATCTTGCGTCGATCGAGTTGTTTCCCTCGATTGGCTCAGTCGTTCTTCCTTTGATCGAGCAGGAGATCGTGTCGGCTGGTCGATTTCTTCCCTGGATCGATTGGATTGGTCGATCAAGCGGTCGATCTTGTCTTTAGATCGAGTGAGTGGCTCGATCTCTCGGTCGATCTCCTTGACAGTTTTGCGAGAATCAAGGATGCGAATGTATTCTTGGGTTTGATCACTTAGGTAGCCATACTCTCCACACTCCTTTGTTAGCGCCACTAGTAGATGATCTTCTTGACCCAATTCTTCTAGCAATTCATCAGCTAAAAGATCCATAGCTTCTATGTAGAAGACTTGTCCATCGATCGTCGGTTTCTTCAAAACCTCATTAATAACTGCTATTATCAGATAGCTAGGACTTATTCTACAGCTCTTTCACTGATTGGCCTGCTCTATCAGTTTATTCAACTACTTCGGTCCGGCTTAATGGAGAAGGAAATTCATTCTTAATCTATCGAAGTTGAGCTTGACGTCTTTGCCCAAGTGCAATGAAATTTTGCCATTCTTGACGCCAATTATAGCTCCAGCAGTCGCCAAAAACGGTCTTCCAAGGATTAGGGGATCCTTAGGTTCTTCATCCATTTCAAGAACAACAAAGTCCGTGGGGACACTCACATTGCTTATCCTCACCGGTAAGTCTTCAAACATTCCTACTGGGAGCCTTACACTTCGGTCGGCCAAGATCAACGAGATTCTGCACTCCTTAAACTTGGTGAAGCCTAGCTTCTTTACAATGGAGTGAGGCATGAGGTTTATGCTCGCCCCTAAGTCGCACAAACAATTATTAAACTTCAATGGCCCTAGCGCACAAGGTATGGTGAATGAGCATGGATCTCCTATCTTCTTTGGTGCTATCTCTTTGTGGATGATTGCGCTGCATTCTTGGCTCAACACCATGACCTCTTGGCAACCCTTAGCTGTCTTGGCGAGTGTATCCTTCAGAAACTTGGCATACTTCGGCACCATGGCTAGGCAATCGAGTAGTGGCAATTTCAGCTCCACGTTTATCAAATGTTTTTCAAACAAGGCTCTGTGCTTCTCTACCAGCTGCTTCTTGAAGCGTCCAGGGAAGGGGAGCTTCGGTTTGTAAGGTGGAGGTATGAAAATATTTTTTTCTTTGGTCGTTTCCCCCACTTGTTTTTCCAAAACCGCTTCTTTGCCTTTCCTTGCCCTTTCGATGTAGACATTGACGAAGGTGATCTCTTGATCATTTGAAAGATCACTCTCCCCCTCTTGAACCACAATGTCCTCATTGTCTTTCGCTGTAGGCGTTGGTGCAACTTCCTATCCACTTCTTAGGGTGATTACATTCGCATACTCGGGATTTGTTTCACATTGGCCGGGTAGTGTAGCATGACCGCTTGTACTTACTTTTCCTTTCTCTAACTGGCGAATCTTGTTGTTGATGTTGCTGATCTGTGTAGAGATTTCAGTAAGGGAGGAGTCTAGCCGGTTGTTCATATCCACAAATTTTTGACTTGTAGTAGCTTGACCTTGTAGAAGTTGTTGAAACATGGCTTGTATTGGATCTTGAGGTGGTGCTTGATGTTGTTGTTGCTGTGGCACGAATCCAGGAGGGTAAGCTTTGTTCCCTTGCTGTTGGTTGCCTTGGTAGTTTCCTTTTCTTTGCCCTTGATACCCACCGTTTTGTTGAAATCCTCCTTTGGTGTAAGGTACAAACGGTTTGGCTTGATTGCTTTGTTGTGGAGGGTAGACTTGGTCCTTTGGATTTTCCACATTGGTGCTTCTATAAGACAAGTTATTGTTGTTCCCTTGATACCTTGGGGCGTATCCCTGTGGCTTAGGATAGTCTTGGCCTCCAACCCAATTTGCTTCCTCAAACTCTTCCTCACTTTTATCTTGAGACAAGTCCGCGGCTTCACCGACGAAGTGGACATGTTTTTGGTTGGCAATCATCATCTTGTCAATTTTTTTCATGGAGCGACTTCAACTCCTTCTTGTGTGCCTCTAGATCATGCCCTCTTGGTGCTCTGTCATAGTCTTCAGAATAATTTCCATCACTCAGAGCTAAGTTGTCGATGAGTTCCATTCCATCGTGGACATCTTGTCCAAGAAAGTTCCCTCGGCTTGCCGTGTCAAGTAGCATGCGAATTTTGGGCAAGGCTCCACGGTATATTGTGCTCAAGAGTGTCTCCTCAGTGAAGCCGTGGTGAGGATACTGGATGGTGTAGTCCTTGAACCGCTCCATTGCTTCACTAAAGCTCTCATTGTGCCTTTGAGTAAAGCCGCTTATCTCGCTCCTTAGCCGAGCCATTCGTGTGCTTGAGAAGAACTTTGAGAGGAAGGCTTTCTTGCATTCAACCCAGGACGTGATGGTGCCTTGTGGTAAGGTCTTCTCCCAATGCCTTGCTTTGTCCCCAAGAGAAAAAGGGAAAAGCCATAGCTTGAAGCTATCCTCCGATATGCCGTTTATCTTTATCATGCTACACAGTTGCTCGACGTTGTCCAAGTGTTCCAGTGGGTCTTCCATAGCCAGGCCATGGAATTTGTTGTTTTGGACCATAGACACGAATCCAGGCTTGATCTCAAAGTAGTTATTTTGCACCGGTGGTGGAGTGATGCCGAAGCGATTGGTGTGCGTGTTCGGTGCATCACCTGCGCCAATTATGCGTGGTGCCCTTTGAGGGTGGTAAGGCTGTCCAATACCTCTGCCAGCAGCAGCGTGTTGAGGTGGATCCTCCACCTGGTCGTGGTCAGCCATCTTGATGCTACTCTTCGATATCAAGAAGTAGTCTTTCCCTCCTATGTCTTGCGTGTCCAAGTTGATGGATGTTGTCCAGTGGTGCGAATAGGTTGTTGTCACCTCTAGACCGCAAGTTCATAAACCTAAAAACACAAGTACACAAATAGGAAAATTAGTAACCAAATACAAAAAGAAAACTTAGTCTCCACTAAGCTCCAAATCTCAAGAAATTCACTTAAAACCCGAGCTTGGCAACGGCACCATTTGATAACTAGCTTTTTAGCAGGGTAAACAAAACCTAAAGCTTATCTATGTCATTGTAATACTTCAGGTCATCAATCCAAATCAGGTGGTGAAAGGTATTAAGAATGCAAGAGCTTGAAGTAAAGCTAAGCAGATTCGAATTAAATGGGGTAACAAATCAAAATAAACTACTTGCTGCTACTATATGAACTTGAGAACTATTTTAAAATACCTATTGAGATGTTAACTAACTAATAGAAGACTTCTAGAAATTTAAAACGCGAAGCTACTAATTTTATAAAATGCAAAACAACAGACAGAAAAACTAGGTAAATTTGTAGGTGACGAAATGGTTTTTAAAAACTAGTTAACAAATTTTACTGACTCTTAACTATTTACCAGGGTGCAAAACAAGATACTAGGGAATTTATAAAATACCATGACTAGAAAAAACACAACTTTACAAATTTATAAAACTATATTGCATAATTAAACTATTTATGAGAAATTTAGTAAAGATAAATAAACACAAAACTTGAGGAAAATGGTTTTTGGTTTTAAAATATTAAAAACAGATTCTAAGTTGGGAATCATTCTTAGAGAGGTTGAAGATTCGAACTTGGGGTTTAAAAATATAATTTTCACTCTTTTAGTAATTTCTCTAAACCTTAAGAAACCAATTTAGATTTAACCATGATGTGTGGTATAAACCCTTTCCTCACCCTTTCCTACTAACCCATGATGTGTGGTGGAAAGATAAGGTGAAGAACATTAAACTTGGATCTTAAAAATGGTTTAACTAGCTCCCTAAGCATCCATGATGTGTGGGAAAGGATGAGCTAGTCTCTTGGATTTGGTTTTAAGGGATTTCCTAAGTCTTGTTAGGATAAGGAAATCCCTAGATTAAAGAGATCTCCATGGAGAATCTCTAGACCTTAAAACCCCCAAATCCAAGAAGAGAATTTAAATGAAGAACAAGATAAAAATAAAACCTAGATTTTAATCTCTAACCTCAAACCTTAGCGGTTTACTCACAAATCATGATCTTACCTCTTTTAAACATAAGTTTAGAGTTAAAGAACATGATCGATGGGGTTAAGAAGAAAGACTTGAAATTAGAATTATTTAAATACTTGCTATATAAAAATACAAGAGTTCTCAAAGATTTAAGCAGGAATTAAGAAGAAAGATTTGACATTAGAATAATTTAAACACTTGATATATATATATATATATATATATATAATAAAAATAAGAGTTTTCACAAAGATTTAAGTAGGAATTAAGAAGAAAGATTTGACATTAGAATAATTTAAACACTTGATATATATAATAAAAATAAGAGTTTTCACAAAGATTTAAGTAGGAATTAAGAAGATAGATTTGACATTAGAATAATTTTGACACTTGATATATATAATAAAAATAAGAGTTTTCTGTCTCTTTTCAAAAACCGAGAACTATCTTTGTATTTTCACCATTGAAGTTTGTTTCAAAGCTTTGATTTTTATGCTATCTTGAAGTTTTAAGTATTATCGCTTAGTGTACTTCAAGAAAGCTTCTTACTTTTCTTATTTTCGACTATCTTGCAAGCCATGAGTAGCCTTCTTATCCTTATGGATCTTGGGGTTTCTCAAATAGCGCGTGAGTAGTCTCTTTAAGATTTTGATGGGTTGAAAGGACCAAGGAACTCTCGGGTTATTATTTCTTGCTTAGCTAAAACATAAAGTTAGATTCTTTCTTGTTTATCGTTCCCAAAACATAAAGCTTATTCTTTGAAACATAAAGCTTTGGATTCTTTGAACTCTCGGGAAATTCTTGGACTTAACCTATTATTATTATTATTATTATTATTATTTTATTTTATTTTTTTTATTTTTTTTTTTAAGAATACTCAAGAACACTCAAGAACATGAGAAAGCTTACAAGAATACTATGAAGACTTAAAAAGAGTGAATAGAAAGACTTGATTAAAAACTTGATGATTTATTACAAGCACACACACACTCCTTATATAGAGTTTTAAACATGGCTATTGGCCTAAAAAGAGGGGTTAAGGGGCAAGGGACAAGGGGCAAGGGACAAGGGACCTATCTAATCCCATTTACTAAAGCATAAAAACTTTTCTGGGTCAACTTCCAAATGGTTCGAGTGGCATGATCGATCGTTCAGTCGATCTATTTTGGATCGAGTCATTTGGTCGATCTTTGACTCGATCAGCGTTTAGTTCGGGTGGTCAGGTCGATCGGTCAGTCGATCTGCCGCGGATCGACTAATCTTGGTCGATTGTCTAGTCGATCACTCCTTGATCGACTCATTTTGCTCGATCTTGGTTGAATCGACTGGCCTTTGTCGATCTTGAAGTCGATCTTTGCTCCTTCTCTTTTGTCCAAGTTTCCTTTTGATTCATACCAACTTTTATGCTCTTCTTTCATCTTCTTGTTAATGCTCAGCATCCATCACAGCTCCAAGTACTCTAAAGAACCTGAAAAAGATGCAAATATGCAAGAAACAATGCAAATGCTAATGCAAAGTGTTCTAGGACTTAAAATGATACAAATGATGCAAACTAGTCTATTATGAATGATGTATGCATGAAAAACCTATTGCAAGCTAAATATGCGAAATATATGAGTATATCAAGTAGCCTTCTTATCCTTATGGATCTTGGGGTTTCTCAAATAGCGCGTGAGTAGTCTCTTTAGGATTTTGATGGGTAGAAAGAACCAAGGAACTCTCGGGTTATTATTTCTTGCTTAGTTAAAACATAAAGTTTGATTCTTTCTTGTTTATCATTCCCAAAGCTTAGTCTAGTCTGGCCATCTAGCCTAAAGTCCATAGGCGGCTTGACACGAACGCCACGTGCTTGCTTAGCCGGATCCATGAACAAGAGTTTGACTCCTTGGGCTAAGACTAACCATCTGTCTAAGGGTCTTACGGTTCAATAGGGACGTTGTAGATGCTTGTTTCTTCTATTGTACCGCTATGCGAGAGCTAGTCTATGGTGATAGAGATTCAAAGAGTTTAGACCCAAACGCCATGGGCTAAACGATTTGAGGATCCCTTTACCTATGAATCATCATCAAAAGACCAAGTCTTGATGTGATCCAAAAGCTTTAGCTTGATAAAACAAAACCGAGAGTCACCTAGTTCATAAAACCCATCTTGATCCTTCTTTTATCTTGAAAGCTTATCTTTTTACCGTTTAAATCTCCAGTTTCTGCTTAATACCTTTAAAGTTATTTTATTTATGGTCTTGAGTGACACAAGATCTATCCTTTAGTAGTTTTTAGTAGTAAAGTCTCAATCTTTACCCATTTCGAACTTGACTTATGATACCGATATGACCGATCTGTTCACTAACGCTCCCAAAATGGTTTGATACCCCATACACTATACTGCATACGGTTAACAGTGTTGGGAAATTATTTGACCAATAGGAAAATTGAGTTATCAATTGGCGCCGTTGCCGCTTTGGGAGAAAGTTTAGTCATTTCGGTCCTAGGTCATTATAAGGACAAGTTTTTATTTTTCCAGTCATTTAACACTTCTACTCATATATCTCTGCTTTGACAGGTATATTAACCTACGCTCACACGGTACAACAAATCTTGTTCCCCGAATCGACGATATCCACCTGCTCGAACGATTAGCCAGACGAAATCGGGAACAAGCCGAAACACAGAACCGTGTGACAATGGAGAATCAACAAGGTGCTCAAGGAGCTGCGGGCGCAGCTGGTCCACAAGGCCACCAAGACCAACAAGGACCTCAAGGTCCACAAGGTGTACAAGGTGTCCAAGGACAGCCTGGTGTAGCAGCTGCTCAAAGACCGGTCAGGCAAATCGGTGCGGGAGATGCACCAATATCGACTGCAAGCCGACAGGGTATCCAGCCGCCACCAGTGCAGAATAACAACTTCGAGATCAAAAGTGGTCTCACCTCCATGGTGCAGAACAACGATTCTTCGGTCTGCCCTTGGAAGACCCACTTGACCATCTCGACCAGTTCGACCGTGTATGCGCCATGACAAAGATCAACGGTGTAAGCGAAGACGGTTTCAAGCTGCGACTGTTTCCCTTCTCGTTGGGAGACAAAGCACACGTATGCGAGAAGACTCTGCCCCACGGATCAATCACCTCGTGGGCAGACTGCAAAAAAGCTTTCTTGACAAAGTTCTTCTCCACATCGATGACTGCCCGATTGAGGAGCGAAATCAGCGGATTCACGCAGAAATCCAATGAGACATTCGGTGAAGCCTGTGAACGATTCAAAGGATACACTACTCAGTGTCCCCACCATGGATTCAGCCAAGAAATACTACTCAGCACACTATACCGAGGTGTCATTCCAAAGATTCGGATGTTGCTCGATACGGCGAGCAATGGAAATTTCTTAGCAAAAGACGTAGAAGATGGTCTTGAGCTGGTTGAAATTTTAGCTCAGAGTGACTCCTCTTACCGTGAAGACTAAGACAGATCCAACCGTGGTTCCAAAGAAGAAATAGATGGAAGCCGGAGAGTGATAAAGAAGCTAAACCAGAAGCTTGACAAGTTACTACTTGTCCAAAGTAAAAAGGAGATCCATTTCGTGGAAGAACTCACTCAAGTCCAAGAAGGGGAGGACGTCCAGTATGAAGATGTTAACTACATCAACGCTCAAGGAGGTTACAACAATTGGAGAACCAACAATAACATGTCCTATCGGAGCACAAACGTCGCTAACCCACAAGACCAGACATATCCTCAGCAGCAAGTAGGAGGAGCAAAACAGTTCATGACTTACACGAATCAACAGGGCTTTGTACCACGGTTCCAGAATCAAGTCGGCTATCCACCACGACAACAAGCCGTTGCACCTCCTGGTTTCCAACAACAACAAGAAAATCCACCTGCTCAAGCTAGTTTTGACTTGGAAGGCACTCTAAAGCAACTACTCCAAGGTCAAACGCATATCCAAGCGGATATACACAAACGTTTTGCTGAAGTGCATAACAAGATAGATGGTGTCAACACGGAACTATCCGGGAAGATTGAAGCCTTAGCCACTCGCGTTAAAGCCCTTGAAAACAACAAAGCCATTGCCTCGACAAGCCAAACAAGCAAGCTTCCTGGAAAAGCCATCATGAACCAAAAGGAGTATTGCCAAATGATCACCACTCTCGACGAGGAAACACGAGATCAAACCGATATCAGCAACACAAATCGGACTCAAGTCGATGAGGACATCGACATCCTAAGAAGGGGAGGGAGTTCGAAAAATTTGAAAGCCTCTGAAGAGAAAGCAGCCACTGATCAGCCAAAAGCACCACTCCTGCGAGTCTACAAACCGCCAATGCCATACCCTCAGAGGCATAAGAAGCGTCTCATAGAGGAAAAAGAGGCCGAATTGATCGAAACCTTGAAGAAGGTTGATGATCTATTCAACAATGTTGACAACACCAAGCCTATGAGAAGTTGTCTAGCACCGCAACGAGATGTAATATCGGGATAACACCGTGATATCGTCCCTGGGCATTCTCTGTCGTGCAGGCACAACGGTTTGTAGCCGATATAGAACGAAACCCAGGCTAGACAACCTTCACTGTGGTCACATATCGGGAACCCGCCGATATCCAAAACGTCAATCATTCCATATCGGAGTCAACCTGATATGGCCGTCCAGGTAATAGGGTATTTAGACTTAACCAATCCGAGAAAAGCGCTCAAATTTATGGCCCACTTTTCCGGATAAGGCAAGAATACTTGGTTGGGGTTAGCCGACAGCTATTCCCCAAACCAAGAAACCCTAGTCAAACCCTTTTTCTCCCCTTGTCTCCTCTATATAAAAAGCTATCGCCTCTCTCGTTTTCATTTCCCATCGCTCTCAAACCCATAAAATTGTCTTTAGCCTTTAAATTTCGCAACCCGAATATGTGCTTCCTTCCAAGAATTTTTGCAAAATATCGTGCTAAGGTAAATACTTGCTCTAGAACGATATGATTAAGTATTGCTTAGGATTGTTTAGATTTGTCGCATTAGGAGTTTGAGAGTGGATGGACAAACGTTTGGTAGACGATTTTGCATAAAAACTTAGGGTTTTTTGTAGGATTTTCTGAATTTCGGCATATCTATTTGTGAGGATAGCTTCACGGCTAAACTCTTTTGAAATGTTGAGATTCCAGAAATCCCCTTCCTCACCTTTTGATTAATACATGTTTGTCTAAAACTTGAAACTGTGAAGAACAACTTATAAGGAAATTTTTTTTTAGCCTTCACGACTTAGGATTTATCCCGATCTAGTAGTAATTCGAATATGTTTACTTGGTCTCTTTAGTCATAAATAGAGTTGCCTTAGGTTTAAACATACATGCAAGATAATCTTTGATCTTGTTGTTTTTCCTTGTGCTTACACACTTTCGAGTGTTTTTGATTGTTAGGTACAATGGTAGGAGCAACGAGAAGCGGAGCTGTTCTTGGAAGATCGAGGGAATACCAAACAGAAAAGAGAGAAGGAAAGAGGCTAGTTGGAAGTTCCAGCCGAGCGGCTGTAGTGCGCTCACCCACACGTGCATCGGGAAGGAGAAGTACGAGTTCCCGACACACCCTAGCCAAAATGCGTGCAGCATTCAGGCGGATGGAGTTCAAAGCCACACGCTACCCCCACGAGGAAACAATGATCGAATTGGGTATCTACGAAGACTGCCAGATCCTTTTCAACGCAATGGGCCTGAAGCGATTCATGGAGAATGCTTATGCATCCCATGATGAAGCAACTTTCCAGTTCCTTGCAACACTGGAAGTGACCTTCTCTGCCTTTGGAGAGGAGACTCCAGAGGAAGACGGAGATGGCTACATCCGCTTCAAGTATGAAAGCGAGACTCACCGGATGTCATTTCGGGAACTGGAGTCGATATTCGGATTCAGCCAAGGCGATATGCGCGAGATGACCCTCAACATCGAAAGGGACGAGCTTGAAGCGCTGTGGGGGCACATTGGGGTGGGTACTTACAAGCCCGAAGTGAACAAGAGCAACAGGATAAGGCACCCAGCCTTGAGGTATGTGCAAAGAGCCATTGCAGGTTCTTTGCAAGGAAGGAATGTGGAGCTGTCTTGACCAAGGAGCTGGAGATAATGGATGACGGTTTGGTAGAGATCATCCAAGAGACCTGCAACGGTACCGAGCTGAAGGGAAGCAGAAGGAGCACCGGGTTGATCACGATATTGCTCAAGGAGCTCCTCCATTACAAGTCGTGGATGATTTGCACACCGAGCGAGAGGCCTCAAGTAGGCTGTGGAGGAGTTATGTCTGCCATCCTAAAGGGAGCTGGAGTCGAGCTTGAGGAACCAACACACGGAATCCGTTGGATAGACATCGGGTACTTGAAGAAGTGCCAATTTCTCAGGAAGCCATATCGGCATGGACACCGATATCAGTTTACTGTTCCATCAGAAAAGCGGCTGTACTGTTCCTACCCAACCCGTACCTGACGACGATCAGGGAACCCCAACATCTGGATTTCGAGCCTCAGGACGAGCATCTGTTCCCCTATGGAGCTGATTTCCATGAGGACTACGAGGAAGAATATCGAGAGTAATGGAACCCTTGGATGGATTATGCTCTTTGTTGGCGCGTTGGATAGATCGGATAGATGGTGGATAGAATGAGACCGTCAAGAGATGCGGAAGTCTCTTGGTATTCTCCACTCCACGGAACCGAGGAAGTAACCCTTAACCACGGATCTTAGGAGGTTTGCTGCGTTTGGAAGTAACCCTTGCTAAACTCAATGAAATGTTCAAGATGAACAAAGAGATTTCTCTCAAAAGAAGAAGATAAAAAGTTCGATATTTATTAGAATGATCTTTCAAGAGTTTAAATAGAAAAAAACACAAGAGTAGACAAAGAGGTCTAAACTCTTGGTCAAAGAAATAAATAAACAAGACTGAATTAAAACTAAGTTGAATAACTCTTGAACTCCAAACTAACTCCTCATATGTGACTCTTGAAGTAATTTTCGTCTCCCACCTTTGACCACAAAATAAAGTGATTATTTTGGGCTGTCTTAAGCTTGAATTAAGTTCAAAAGAGGCTGTTCTTGGTAGCTAACATCCCCAAACGAATTATGCATCTTTTCATGTCCAAAGTTGCTTGAATAAGCCCGCTAAATGCATCTCCAAATTGCTTGGCTTGTAGTAGCTTCAGAATGGGCTTAGAACATGTGAACCAATTTGCCTCATTAAAACCTTTCCTGAAAAACCCATTGGGACAAAACCAAGGATGAAGAAAAAGAGTACAAATGGTCACAACCCATTTGTAATAATCGGCATTAAGTTCCTTAAGAAACGAGTTGAACATTTTGGACTGCTCTAGCGGACGAACCAGCTCTCCATGGTCAAGAATAAGACTGCCACGACCATCTCTTGATCCAGTCCGAACCAGGTATGAACTGACTCGACTAAAGTGTTCATATTGGTTGTTCGGTCGAGTGAAATGCTTTCCTTTTGGTGAATGGACGTCTGGATCAGCTCGCTCCAACAAGATCTTCAAAACGGGTCTTCCCGGATAAGGGTCAGGTTGTCCAGTCATGTCCATGATTCTATCAGGGAGGAAGCCGATATGGTTGCTGAAGAAGAAGAAGAGGATGAAGACGGCTATGATGACCCTACCGACGAGTTTGGTTTCCCTCTCTATGGAGCGGATCGTTATCATTTCGATCCAATCACTAGTGGAACACACCGAACTCTCAAGACAGCTCACGATAGGATCAACGTGCTCCAGCGATACTGCAAGTGGGATGATCGTTCGATCAGGAAGCTAGTCTCCACGGTGAAAGGAATCAAAGGGCATGTGAAGGGCCTAAAGGGCCAAATCAAGTCTCTCACCTCGAAGCTGAAGGGCTCGGCGTCATCACCACGGCTAGAAGCCGATATGTCTCCGGGAGATCCAGAAGGAGAAGAAGAAGAAGGGTCTGATGAGGCAGACAGCCAAATGCTCCAAGAGAGGCATGAGTACGAGCCAAGCGAGCCAGGAAGGCATTCCTACCAAGAAGAGGGCATATCGAGGAAAAGATGGGCGAGCCAGTCCCCAATACCAGAATCGGACAATCCCTCTTTCTCGACCAGTGAGGACACCACGTCCTCACATCACACTGAACAATGAGGTACCACTCCAAAACCCTTGTATATAAGCACTTTTTCTTTTATTTTTGCTTTTTGCTTAAACATTTTTGCATTTCCCCTAGGACCGTATTCTTCNTGCTTGAATAAGCCCGCTAAATGCATCTCCAAATTGCTTGGCTTGTAGTAGCTTCAGAATGGGCTTAGAACATGTGAACCAATTTGCCTCATTAAAACCTTTCCTGAAAAACCCATTGGGACAAAACCAAGGATGAAGAAAAAGAGTACAAATGGTCACAGCCCATTTGTAATAATCGGCATTAAGCTCCTTAAGAAATGAGTTGAACGTTTTGGACTACTCTGGCGGACGAACCAGCTCTCCATGGTCAAGAATAAGACTGCCAAGACCATCTCTTGATCCAGTCCGAACCATGTATGAACTGACTCGACTAAAGTGTTCATATTGGTTGTTCGGTCGAGTGAAATGCTTTCCTTTTGGTGAATGGACGTCTCGATCAGCTCGCTCCAACAAGATCTTCAAAACGGGTCTTCGCGGATAAGGGTCAGGTCATCCAGTCATGTCCATGATTCTATCATACCCTCCCTCTTGAAAAGGATTTGTCCTCAAATCCAAGGTACCTATATCAAGAAGAAACAAGTAAGATATGAAGAAAAAATTCCAACAAACAATCAAATGATCATAAATGAAGTAATGAGTTGTAAGGGAACTTCCTTTGGTGGTTGAAATCGTTTTCCTTAGGTATTTCCAATTCTCTTTGCTTGCTTTCATTTGGAACTGATCCTTGAGTCTTTCTTGCTTAGCAAAAATGTGAGTCTTCATTGCTCTTGTAGCAAAATCCTTAACCTGCTTATCCTGTACTTTCACAAAAACTATAAAAACAAAATCATATATGCCAAATACATATTCAAACAGCTCCTCTTTTCTTGGATAGTTCCAAACAGGATTCAAGTTCTTATGATAAACATCAAAATCCATTAACCACAAATGTTTCCATGTTTTTGGTGTAGGAACTTTCATTTCTTCAGCTTGCATATCCTTCACAACAAAGACTAGAAACACAAAATTATATGTGCAACATGTAATCCCTTTCAAAGCAAACGTCTTTCCTTCACTTGGAACATCTAAAACAAGTTTCAAATATTCAGCATGTTCATCTAAGTGTTTGCTATAGACCATAATGTCATTCAAATAGTCAACGACAACAATTCCAGTGAATGGACTCAAAACATGATTCAAAAACCTCATCAATTTACTAGGAACATTAGTTAAGTCAAACGACATCACTAACCTTTCAAGTAAACCATGTTTTGTTTTAAAAACAGTTTTCCACTCATAACTCTTTTTCATTCGAGTCTTATGATAACTACTCAAGAAATCAATCTTAGAAATCACACATGAACCATGCAACTTATCAAGCATATCATCAAACAGAAAATAATTTGGCACAAAAAGCTTTTCAGATTTAAACTTTTCACAAGATTGAATTACGCTATCAAAAACAGGTTTTGAAAAACAAATCTCTTTCATATTTTCCAAACCAAATCGTTTTTCATCTTGAGAAGAAACGAGAACAAACAAACTAGACTCTGTCCTAACCAAATCAATTTCCTTACAGTGCTTTGGATAGTCATAAGAGAATGACTCCGGAATTGGTTCTGGCACAAAGATGGTCTGATGCTCCACGTCACTAATAAATCGCACATTCCTTTGTGCTTCTTCTTGTGAGTTCTCTTTCTGTGAAACAGAAATATTGCTACTCGGTTTCACCGGCTCTAAACATGTAAATTTGTCACAAGTCTGTTTATTTTCAAGCACAAAATCAGTTTGAGAAGTGGAAAGAGAACACCTGGCTTTCAAGGATATTTTGTGAAAGGTGTGATGCTTCTTGATGGATCTGCAATCTTCGTACACCTTCCAAGTTCCATCCTTCTCAGGAACTAGCAAAATAAGATCAGCACATGGGCGCATGCTCTCTTTGATGTACCCTTTCGTCACTAGCTCACTAACTCGCCTCTGTAACTCTTTTGTTTCCTCTCGAAAGACTTCATCAAAATCCTGCAAAAGAAAAGTAATTTTNTGATGCTTCTTGATGGATCTGCAATCTTCGTACACCTTCCAAGTTCCATCCTTCTCAGGAACTAGCAAAATAAGATCAGCACATGGGCACATGCTCTCTTTGATGTACCCTTTCGTCACTAGCTCACTAACTCGCCTCTGTAACTCTTTTGTTTCCTCTCGAAAGACTTCATCAAAATCCTGCAAAAGAAAAGTAATTTTACTCGGCAGCACCGGTTCGAGGTTAGTTAAACTCATAAGAGTTTCCTTGTAAACAAATAAAATCACAGGCTGTTTAGAGAAAAGAACTCTCTTATCCTCACAAGATCTCACAAAGAAATTAGAATTTCTCACGGGCATGCTCTCAAAGGCCTTTGTCTGGGTTTTTCTCAAACTTTCACTCTCTTTTTGGTTGTAAGTGTTTGGGGGTTCACTCAAAACTTCTTGTATCTCCTTTTGTTTCAGTAGAAACTGATCTTGATAAACCTCATGTGGTTTCAAAAGAACAAAAGTAATGCTTCTGACTTTGTATCCAAACGTGTGCTTGCTGCAAAAATCATCATGTTGCACTCTACAACTGAATCGCCAAGGCCTCCCCAACAGTATATGACCAGTCGACATATGTACTGTTTCGCACAGCACCTCGTCTTCATATTCTCCTATGCAAAACGAAATCTGGACTTGCCTTGTATCACTCACTTCACCATAAACATTTAACCATTGCAGTTTGTATGGTTTTGGATGCTTCTCAGGTTGTAAACTCAATTTCTCCTCCAAAGTAGTGCTTTCCATGCTTGTACAGCTCAATGATCTCCTTGCAACCAACAAATCTCCTTTGACAGCAAACTCCATACACTCTGATAGCTTAGAATCAGAAACTACTTCCTTTTCCTCAGTGTTGTTCTCAGCTTTATCCTCAAGCACCATGGGCACTTCATTTGCCATTCGCTTTCTGCCATGACACATAAATGATTCATTAGCACAATAATCTGAAGTAGAAGTTTTACCTTTGGTTTCTTGGATGATGGGTAATGGTTTGTTAGCTTTTGGCTTTGGAATAGCCTGCTCCTCCTTAGAACAAATCTGCTTCATGGCAAATGAACTTGATTCACAAGTCCGCTGTGTATTTTCAGAAGTCTGTTGTGCATTTTCAGAAGTCTGCTGCATATTTTCAGAAGTCTGCTGCATATTTTTCAGAAGTCTGCTGCACATTTTTAAGAGTCTGCTCTTGGTTTGTTGTATCATCTCCTAAGGATGAGAATGTGGTTGTGCTCTTTCCATAGTTATTCCAAACAGCCATGAGTGCCTTATCCCACCGCTTTTCCATATCATCGAGAAGTTTTTCTCTACTCAATCGCTCCTGATCCAATCTAGCTTGCCTAGAACTTCTTTGATCATCATGGTTGTAGTAGTCACGATCTATATCATCTCTTGCTAGCTTAGATCGTTCTCTACTTCTCCCTTTTGGCCTCTCTAGTGGTCTCCTTGGTTGTGGCTTTCTCTTCACATAACCACTCTTGTTAGAAACCGATTTGTTTTCATTTACTAAAGGCTGGCGTCTCTCTCTCATTAAGGATGAATAAAGAACTTCTTGTTGTGGATTATGCTCCTAGTTATTCCTCCTTAGTAGTCCAAACATCTTGTTCCTGCAATTACTTAACAAACGATTAAGAAAACTCTCTTTCTCTCAAGTGTTTATTGCCTCACCCACACACGTGTTTTGCTCACTGGTTTTATGGTGATCACACTGAGTTATTCTCTCGATGTTCTTATCAAACAATTCAAGCCAAATCCAGCAAATACTCCCACGCAACAAATGAGAAAGAAAATACAGAAATTTCAAAGGGAAATCCGTTTAGCCACCTCTTGACTGGATTTCTCCTCAGCCAGCAGGATTTCTCTTCCACCACCCTCACAAACTGGATTTCTCCTCAGTTTGTTTTAAACCTTTTCGGTTTTCTCTCTTTTTTTTTATACTTTTTTTTTTTTTTCAATGAGGGTAGAGGTTGGCCCGGATTTACAATGGAAAGAGGGAGAAGTGAACAGATTATATAGAATATTTTTTTTTTAAATGAGAAGAAAAGAAGATGAACAACTTTACCAACAAAGAGTGGCTCTGATACCACGTAATGGAACCCTTGGATGGATTATGCTCTTTGTTGGCGCGTTGGATAGATCGGATAGATTGGATAGATTGGATAGATGGTGGATCGAATGAGACCGTCAAGAGATGCGGAAGTCTCTTGGTATTCTCCACTCCACGGAACCGAGGAAGTAACCCTTAACCACGGATCTTAGGAGGTTTGCTGCGTTTGGAAGTAACCCTTGCCAAACTCAACGAAATGTTCAAGATGAACAAAGAGATTTCTCTCAAAAAAAAAAGATAAAAAGTTGGATATTTTATTAGAATGAATCTTACAAATACTTATAGAATTCGTAACACGGAAAAAGAAAAGAGAAATAAAGTTTTGTGGATTTCCTAAACTTAGAAAATGAAAATAGAAGACTAGAATTAAAACTAAGTAGAATAACCCTTGAACTCCAAAGTGACTCCTCATATGTGACTCTTGAAGTCATTTTCGTCACCCTCCTTTGACCACAAAATAAAGTGATTATTTTGGGCTGTCTTGGGCTTGAATTAAGTTCAAAAGAGGCTGGTCTTGGTAGCTAACATCCCCAAACGAATTATGCATCTTTTCCTGGCCAGAGTTGCTTGAATTAAGCCCGCTAAATGCATCTCCAAATTGCTTGGCTTGTAGTAGCTTCAGAATGGGCTTAGAACATGTGAACCAATTTGCCTCATTAAAACCTTTCCTGGAAAACCCATTGGGACAAAACCAAGGATGAAGAAAAAGAGTACAAATGGTCACAACCCATTTGTAATAATCGGCATTAAGTTCCTTAAGAAACGAGTTGAACATTTTGGACTGCTCTAGCGGACGAACCAGCTCTCCATGGTCAAGAATAAGACTGCCACGACCATCTCTTGATCCAGTCCGAACCAGGTATGAACTGACTCGACTAAAGTGTTCATATTGGTTGTTCGGTCGAGTGAAATGCTTTCCTTTTGGTGAATGGACGTCTGGATCAGCTCGCTCCAACAAGATCTTCAAAACGGGTCTTCCCGGATAAGGGTCAGGTTGTCCAGTCATGTCCATGATTCTATCAGGGAGGAAGCCGATATGGTTGCTGAAGAAGAAGAAGAGGATGAAGACGGCTATGATGACCCTACCGACGAGTTTGGTTTCCCTCTCTATGGAGCGGATCGTTATCATTTCGATCCAATCACTAGTGGAACACACCGAACTCTCAAGACAGCTCACGATAGGATCAACGTGCTCCAGCGATACTGCAAGTGGGATGATCGTTCGATCAGGAAGCTAGTCTCCACGGTGAAAGGAATCAAAGGGCATGTGAAGGGCCTAAAGGGCCAAATCAAGTCTCTCACCTCGAAGCTGAAGGGCTCGGCGTCATCACCACGGCTAGAAGCCGATATGTCTCCGGGAGATCCAGAAGGAGAAGAAGAAGAAGGGTCTGATGAGGCAGACAGCCAAATGCTCCAAGAGAGGCATGAGTACGAGCCAAGCGAGCCAGGAAGGCATTCCTACCAAGAAGAGGGCATATCGAGGAAAAGATGGGCGAGCCAGTCCCCAATACCAGAATCGGACAATCCCTCTTTCTCGACCAGTGAGGACACCACGTCCTCACATCACACTGAACAATGAGGTACCACTCCAAAACCCTTGTATATAAGCACTTTTTCTTTTATTTTTGCTTTTTGCTTAAACATTTTTGCATTTCCCCTAGGACTGTATTCTTCCTCTCTTCTATCACACAGGGACTGTGTGATTTAAGTTTGGGGGTGTAGTACGTAGTACGCATTCACTTAGAAGAAATCATTTTGCACTCATCTAATTTTTCATAAAAAAAAAAAAAATTTAAAAAACTTATCCCACAAAAAGATTCATGTAGTTGCATTTCCATGCTAGGATTGAAGTTTAGATGCAGTCATTTAGGATTCATATGCATTCGCATAAGGTGCTAAATTGATGAATCCTTGTAAATAGCCATTTTTAAGTCATGAATTCAATGCCTTACTTCTTGTTTGTCTGATGCATTTTGAATTAGACTGAGCTTAAGGCAGCACCACATTTGGAATTTGCCTTGTAGAATTCAGTTTTAGCTTGATGCATTGTGACTTGAACCATTTCCCTAATGAACTTGAACCGTTAAATTGAAAATTTAATTATCTTGTTCATGCTTGTCAAATAACTCATAGATTTCACTTGGACTCTCTTTCCTTTCTTACCACTCTTCTGCTAGTCCAAGTACCAGACCACACCCGAAACCTAAACCTTTGTTTTTAAACCTTAAAACACTTTTGTGAGAGCATGTGAGGCCTGTGCACCATTTTCGAATCTTCTTAGGCAAAAAGTGTTGGGTTTAGGCCGACAAGGTTAGATTTCCATGTAGACGTTGGCTCACATCTCGAGTCAACACTAGGTTAGGAGGTGTAGATACTAAAACGGCTTGATACCGAAATTGAGAGCCGATATTTCTGGTTAGACTAGGCAAGGGAATTGGGTTCCGATTGCTGATGATTTGACAGAAAGGGAAAAGAAGAAAACCACTGAGTCAGACAGGGGACATGTATAAAGGAGATGGCGACAACAAATGAGGCTCGAAACCAAGAAGAAAAAAAGGCGATTCCAAAAAGAAGCAAAGAAGGCCAATCAACAAAATTTAAATCCGGCCAACAACACCAAAGGTGAAACACAAGGAACGCATACAAGAAGCCAGAAAGCCGAAACCGATCTCCAACAAAGAAGAAGTCCCCCGAAAATGACCAGGAAAGGTAAATCGAGAAGGTATAACGGGTATAAGGCGAAAAGGCCAAAGAAAGGGTAGCTTAGGAGGGAACAACTTAGACTAAGGTAGGAAACGAAATAGATGTTTTGGTTAGATGGAAATTTACCCTTGTATGCATCCATTGGTTTTACCCTTAGCATTTTACATAGAGAAGATTCTTTTCATGAGTGATCCCCCTTTAATTTAACCCGTTCGTACTACGAGTTCATCTTTAGCTCGTGACCTTACCTTGAACCAAGTGAGTTAATTGACAGGCATGATTGAGATCCATGTTTTAAATTTCTTAATGAATGTAAAAGGGAATTTGAATGTGCATCTAAGTTGGGATTGATTTTTCTTGATTATTGTGATGAATGTGGCTAAGGCATTTTGGATAGGTAGAATTCGACTTGCATCCTAGAAACCGGAACTTAGATATTGAGTTGATTTCTTTTAAATGGCGTTTTGGATTCAAACTTACACCTTTTCTTTTAAAACCTACCCCTCCGGTTGGCTTTTACTTGAGGACAAGCAAAAAGGCAAGTTTGGGGGTGTTAATATCTCTGTAAATTGCATGTTTTTAACACATATTTCATGCTAGTTAGGACTTCATTCTTGCACTTTCATCTTAGTTTTCATTACATATTCACTCATGATAGATTAGATGCATTAGGTTAGGTTTTTGCATAGTCTTGCATGTTTGGAGTGTTTTCTCAGGTGTTTTAGGATGGTCCGAAGAAGAAACCAAGGAGGGAGATTTCAAATGGAGGACGAGCAGATGATATCGAGCATGGATCACGACCCTTTAGCCGATATGGACAAGCGCATGATGAACCTCGACGAGTAGCAGCGACTTAGTCCCGAAAGGAACACCCCGGAGCGAAGATCTAGCAAGAGGATTCCATGACGACGGATATCGGAGCAAGGCAACGAGAAATACCCGATTCAAGTAACAAGGAAGGCAAGCCTTCACGACACGATCCCGAAATACTTGCCTGACATGGAGACTGCCCGAAGAATCAGAAGAGTTAGCATATCGGCGTGCTCACCACGACTTGAGCCCGAAACGCTAAAGTCCAAAATAGTACCATTTCGGAAAAGTGGTCCCAACGTTTTAGGTTTTTCCTCTTTTATGTATAAATACTCTCTCCTCCACTCTTATCCTTATCATCACGCTTTCTAGTTTTATTTTCTGTCTCTTTTCAAAAACCGAGAACTATCTTTGTATTTTCACCATTGAAGCTTGTTTCAAAGCTTTGATTTTTATGCTATCTTGTAGTTTTAAGTATTATCGCTTAGTGTACTTCAAGAAAGCTTCTTCCTTTTCTTATTTTCGACTATCTTGCAAGCCATGAGTAGCCTTCTTATCCTTATGGATCTTGGGGTTTCTCAAATAGCGCATGAGTAGTCTCTTTAGGATTTTGATGGGTTGAAAGGACCAAGGAACTCTCAGGTTATTATTTCTTGCTTAGCTAAAACATAAAGTTAGATTCTTTCTTGTTTATCATTCCCAAAGCTTAGTCTAGTATGGACATCTAGCCTAAAGTCCATAGGCGGCTTGACACGAACGCCACGTGCTTGCTTAGCCGGATCCATTAACAAGAGTTTGACTCCTTGGGCTAAGACTAACCATCTGTCTAAGGGTCTTACAGTTCAATAGGGACGTTGTAGATACTTGTTTCTTCTATTGTACCGCTATGCTAGAGCTAGTCTATGGTGATAGAGATTCAAAGAGTTTAGACCCAAACACTAGGCACAAAACGATTTGAGGATCCTTTTACCTAAGAATCATCATCAAAAGACCACGTCTTGATGTGATCCAAAAGCTTTAGCTTGATAAAACAAAACCGAGAGTCACCTAGTTCATAAAACCCATCTTGATCCTTCTTTTATCTTGAAAGCTTATCTTTTTACCGTTTAAATCTCCAGTTTGTGTTTAATACCTTTAAAGTTATTTTATTTATGGTCTTGAGTGACACAAGATCTATCCTTTAGTAGTTTTTAGTAATAAAGTCTCGATCTTTACCCATTTCGAACTTGACTTATGATACCGATATGACCGATCTGTTCACTAACGCTCCCAAAATGGTTTGATACCCCATACACTATACTGCATACGGTTAACAGTGTTGGGACATTGTTTGACCAATAGGAAAATTGAGTTATCATGATCCCAAGTACCAACATCCCACCGACCATCCCTGTTCCAACTATAAATATCCCACCCTTAACTAGAGCAGGAGCCAAGAGGCTAAGGGAGAACTTCAACCAAGCTGTGGAGTCATTACTTGCCGATCAAGATCAAGACATCGACGACATAACCAA
Source organism: Alliaria petiolata (assembly GCA_020283515.1). NCBI lineage: Eukaryota > Viridiplantae > Streptophyta > Magnoliopsida > Brassicales > Brassicaceae > Alliaria > Alliaria petiolata. The sequence goes on along the minus strand of JAHZTW010000001.1, from coordinate 328,258,782 downwards.
GCAACTGACGTAGCTAACCATCTCGAAAACCGAAATGCCTACCAACCGAGGAAGCGGGGAAGTGCAAACCAAACCTTATCAAGGGGGAGACTACTTCATGAAAGACGGTCCAAGAAGATACATGGAAGAATGGCCACGCATCAAGCATGGACATGAAGTTTTCTTATTCACCATTCTCCCAACCTAAAAGCGTCCAGATTCATCCCCTCCATAAAGTCAAACAAATTCCACCAAATCAACCAAGGTAAGACTGAATTAATCATATTGTTTGACTAACTTTCTTTGTTTTTTGTCTTGATTTTCTTGCATTTATTATTGAATTTCGAAATTCCATTAGATAAGGCAATTGTTAGCCATTTTCAATCCCTTTAATTTAGCTGCATTCATTGTAATTTGTTTCAAGACCCCTAGAAGGGCATAGCTGTTTGGACTCTATATAAAGTCCCCTCACAGCCTTGTATTTTACACACAATCAATAAAGAGCAAGCATTTTCTTAAAGAGTTCTCTCTTCTTAGTTTTTCTAGGCATTTGCGATTTCTGCCCAGTTTAACTTGTCTTATCATTGCCTTTACCATCACGCTTTGTGACGACCTTCGATCCACCCTTCTATTCATCACCATTCGACCAGCCTTCTAAAGGAGTGGCCTTAGTCCCTTGAACAGGCGCCATCCTTCCACTTCAACCACGTTCCATCCGACCGGCTAAAAGAGAGTGACTTTAGTCCAGCGTTCAGCATCCATCTTCCACCCAAGTGAGCCTCAGCCTTTGAGGAATGCATCATCTGGTATCAGAGCTTAAAGCTCCTAAACCCAGGTTTTATCTATCCTTTTATCCTTGCATTTTCGTTTTGTTCTTCATTTCCTTCAGAAAAATTCAAAAAAAAAAAAAAAAAATCTTCAAAATTGTTCTTATTGTTCTTCGTTCTTGATTAAACAAAAAAAAAATCTTCAAACTTGTTCTTATTGTTCTTCGTTCTTGATTAAAAAAAAAGATTTAAATTCCGTTTTGTTCCTTTGTCTATTTTCTGAATCTGTTTCCCATACTAGATCATTTCATTTATACTTGCATACATTTTATTTCACAATAAAATAAAATAAATAAATCTTTTATCCAAGCATATTTCATTTCATTAATATTTCTTAGACCACATTCATACACTTTTTTATTTTTCAGGTACCCACTAGAACAAGCCATGGGTGAAGCTCCAAATCAAACCGACCTTGCCCAGATTCTTGCTAATATCCATACTTCTATGGAACTCCTTGGCGCTCGCATGGACCGGTATGAACAGCAACCACGCAGGGATCATGCCCGAGGTGCTCGAGATGAAAGGGTACATGAGGAAGATGGAGAGAGCATGCCTGACCTAGACGACGACCCACCACGTCCACGACCTCAACAAGTACCACCCGAACCCAATGGGCATCGCAACCGCCGAGACCAACCACATGACAGAAACCGAGGCGATGATTATGGCCGAGGAGGAGGCAGAGATATCAAGCTGACTGCCCCAACTTTCGCTGGGAAGATCAACCCAGATGCCTACCTTGATTGGGAGAGGCGAATGGAACACATCTTCGAATATTATCAATATTCCGAGGTAAGAAAGATATCACTTGCTGCTGCCCAACTTACTGATAATGCTCTTGTTTGGTGGGACAGGGGTGTTGCAGACAGGCGACGACATCAACACCCCCAGATCAATACCTGGAGGGATATGCGGTTCAGCCTAAGGAAGAGATATGTCCCAACTCATTACCACCGGGATATACAAAGGAGATTCCGCAAATTGGCTCAAGGGAGCAAATCGGTGGAAGAGTATTTTGAAGACTTCGAAAGTCTTAAAAATAGACTGGATATTGAGGATTCACCAGAGACTCAAATGGCACAGTTTCTGGATGGACTCCAAGATAGGATTGCCAGGAAAGTGGAAAGGCAAAGCTACCATGACTTGGAGGAGCTTCTGCACTTAGCTATTCAAGCCGAGCAACACATCAAGAGGAAGATAGCCGCCACTAGCCGGAACAAGACTACTTGGACTCCTCAACGCAACCTAGACAAGGGAAAATCCATAGCGACGGATCCCGGGTTCAAGAAACCAATGTTCAAACCAGAGCAAGGTAAGTTCCAAACTCAACAAATTACTAGATCTCGTGACATTACTTGTTTTAAATGTCAGGGAAAGGGACACTATGCAAGAGATTGCCCCAATCAAAGGGTCATGATTCTCAAGGCTAATGGAGAGTATGAGTCCCGAGATGAAGAAGAAGAAGAAGAGCTACAACACTCCGAGGATGATGTCACCAACTATCCCGAAGTAGGAGAAATACTTGTTGTTAGGAGAGCTCTTAGTGCACTTTTTGATGCTGAAGCAATCCAAAGAGAAAACATGTTTCACTCTAGATGCACCATAAATTCCAAAGTATGTAGCTTAATTATTAATGGTGGTTCTTGCACTAATGTGGCTAGCAAGTATTTGGTTGATAAGCTAGGGTTAGAGAAGACCAAGCATCCTCACCCTTACAAGCTGAGGTGGCTCAACGATGAAAGCGAGTTCAAGATAGCTGAACAAGTCACTGTGCCATTCCAAATAGGCAAGTACACGTATACTGTTGTCTGTGATGTTGTCCCCATGCAAGCCGGACACCTCTTACTAGGGAGGCTGTGGCAATTCGACAAAGAGGCCATGCACAATGGGCGGACTAACTACTACAGCTTCATCCACAACAAACGTAAGCATAACCTAACGCCCCTCACCCCTCAAGAAGTACACGAAATGCAGAAAGCAATATCAAGAGGAACCGAGGTAAGTAAGACCAATCTCTATGTTTCACCTGGCAAAGTGATTAAATCATTAGAAATGAAAGAGCAGGTGCTACTAATGGTCTTTAGAGACGGGTATTTTTCAGGACCCGAGGAGGACAAGCACCCGGAAGGAGTACTTAAGCTGTTAGAGGACT
>JAHZTW010000001.1:328180815-328247810 GCA_020283515.1 Alliaria petiolata | reverse complement strand
TAGCTCTTTTCTTTCTTTTGATAGCTTTCTTCTAAAAATATTTCTTTTATGCATTTGGCCTCTAGGGCTCTTTTTCTTTGCTTGAGCTTTTTCTTATCACAAATCAAGATTAACCACTAGAAATATGTATCCCTTTTTCATATTTTTCCTTAACACTTTCCCATTCTCAAACCTGTGAACTCCCAAATCCCAAACAAGCCTAAAACTAGCTTCAAAATGCAAAGCTAGCAACATTATGAGAGCCTAAACATGTCGCCCAAAACCTAACACTTTATGCCAAGTTCAAACAGAAAATAAGGCCTCACAATTTGCAATCACACACGAAATTTGGCTTGAAATAAGGCAAGGGTCAAGGTGTGGTATTCTATTTAGGCTTAGAAAGAGTGGTGAAGTGAATAAGAAAGCCTAAATATTTTTTGTAATCCATGTATTCTTTTTCAAATGCACAAGCATGATAATTAGATGTTTATGTTAAGGTTCCGATTTTTAAGTAAGTATTCAATTCATGCTTTTTTTTCAACTTTATCACAAGGCATCAAAGAACTACTAACTAGGGCCTTGAACCAATACATGAGCTAAAAACAGTTTTAAAGGAAATTTTTCATCATTGCCCCCTATGCATATGAGTGATGCAACCTATATGATAAAAATCTAGACTCAATCCTACAATATTTGATAATGCAAATGCAAGCTATATGAATTTTTTTTTTCGAAATTTTTATGAATTTTTCTGATTTTGTTTTTTTCTATGCAAAATATTTTTATGAATGTAAGAAGACTTAAAAATGAAAACACAAAATAAGATCAAATAAAATATGTCAAAGTACAAACTCTCCTCCCCCAAACTTGAATGACACCGTCTCGGTGTTAAACAAATTCAAGAGAAGACACACAAAAATAAAAAATAAAAATGCATGTTATATACAAAGTTTGGCGTTTTTGGTACCTTGAAGCTAGAGATGGCCGGAGCTTGAGGTTGCTCTGGTCCTCCTGCTCTTTCTTGGCGTGTCATGGAGTACTCCCTTGTCCTTGGTTCTGGGTGGACGGTCTTGAAGAGAAGGACGTCCAGCTTGCAAATCTTCGGGCTCACGGATTTGTATACCTCCGGTTGAGTGTCTTGCCGCCGTCGTGCCTACTTGTTCAACTTCATCACTCAAGGTTATCTCTGAAGAGCTTCTACCTTGAAGGACTTTGACCTTCCTCACCAGCTTCTTGATCATCTTGCCTTGCCATTTGTTTACTTCGCGCTGAATATCCACAACCGAGGCAAGGAATTTCTCTGTTTTGGTGCGCGGCTCATAGTCCATCTTCGGGAGATCATAACTTGATGGCATTTCAGCATCAGTGGGAGGAGACTCTGGTGATGATTGGGCAAGTTGTGGTGCTGCTGGAACGCCTCCAAGAGGTGCATAACATTCGTCATCGTTTGGCAAGCCAACACTATTAGCGAGTGTTTCTTCCGGGTTGGGTAAGATGCATGTCTTCTTCTCATGTTCCTCATTGTAGAATAGGTATTCATAGTAACCTGGAGCTGGAGTAGGTCCCAAGGAATCGGTGTTGATCATGTAGGTTTGATCCATGTAGGCACGTTCCGCGCATGGTGTGAACTCGGTAAGTGGTACTCCCGCTTGCACAAACAGTGGCGTGAGAAAGCCACCAATGAGTGCTGATGTGGCTTTGCACTTGATGGCCCAAGCTTTGTACCTGAGCAAGGATGAAGCCAGGATGCATCCATAGTTAACGTTATCTCCAAGATCATCCTCCATTGGTTCATCACTCTCACTATCGCATAGAACATGGTTAACCCCTTGGAAAAGGAAGCACAGCTCGTTCTTTGTCACCATTGGTGTCGTGGATCTCCCACTGAATGTGTTTGCTTGCAGCTTGAGAGTGTATCTTAGCAAAGGGTTTCGCACCTTCTTGATTTTGGCGGTATTAGACTTGTAGTCTCCATCGCTAATCAAGTCCCATAGCTTGCTTGCGGATTTGAATTGTGGGAACTCCATAAGGTCTGCTGCTGCATTGAGTCCATAAGCTTGGCATAGCTCAGGGATAGAGAGACGGTAGGCTTGCTTGCGGATTTTGAATGTGATAAGACCTTCGGTTGGAGTTGGGATGTTGGGGTCTTCATATTCGCAATCCAAGGTGGAGAGGAAGTGAAGCGTGGCTTCGGGGTAGGTGGGGCAGTCCATCCGTGAAAGACATGCAAGTCCCATGTTAGTGAGCAGCTCATCAAACCCTTCCAACAATCCCAGCTTTTGCAAGAACTCCCTACTTGCAAATTTCGTAGGTTCAAAACGCAACCTCTCTAGCCTTCTCCTTGTTTTCTTTTCCTCCTTGCTCCACTTAGCCGTTTCTTCAACCTCATGATGCGCCTCTTCTTGTGCAGCCATAGCTCTGCTTCTCTTCTTTGGTGCCATAGTACCTGAAAATCAAATCCTCAAAGAGAAAATTAGTAAAGACCACGGCAAGAGAAGAACACAAGTTCAAGAGGTTTAGGCTTTTTTTTTTTAAAAAGATTTTTGCTCAAGCTTTTTATTTTTAGGAAAAGTTTTGGATTTATCAATAAATATTAGATGAAATCTCCTTGAGATAAGAATAAATCAAGAAAATTTCCTAATATTTAGATATTTCTAAAAATAAAATTCCATTTCCTTAGCAATTTATGTAACCATACAACTTTAAAAAGAAAATTTTCAAAAATCCAAATATGGCATGAAAAAAATTCGAATTTACCTTTGAAAGTTGATGTAAATAATGCTCTTCTTCTTTAGAAAACCAGAAAACTCACTCTCTCTTTTTAAATTGCAAAACTTGTTTATGATGTAGGGAAAGGAGAGAGTGGATGTGTGGTTTTATAAAGAAGGAATGGTTTGGATTTATGCATGCAAGTGGGTTTTTAAATTTGGAAAAAGCTCAATTATCAATGTTCAAAGGAGCCTGGTTGACCAAATTCAAATTCAAATTCAAAAGTAGGAGGGAATGAGAAAGAGGGGGAAATTTGAAAAACTTCCCTTGGCAGCCGATCGAGTGCTTTGGTCGATCTACCACTCGATCGTTTGCCCGACTTACTCTGATCGAGTCATTAGCTCGATTGGTCGGTCGATCTGATTTAAATCGAGGTATGGATCGACTGAAGTCATCCTTTTTAAGCTTGTCTTGTTCGTGATCGTGTGACTGGGTCGATCTCTTGATCGATCTTGGCGCATGATCGAGTGGTTGGGTCGATCTCTTGATCGATCTTGGCGCATGATCGAGTGGTTGGGTCGATCTCTTGATCGATCTTGGCACGCGATCGAGTGATATCACTCGATCTCACACTCGATTGTCGCCTCCTGCCTTTCTTTTCCTTGTTTTGTAGAACCCATTAGCTTGCTTCTTGGCTCCTGTTTTCTTGCACCTACACACTTAAAGTAGAAAGTATAAAATTGAAACAAAATATATACAATGATAGTCATGGGATTGCCTCCCAAGTGCGCTTGTTTTAAGTCTCTAAGCTTGACTTTACTTGGTTAGGCTAGTGGAGGGTCTTGGAGAGGCAACGTGGTGCTCTCTTTGTTGCAGTCACTCGCCATGTAGGGTTTTACTCTATGCCCATTCACTGTGAAGTTCTCTCCATTCTTTCCAAGCAAAGTTATGGCTCCATATGGTAGTACTTCTCTAATCTCATACGGTCCGGACCACCTAGACTTGAGCTTTCCGGGGAATAGCTTCAATCTTGAGTTATAGAGTAAAACCATGCTTCCTTCTTCGAGCTCCTTGCGCACCAACTTCTTGTCATGAAAGGCTTTGGTTCTTTCCTTGTAAATTTTGGCACTTTCATAAGCATTCATCCTTATCTCATCGAGCTCTTGAAGTTGCACCAACCGTTTCTCTTGAGCCGTTTTGAAATTGTAGTTGAGTTGCTTCACGGCCCAAAGAGCCTTGTGCTCTAATTCCACAGGAAGGTGACAAGACTTGCCATATAGGAGGTTGAAAGGCGTGGTCCCAATTGGAGTCTTGTATGCCGTTCTATACGCCCAAAGAGAATCATCTAACTTGCTAGACCAATCCTTTCTAGTGACTCCCACGGTCTTCTCTAGTATAGTCTTGATTTGTCTATTCGAAACCTCCACTTGGCCGCTTGTTTGAGGGTGATAGGGCGTGGCCACCTTGTGTTTAACACCATGTTTTCTCAAGAGACTTTCAAAAACTTTGTTGATGAAGTGGCTGCCTCCATCGCTAATCACCACCTTAGGGACTTTTAATCTTGGAAAGATGATCGTTTTGAAAAGTTTAACCACCACCTTTGAATCGTTTGTTGGTGAGGCCATGGCTTCCACCCACTTAGACACATAGTCTACTGCTAAAAGAATGTACTTGTTGCCATATGATGATGGAAACGGGCCCATAAAATCGATCCCCCACACGTCGAAGATCTCTACTTCAAAGATTGGTGATTGTGGCATCTCGTTTCTTTTGGTGATGTTTTCGGCTCTTTGGCATGCTTCACACGACTTGATGAATTCATGCGCATCTTTGAAGAGTGTAGGCCACCAGAGCCCAGCTTGGAGAACCTTTGTAGCAGTCTTGAAACTCGCAAATGACCCCCATAGGTCATACCGTGGCAATGTAGAAGTATGTCTCTTGCTTCTTCTCTTGTGACACATCTTCGGTACATACTGTCCACACACCTTTTGTATAGGTAAGGTTCATCCCAGAAGTAGTGTGAGACGTCTCTCATGAATTTCTTCTTGTGGTATCGGTCCAAACGAGTAGGCTCTTCCCCACAAGCCAAGAAATTGACAATATCTGCATACCATGGGAGATCTTCTTCTTTTAGGATCAAAACTTCTTCAAGTTTGTCTTCTAGTTTTGCACATACCGTGGTATTGATCATCATGAGCTGCTCTTCAGGGAGTGAGTCGTCTAAAGGTAGGACTTCTTCCACTCTCATCCTAGAAAGATGATCCGCTACACCATTCTCTATGCCTTTCTTATCTTTGATCTCCATATCGAATTCTTGAAAGAGAAGGATCCATCTTAAGAGTCTCGGTTTTGTGTCCTTCTTTGAATATATGTACCTCAAGGCAGCATGGTCAGTGTATACAATCACTTTCGAACCCACCAAGTATGACCGAAACTTTTCAAACGCAAAGACAACGGCTAGGAGCTCCTTCTCGGTGGTCGCATAATTCACTTGTGTATCGTCCAAGGTGCGGCTGGCATAATATATTACATGCAACTTCTTGTCTTTCCTCTGCCCCAAGACAGCTCCTACAGCATAGTCACTAGCGTCGCACATGATCTCAAAGGGAAAGTCCCAATCCGGTGCTTGTACTATCGGTGCGGTTACTAGCGCGCCTTTGATGGTCTTGAACGCTTGGTGGCATTTCTTCATCAAAGTTGAACTCAGCTTCTTTGCATAATAGCCTTGTGAGGGGACGTGCTAGCATGGAAAAATCTTTGATAAACCTCCTGTAGAAGCCAGCGTGTCCCAAGAAACTTATAATGCCCTTCACGTTAGCCGGAGGCGTCAAAGTGATCATCACTTCCACCTTTGCTCTATCCACTTCAATTCCTTTTCCCGAGATTTTGTGACCAAGGACAATCCCTTCTGTTACCATGAAGTGGCATTTCTCCCAGTTGAGCACGAGATTTGTCTCCTCACATCTCTTGAGTACCCTGCACAAATTAGACAAACAAACACCAAAGGAAGAGCCATACACGGAGAAATCATCCATGAATACCTCAACCATCTCCTCAATCAAATCAGAAAATATAGACATCATGCATCTTTGAAATGTAGCAGGAGCATTACATAAACCAAAAGGCATTCTCCTATAAGCATATGTTCCATAAGGACAAGTGAATGTTGTCTTTTCTTGGTTATTGGGGTGAATTGGGATTTGAAAGAAGCCACTATAACCGTCTAGAAAACAGTAATAGGGGTGGTTGGCTAATCTTTCTAGCATTTGATCAATGAATGGCAGTGGGAAGTGGTCTTTCCTAGTGGCTTTGTTGAGTTTCCTATAGTCAATGCACATCCTATGGCCGGTTATAACTCTAGTAGGAATTAACTCATCTTTTTCGTTTTTTATAACCGTGATGCCCCCCTTTTTAGGCACGACATGGACCGGTGAGATCCAAGTGCTATCAATTATGGGGTATATCACGTTGTCCTCTAAGAGTTTTAGGATTTCCTTTTTAACTACTTCTTTCAAATTCGGGTTCAAGCGCCTTTGATGTTCAATTGAAGAAGTGTTCTCATCATCTAAATGAATCCTATGAGTGCAAAGTAATGGTGAAAGGCCCTTGATGTCACTTAGAGAGTACCCAATGGCCTTCCTATACTTCCTTAATTCCCTAAGGAGAGAGTCTAACTCATCATCATTCAGATTGTCATTAACAATGACCGGGTAAGTGTCATTCGATCATAAGAAAGCGTACTTTAGACCAATTGGTAGCTGTTTGAGGTCCACCTTTGGGGCTAGCAGCTCACTCCAGTCCTCCTCTTGGTCCTTGTTGAGATTGCTGTCCTCATTCGCTTCCTTAGACCCCGAGTCATGAGCCTCCATACTTGCTTCTTCAAGCGTATGCCCCGCTGTGATCGAGTTAATGGGTCGATCGGCTAGTCGATCTGCTGCAGATCGACTTGTTTCCCTCGATTGGCTCAGTCGTTCTTCCTTTGATCGGGCAGGAGATCGTGTCGGCTGGTTGATCTCTTGCATGGATCGTGTGGATTGGTCGATCAGCCTGTCGATCTTGTCGTCAGATCGAGTGAGTGGCTCGATCTCCTTGACAGTTTTGCGAGAGTCAAGGATGCGAATGTATTCTTGAGTCTGATCACTTAGGTAACCATACTCTCCACACTCCTTTGTTAGCGCCACTAGTAGATGATCTTCTTGACCCAATTCTTCTAGCAATTCATCAGCTAAAAGATCCATAGCTTCTATGTAGAAGACTTGTCCATCGATCGTCGGTTTCTTCAAAACCTCATTAATATCGAAGTTGAGCTTGACGTCTTTGCCCAAGTGCAATGAAATTTTGCCATTCTTGACGTCAATTATAGCTCCAGCAGTCGCCAAAAATGGTCTTCCAAGGATTAGGGGATGCTTAGGTTCTTCATCCATTTCAAGAACAACAAAGTCCGTGGGGACACTCACATTGCTTATCCTCACCGGTAAGTCTTCAAGCATTCCTACCGGGAGCCTTACACTTCGGTCGGCCAAGATCAACGAGATTCTGCACTCCTTAAACTTGGTGAAGCCTAGCTTCTTTGCTATGGAGTAGGGCATTAGATTAATGCTTGCCCCTAAGTCGCACAAACAGTTGCTAAACCTCAACGACCCTAGCGCACAGGGTATTGTGAACGAGCCTGGATCTCCTAGCTTCTTTGGTGCTATCTCCTTGTGGATGATTGCGCTGCATTCTTGGCTCAACACCATGACCTCTTGGCAACCCTTAGCTGTCTTGGCGAGTGTATCCTTCAGAAACTTGGCATACTTCGGCACCATGGCTAAGCAATCGAGTAGTGGCAATTTCAGCTCCACGTTTCTCAAATGTTTTTCAAACAAGGCTCTGTGCTTCTCTACCAGCTGCTTCTTGAAGCGTCCAGGGAAGGGGAGCTTCGGTTTGTAAGGTGGAGGTATGAAAATATTTTTTTCTTTGGTCGTTTCCCCCACTTGTTTTTCCAAAACCGCTTCTTTGCCTTTCCTTGCCCTTTCGATGTAGACATTGTCGAAGGTGATCTCTTGATCATTTGAAAGATCACTCTCCCCCTCTTGAACCACAATGTCCTCATTGTCTTTTGCTGTAGACGTTGGTGCAACTTCCTTTCCACTTCTTAGAGTGATTACATTCGCATACTCCTTGGGATTTGTTTCACATTGGCCGGGTAGTGTAGCATGACCGCTTGTACTTGCTTTTCCTTTCTCTAACTGGCGAATCTTGTTGTTGATGTTGCTGATCTGTGTAGAGACTTCAGTAAGGGAGGAGTCTAGCCGGTTGTTCATATCCACAAATTTTTGACTTGTAGTAGCTTGGCCTTGTAGAAGTTGTTGAAACATGGCTTGTGTTGGATCTTGAGGTGGCGCCTGATGTTATTGTTGCTGTGGTACGAAACCAGGAGGGTAAGCTTTGTTTCCTGGCTGTTGGTTCCCTTGGTAGTTGCCTTGTCGTTGACCTTGGTACCCACCATTTTGTGAAAAGCCTCCTTTGTTGTAAGGGACAAACGGTTTGGCTTGATTACTTTGTGGTGGAGGGTAGACTTGGTCCTTTGGATTTTCCACATTGGTGCTTCGATAAGACAAGTTGTTGTTGTTTCCTTGGTACCTTGAGGCGTATCCCTGTGGCTTAGGATAGTCTTGGCCTCCAACCCAATTTGCTTCCTCAAACTCTTCTCCACTTCTTCCTTGAGACAAGTCCGCGGCTTCACCGACGAAGTGGACATGTTTTGTGTTGGCAAACATCATCTTGTCAATTTTTTCATGGAGCGACTTCAACTCCTTTTTGTGTGCCTCCAGTTCATGTCCTCTTGGTGCTCTGTCATAGTCCTCAGAATAATTTCCATCACTCAAAGCGAGGTTGTCAATGAGCTCCATTTCATCGTGGACATCTTGACCAAGAAAGTTTCCTCGGCTTGCCGTGTCAAGTAGCATTCGAATTTTGGGCAATGCTCCACGGTATATTGTGCTCAATAGGGTCTCCTCAGTGAAGCCGTGGTGAGGACACTGTATGGTGTAGTCCTTGAACCGCTCCATTGCTTCACTAAAGCTTTCATTGTGCCTTTGAGTAAAGCCGCTTATCTCGCTCCTTAGCCGAGCCGTTCTTGTGCTTGAGAAGAATTTTGAGAGGAAGGCCTTCTTGCACTCTACCCAGGACGTGATGGTGCCTTGTGGTAAGGTTTTCTCCCAATGCCTTGCTTTGTCCCCAAGAGAGAAGGGAAAAAGTCGTAGCTTGAAGTTGTCCTCGCATATTCCATTTATTTTAATCATGCCACACACTTGCTCGAAGTTGTCCAAGTGTTCGAGTGGGTCTTCCATAGCCAGGCCATGGAATTTGTTGTTTTGGACCATAGAGACGAAGCCTGGCTTGATCTCGAAGTAGTTATTTTGCACTGGTGGAGGCGTGATGCCGAAGCGATTGGTGTGTGTGTTCGGTGCATCACCGGCTCCAATGATGCGTGGTGCCCTTTGTGGATGGTAAGGCTATCAAATTCCTATGACAGCAGCAGCGTGTTGAGGTGGATCCTCCACCTGGTCATGGTCAGCCATCACTTCTTGATGGTAATCTTAGATATAAAGTAGGAGTCTCTCCCTCCTATGTCTTACGCTCCCAAGTTGATGGATGTTGTCCAGTGGTGCTAATAGGTTGTTGTCACCTCTAGACCTCAGGTTCATGTACCTGAAAACACAAGTACCCAAATAGGGAAATTAGTAACCAAAATACAAATAGAAAACTTAGTCTCTACTAAGCTCCAAATCTTAATAAATTCACTCAAAACCCGAGTTTGGCAACGGCGCCATTTGATAACTAGCTTTTTAGCAGGTTAAACAAAACCTAAAGCTTGTCTATGTCATTGTAATACTGCAGGTCATCAATCCAAATCAGGTGGTGAAAGGTATTAAGAATACAAGAGCTTGAAGTAAAGCTAAGCAGATTCAAGTTAAATGGGTGAAGAATCCTAAAACAATTACTTGCGGTTATTAAACAGACACGAAAACTATTTTAAAATCCCTACAGAAGGTTATACAAGTACTAGATGACTCCTAAATAATAAAACAACCGATCTACTAATTTAATAAAATTCAAATCTAAAACCGGATTAACTAGACAATTTGATGGTGAGTAGCAAGATTTTCAAAAACTATTTCTAAAAATCGAACAACTACCAAATCAACACCAGACAGTAAAATAAGACTGTAAGCAATTTCTAAAATACTAAAAATAGTAAAAACACAATTTTACAATTTTATAAAACTATATTGCATAATTAAACTATTTATGAGAAATTTAATTAAGATAAATAAACACAAAACTAGAGGAAAATGGTTTTTGGTTTTAAAATATTAAAAACAGATTCTAGGTTGGGAATCATTCTTAGGAGGTTGAAGATTCGAACTTGGGGTTTAAAAACATAATTTTTACTCTTTTAGTAATTTCTCTAAACCTTAAGAAACCAATTTAGATTTAACCATGATGTGTGGTATAAACCCTTTCCTCACCCTTTCCTCCTAACCCATGATGTGTGGTGGAAAGATAAAGTGAAGAACATTAAGATTGGATCTTAAAAACGGTTTAACTAGCTCCCTAAGCATCCATGATGTGTGGGAAAGGATGAGCTAGTCTCTTGGATTTGGTTTTAAGGGATTACCTAAGTCTTGTTAGGATAAGGAAATCCCTAGATTAAAGAGATCTCCATGGAGAATCTCTAGACCTTAAAACCCCCAAATCCAAGAAGAGAATTTAAATGAAGAACAAGATAAAAATAAAACCAAGATTTTAAATCTCCAACCTCCTTAATCATCCCAACCTCAAACCTAGCGGTTTACTCACAAATCATGTTCTTACCTCTTTTAAACATAAGTTTAGAGTTAAGGAACATGATCGATGGGGTTAAGAAGAAAGACTTGAAATTAAAATTATTTAAAAACAAGCAATAAAAATACAAGAGTTTTCACAAAGATCTAAGTAGGAATTAAGAAGAAAGATTTGACTTTAGAATAATTTAAATACTTGATATATAAAAATAAGAGTTTTCACAAAGACTTAAACAAGAAGCAACTTATAAAACGGTTGAATACTCAAGAACACTCAAGAACAAGAGGAAACTTACAAGAACACTAAGAAGACTTAAAAGAGAGAATAGAAAGACTTGATTAAAAACTTGATGATTTTTTACAAACACACACACACTCCTTATATAAAGTTTTAAACATGGCTCTTGGCCTTAAAAGAGGGGTTAAGGGGCAAGGGAAAAGGGGCAAGGGACAAGGGACCTATTAAATCCCACTATCACTAAAGCATAAAAACTTTTCTGGGTCAACTTCAAATGGTTCGAGTGGTATGGTCGATCGTCCACTCAATCTACCCTGGATCGAGTCAGTCTGGTCGATCTTTGACTCGATCAGTGTTTGGTTCGGGTGGTTCAGTCGATCGGCTAGTCGATCTACTTCAGATCGATTCATCTTGGTCGATCATGCGGTCGATCTATTCCTAGATCGAGTAGTTCTGCTCGATCTGCCTCTCGATCTCAGCTGAATCGACTGGTCTTGGTCGATCTTGAAGTCGATCTTTGCTCCTTCTCTTTTGTCCAAGTTTTCTTTTGATTCATACCAACTTTTATGCTCTTCTTTCATCTTCTTGTTAATGCTCAGCATCCATCACAGCTCCAAGTACTCTAAACAACCTGAAAAAGATGCAAATATGCAAGAAACCATGCAAATGCTAATGCAAAGTGTTCTAGGACTTAAAATGATACAAATGATGCAAACTAGTCTATTATAAATGATGTATGCATGAAAAACCCTATTCTAAATGCAAGTTAAATATGCGAAATATATGAGTATATCATTCCAACGGAGAAAGTTCTAATCTCTAGAGTACTCGAAGGATCTTGCGTTGACTCCGCACCTTATGAATCAAAACTTCTCGTCAAGGGGCTTGAGGTACTTCGAACTTTGCTCCTCTTTTAGACTCTAGCATGACTAATTAGATGCAATGCAATCTCTCCTTGATCTTCCCTTGTTATAGAAAAGAAAAAAAAAATATAGAAAGAAAAGTCTTAGTTTCGGAATGGCAACCAGAGTTCCTTAAAGGACCATGACGGTTTGCAGACATCATGAAAGCTTTGAAGAAGTGATCATTCTCAAGCTAAGAAGTAAAAGAAAAAAAATAGAATAAGGAAGTCGATAGAAAAAATAAAATGATACCCAAGAAAAGTAGGGAGAAATCGACTAAGGGAAGAGAAAATAGGAGAGTTGTGTCTGAAATGTCTTTGTCTAGATGTTTGGAAGAGAAGAGTATAATGTCTCGTCAACCAATACTCCCTCGATAGAGACCGCACGCCTAAATGAATAATGGGGTCAACAAGAGAGAGCTCGAAATACTCAAAGGGACAATGAAGAGTATCCGGGAAGGATGAAAAGCTCAAGGTAACTAAACCCAAACGCCTTGAAGCTAGATTCCGAGTTACATGGCTCAAACAGGTCGATTTCTAGACTTGATGTGTTCCCAAGTATTGGTGAGTTTCCACGATTTCAAACCTCTTTTCCTTACTTAGATTTCTGTTTTGTTTGAGGACAAACAAAGTTTAAGTCTGGGGGAGTTGATAACATGCATATTTTACCCGTTTTTACTATCATAAGTGAGTGCTTTAATAAGCATTTCACTAAGGTTTTGATGCATAAACACTAGATTTCGAGTATTTGGTTGTTCAAGACTCTTTTCAGGTAAACTTAGCAAAAGACGCATATTTTGGAGCAAAATGGACAATTCCGGAAACAGTGCTCGAGGGCAGAAGTTCAACATCAAACGAAGGCCTTTCCACCACGAGATCAAGCTCATATTTGGAGACAATGAAGCCTTATCAGCTGTCTTTCACCACAAAGTGATTTGAGGACAATCCCACGGTTGGATCTCAAGTTATGGAAGAAGCAAGAAGGCCCTCAAGCACCTGGAAGAACAAGCTGGCAGTGCCACGGCCGACCCAGACGACCAGTGGCCGCGCCACGGCCGACCCAGACGACCAGTGGCCGTGCCACGGCCGGTCGCTCGAGCGGCCAGGCCATTCGCATTTCCCGAGCCCATTTGAAGCCCAACTTGAACCCGCAGCCGTCTTATGCAAGCCAAGACCTAATCCACGACCTAGGACACTTGAAGATCTATATATACTCGTTGTTTAGGGTTTTTTTAAGGGAGGAACTTATCACGAAATACTCTAAGTCATAGATTTCTTTTGGTGGCCGCGAGTCTCTAATTCGCGGTTTGCCTTTGTTCTTCAAGGAAGATTGATTTATTCTTGAACCCTTTTTGTTTCTCGTCGATTTATACAAGTTATGCATTCATCAATAACGTTTTCTGTCTCTACTTTCATGTCTGAGTAGTTTACTTTCGTTGGGTGTTCTTTAAGGGGATCTATGGGGAATTTCATTAACTGTTGTTGAACCGATTGTTTAGGCCGTAGACTAGGATCTTCTGTCTCACCTTATTCGTTCTTATTGCATGAGTCTAGCGTCATGAACTATATTCTGATCGCAGGATCTTGAGAGCGACCAACGTCCTGAATCTCAGATCTAGACCAAAATAGGGTAGAGAGCATCCTTTAAAAGATGTCTGAATGTTTATCGTCCCGATCTTATTGCGTGTTCGTCTAGGACGCAGGAATGTTTATCGTCCCGATCTTATTGCGTGTTCGTCTAGGACGCATGATATGAGAATATACCTGCGGACTAGAAGTCCGCAGATCGACCTTGCTTGATAAAGTTAAGTTGTTAAAACCAGTGAATCAGTTTGGAAAAAATCGCCTAGTCTCGTTTGCTTAGCTTTTGCGTGTTTGATTCCTAGTTAGAACCCCATAGATTTCCAGAGAAGATTCCCAACGTATCGCACCCCATCTGCTTTTACATCGAGATTTACGCACTTCAATATTTACTGTTCCTGCACTGCTTGCCTGATTTCTCTTTTACAAGTCTT
This sequence comes from Alliaria petiolata, assembly GCA_020283515.1. NCBI lineage: Eukaryota > Viridiplantae > Streptophyta > Magnoliopsida > Brassicales > Brassicaceae > Alliaria > Alliaria petiolata. The sequence goes on along the minus strand of JAHZTW010000001.1, from coordinate 328,234,136 downwards.
TAAGTTTATTTTCCTTTTTCCGTTGGTTATAGAAGAGATTGACAACCTTCTCTATATAAGACGTGATATTGCTTTCTTTTATTTCTGCAAAAACCGTGACACTTACCCCAAAACCCCAGTTCCCTGCGTCTTTGGTTGCCCTAATTCTTCTGTTTTGCAGTTGACCTCCTCCCTGTGGATCGATATCCTAAGTACTACAATGCACGCTGTGCACTTGCAGCTTAGGGTCCTACAAATTCAAAGCTCGACGAGTCCCCAAAGAAATCCTCCAATCTCGGACGACTATTTAGACCCTATCACCGACCAGCCTATAGAGTCAACCCCGAGGAGGCCCAGGAATTAGAGAAACAAGTTCAAGACCTAATGAACTCAGTGGCGCCACCATCTTTTCAATGATAGACCTGAAGAATGGCTACCACCAAGTCAGAATGAAGGAAGGTGACGAGTGGAAGACAGCATTTAAGACTAAGAGGGGTCTATATGAGTGGCAGTCATGCCGTTTGGTCTCACCAATGCACCAAGCACCTTCATGAGGCTCATGAACCACGTTCTAAGGGCCTACATCTGTAAGTTTGTTGTTGTGTATTTTGATGATATTCTAGTATACAACACTAGCTTGGATGAACACCTTAATCACCTAGAGAAAGTTTTAGAAACTTTAAGGCTATAACAATTATATGCTAATCTCAAGAAATGTGTTTTCTGCACTGATCAATTGGTATTTTAAGCTTTGTTGTTAGTTCACAGGGTCTAAAGGTGGATGAAGAGAAAATCAAAGCCATACAAAACTGGCCCACGCCAACCACCATTGGTCATGTTCGGAGTTTTCACGGCCTAGCAAGCTTCTTTCGACGTTTTGTCAAGGACTTCATCACCATTGCTACTCCTTTGACTGCGGTGATCAAGAAGAATGTTGCTTTCACTTGGGGGCCGAAACAGGAAGAAGCTTTTCAGAAGCTTAAAGATAGCCTTACCCATGCACATGTCTTAGTTTTACCTGACTTTGACAAAACCTTTGAAGTTGAATGTGATGCTTCAGGTACAGGTATTGGAGCTGTCTTAACTCAAGGAGGGAAACCGATTGCCTTCTTCAGTGAGAAACTGAAGGGAGCTGCACTCAACTACCCCACCTATGACAAGGAGCTCTACGCCCTATTAAGGTCTTTGGAGACGTGGCAGCATTACCTTCTTTCCAAGGAATTTGTCATCCATACCGACCATGAAACGCTCAAGTACCTAAGGGGCCAGACCACACTGAAGAAGCGACATGCAAAATGGCTCGAGTTTGTGGAGACTTTCCCCTACATGATCAAGTATAAGAAGGGCAAGGAGAACATTGTAGCTGATGCCTTGTCCCGGAGGCATGCCCTGATTTCCACCATGGAGGCCAAGATAATGGGTTTCGAGCATCTCAAGGACTTATATGGCAACGATCCCGACTCTGGAGAGCTCTACTAGCAGTGTACAAAAGGTGCTATCGGTCCTTACTATAAACATGATGGTTTTCTTTGCAGGGACAAAAGATTATGCATTCCACAGAGTTCGATGCGAGAGTTGATTCTTAAAGAGGCCCATGGAGGAGGTCTTATGGGACACTTTGGAGTGCAAAAGACCAAAAGCATTGTCGATGAACACTTCTATTGGCCGCACCTGAAAAGAGATGTGGAACGATTCTGCTCCAAATGCATCATCTGCCTAAAAGCAAAATCCAGGTTGCACCCTCATGGTCTTTATATTCCCTTACCTATTCCTAACATGCCTTGGGTAGATGTGTCTATGGACTTTGTTTTACGACTGCCCAAGATTAGAGAGAAGAATTCCATATTTGTGGTAGTAGATCGGTTTTCCAAGATGGCACACTTCATCCCTTGCAACAAAACCAACGATGCCACACAGATTGCCAACCTATTTTTCAAGGAGATTGTCAGAATTCACGGATTGGCAAGGACCATCGTCTCAGACCGGGATACCAAATTCCTAAGTCACTTCTGGAAAACTTTGTGGAGGAAGCTCGGGACTAAACTTCTCTTCTCTACCACTTGCCACCCCCAAGCAGATGGACAGACTGAAGTCGTGAACCGCACACTATCCACCTTCTTAAGGGCCACAGTCGGTAACAATTTACGAAATTGGCTTGAGTGTCTTCCTTTCATTGAATTTGCTTATAACCGAACACCACACTCTACTACTAAATTCTCTCATTTTGAGCTTGTGTATGGTTTTAAGCCTAGCACTCCCTTGGATTTCGTGCCATTACCCCATAAGGAACAAATCAGCCAAGATGGAGAAGCCAAGGCCGAGTTTTTTAAGAAGCTACACAAAAAGGCCAAGGAGCACATCGAGAAGAGAAACGAGCAGACCGCGAAACGTGTGAACAAAGGCCGTAAGGAAGTCAACTTTGCACCAGGAGATTGGGTCTGGCTACACATGAGAACCGAAAGGTTTCCACACCAAAAGAAGTCCAAGCTAGCACCTAGAGGAGACGGACCATTCAAAGTGGTTAAAAAGATCAATGACAACGCCTACCAGATTGATCTTCCAGGTGAGTTTAATATTTCCACAAACTTTAATGTATCTGACTTAGCTCCTTATGATGCAGATGAAACAGTTCTGAGGACAGAACCTTTACAAGAGGGAGAGGATGATGTGATCCCAAGTACCAACATCCCACCGACCATCCCCGTTCCAGCCATAAACACCCCACCCTTGACTAGAGCAGGAGCCAAGACGCTAAGGGAGAACTTCAACCAAGCTGTGGAGTCATTACTTGCCGATCAAGACGTCGACGACATAACTGAGCAACTGACGAAGTTAACCATCTCCAAAACCGAAATGCCTACAAACCGAGGAAGCGGGGAAGTGAAAACCAAACCTTATCAAGAGGAAGTTACTCCATGAAGGACGGTCCAAGAAGATACATAGAAGAATAGCCACTCATCAAGCATGGACATGAAGTTTCCTTATTCACCATTCTCCCAACCTAAAAGCGTCCAGATTCATCCCCTCCATCAAGTCAAACAAATCCCTACAAATTAGACCAAGGTAAGAATGAATTAATTATATTGTTTGAGTAACTTTCTTTGTTTTTTTCTTTATTTTCTTGCATTTATTCTTGATTTTCGAAATTCCATTAGATAAGGCAATTGTTAGCCATTTTCAATCTCTTTAATTTAGCTGCATTCATTGTAATTTGTTTCAAGACCCCTAGAAGGGCATAGCTGTTTTGACTCTATATAAAGTCCCCTCACAGCCTTGTATTTTACACACAATCAATAAAGAGCAAGCATTTTCTTAAAGAGTTCTCTCTTCTTAGTTTTTCTAGGCATTTGCGATTTCTGCCCAGTTTAACTTGTCTTATCATTGCCTTTACCATCAGGCTTTGTGGCGACCATCGATTCACCCTTCTATTCATCATCATTCGACCAGCCTTCTAAAGGAGTGACTTTAGTCCCTTGGACAGGCGCCATCTTTCCACTTCAACCACGTTCCATCCGACCGGCTGAAAGAGAGTGACTTTAGTCCAGCTTTCAACCTCCATCATCCCCAAAACAAGCCTCAACCATTGAGGAACGCATCAGTTCTCTTCTCAAGATCTTGTATAGCTTGACAATAATCCTTAGGATTTGCTTCACTTTGGCCCGGTAGAGTTACTGGCTCGAACTCCACCTCTTTGTTGATGTTGCTGAGTTGAGGATTAAGGATAGTGTAAAAAGCATCCATCTTAATGGCAGATTCAGCCAAAATCTTGTCCATGTACAACTCGCTAGCGGCTTGGCTTTGCAAAAGCTGTAGGAGCAAGTCATGGATGGAGTCTTGGGTGTGAGTATGAACTTGTTGCTGGGGTACAAAACCAGGAGCTTCATATGGCACGTTCCATTGTGGTTGGCCTTGAAAGCTGCCTTCATAGTTGTTGAATCCCTGGTAATAGCCAGCTTGGTTGGCTTGATAGTTATACACCTCTTGACTTTGTCCCTCTTCTTCAAACACATCCAGATTTTGACTAGCAAAATACATCTTTTCAAGAGGATCAAGAAAGTTGGTCTCCTCTTGTCCTTATCTTCTTGTACCTGAGAATATAAGTAGTGAAATAGAGATATTAGTAACCAAAATAAAAATAAAGAGTTAGGCTCTACTGAGCTCCAAATCATAGTAATTTCAAACTAAACCCAATTTGGCAACGGCGCCATTTGATAACAGGTTTTCTATGGTGTTGTTAATCAAAACCTTCAGCATGCTCATGTCATTGCAATACTTCAGGATCAATCCAAGTTGGGGTGTTTGAAAGGTACTAAGAATACAAAAGCTCAAGTAAATCTAAGTAAAATCCGGTTAATTGGGGAGAAAATCTGTGAAAACTAATTGCAACTACTAAATGATTATGAAATCTATTTTAAAACCCCTATTGGAATGTTAACTAACTAGCAGACAGCTTCTAGGAATTTAAATGAGAAAACTACTAATTTTATAAAATCAAAATCTAAAGACAGAATAATTAGGCGATTTCTAGCTAATGAAATGATTTTTGAAAACTAGAAATAAAATTCTACTGAGTTCAAACTAATTACCAGGGTGCACAATAAGATATTAGGGAATTTCTAAAATACTAACAATACTAAGAACACAACTTTATAATTTTAGAGACTCTTAGGCAAAGTAATTAAGCTAACTAGGTGATTTAAGCTAAACTAGTGACAATGTTCAAACTTTAAACCAAAAAGGTGATGGCTTTAAGATTCAAATACTAAAAAGCAGATCCAAGGTTGAGGTTCATGCTTAGGGAGGTTCAAGACTCGAATTTGGGTTTTAAAAACATAGATCTACACATTTCTAATGAGGTATCTCTAGGTCTAAGAAGCAAAAGCTAGATTTATCCATGGTGTTTGGTAAAAATCCCTTTATCAATCTCTCCTCCTAACCCATGGTGTGTGGTGGAAAGATATATTGATAAGCATAGAGCAAAGATCTTAACATGACCTAACTAGCTCCCTAAACATCCATGGTGTGTGGGAAATGATGAGCTAGTCTCTTGGATTTGGGTTTAGGGGATTTCATAAGTCCTTCTGAGATAAGGAAATCCCTAGAATCAAAGAGATCTTTCTCAAGAATCTCTAGGCTTTGAACCCTCCAAATCCAAGAAGAGATTAAGATGAAGAACAAGAAAATACTCAAGTTTTAATCCTTTAAACCTCCCTAATCCCCTCAACCTTAAATCTTAAAAATCTACTCACTAATCATGTTTGAACTCTCACAAAACATAGGAGAAGGAGAGTTAAAGATGGTTAGCTTAAGCAAAGAAGAAAGGTTAAAGCTTAAAACGCAAGTACTTAATTAAAAATCAAAGTTTTTACAAAATGAAAGCTAAGGATCTGATACGTTCCTCAAAGGCTGAGGCACGTTTTGGGGATAATGGTGGCTGAAAACTGGACTGAAGTCACTCTTTTTCAGCCGGTCGAATGGAGTATGGTCGAAGTGGAGAGATGGTGCCTTTTCAAGGGATTAAGGTCACTCCTTTAGAAGGCTGGACGGATGATGATGAGTAGATGGGTGGATCGATGCTCGCCACAAAGCCTGATGGTGAAGGCAATGATAAGACAAGTTAAACTGGGCAGAAATCGCAAATGCCTAGAAAAACTGAAGAAGAGAGAACTCTTTAAGAAAATGCTTTGCTCTTTATTGATTGTATCAAAATACAAGTCTGTGAGGGGACTTTATATAGAGTCCAAACAGCTATGCCTTTCTAGGGGTCTTGAAACAAATTACAATGAATGCAGCTAAATTAAAGGGATTGAAAATGGCTAACAATTGCCTTATCTAATGGAATTTCGAAATTCAACAATAAATGCAAGAAAATCATGACAAAACAAAGAAAGTTAGTCAAACAATATAATTTAATTTAGTCTTACCTTGGCCTAATTTGTAGGGATTTGGTTAACTTGATGGAGGGGATGAACCTGGACGCTTTTAGGTTGGGAGAATGGTGAATAAGGAAACTTCATTTCCTTGCTTGATGAGTGGCCATTCTTCTACGTATTTTCTTGGACCGTCCTTCATGAAATAATCATTCTCTTGATACGGTTTGGTTTGGACTTCGGTGTTGGAGATGGTTAACTTCCTCAGCTGCTCGGTTATGTTGTCAACGTCTTGTTCGGCAAGTAATGCTTCCACGGCTTGGTTGAAGTTCTCCCTTAGCCTCTTGGCTCCTGCTCTAGTTAAGGGTGGGGTGATTATAGCTGGAACAGGGATGGTCGGTGGGATGTTGGTACTTGGGATCACATCATCCTCTCCCTCTTGTAAAGGTTCTGTCCTCAGAACTGTTTCAACTGCATCATAAGGAGCTAAGTCAGATACATTAAAGGTTGTGGAAACGTTAAACTCACCTGGAAGGTCAATCTGGTAGGCGTTGTCATTGATCTTTTTAACCACTTTAAATGGTCTGTCTCCTCTGGGTGCCAGTTTGGACTTCCTTTGGTGTAGAAACCTTTCGGTTCTCATGTGTAGCCAGACCCAATCTCCTGGTGCAAAGTGGACTTCCTTACGGCCTTTGTTCACATGTTTCGCGGTCTGCTCGTTCCTCTTCTCGATGTGCTCCTTGGCCTTTTGGTGTAGCTTCTTAATAAACTCGGCCTTGGCTTCTCCATCTTGGCTGATTTGTTCCTTATGGGTTAATGGCACGAAATCCAAGGGAGTGCTAGGCTTAAAACCATACACAAGCTCAAAATGAGAGAATTTAGTAGTAGAGTATGGTGTTCGGTTATAAGCAAATTCAATGAAAGAAAGACACTCAAGCCAAATTCGTAAATTGTTACCGAATGTGGCCCTTAAGAGGGTGGATAGTGTGCGGTTCACGACTTCAGTCTGTCCATCTGTTTGGGGGTGGCACGTGGTAGAGAAGAGAAGCTTAGTCCCGAGCTTCCTCCACAAGGTTTTCCAGAAGTGACTTAGGAATTTGGTATCCCGGTCTGAGACGATGGTCCTTGGCAACCCGTGAATTCTTGAGAAGAGATAGCCGAGTGATGAGTCGAGTTATTCAAGGAATATCCGAATGTTCGAGGGAAAATGGGAAATGGTCGAGAAAGTTCTGAAATGTCCGTGAGGGACGTGGCTATGTTCGAGAAAAATGAGTTTGGTTCGGACGAATGCAGCTTTGGCCGAGGCAAATGGGAATATGTTCGTGAGAAAATGGCTAAGTGTTTAAGCTTGTAAGAAGCGGTTTATGCCAAGGAAAAATCAGAAAACAAGCGTTAACCGGCTTAAGCCGGGAAAACTTAAATTGGACCGGCCATGTTCGACGAATTGGGATTTGGCCGGGAAATGTCCGGTTTTCTTCGAACAGATTCGACTGTCTGTGACTGAGGCAGTGAAAAACTCGGTTTATAATCAATTAATAATAGTTCGAGATATTAATTTTTATTTATTTGAAAAAGAAAAGGAAAAAAATAATTAGTTTATATGAAGAGAGAGCAACTTGAAAGAGTTAAAAGTACTTAAAATATGGCTTTAGAAAAAAAGTGAAAACAATGAAAGAGAAAAAAAACTAGACTGTCATGGTTTTTAAAACTATTAAAGTCTAAAAAGTGTGATTGCACTTTTAAAACTGTAAAATCTATTTACAGCCTTTAAAGTCTTCACAGTGCAAAGCCAATCGCCCCCGAGAGCTTCTGGAGATAGTCGAGTGGTTTTTGATTATAGCCGAGAATATCTGTCTGTAGTCGGGAAGTGTTCGAGAGACGTCCGACTTCATCCGAGAGCTATTCGAGTGGTTCGACAACTGTCCAAGAGAATCCGATCGTAGCTTAACGATATCCGTGTGTAGCTGTCCGTAGTCGAAAATGTTCGAGAGACGTTCGACTTCGTCCAAGGGCTGTCCGAGAGAATCCGATCGTAGCCGAGTAATATTCGTGAGTAACTGACTGCAGTCGAGAGATCGCGTGAACCGTGCCATGTCTGCGAACTCTATCCGAGTTAATCGACTTGGAGTAGCCGATTTACCAAAGGAAAGATCGAGCTGTCCGAAGAATTCTGACCGGATCATGTGGTAGCTGATCAAACGATCCGATATCCGAGCCGTGGTTGAGACGAGACAACCGTGTCCGGGAGACGCGCGACTGTATTCGGGAGACGTGCGACTGTATCCGTGAGACGCGTGACTGGATCGTGGATTGACGGCTAAATTCTGTAATCTGCGACTGCCTATTAACTAAGGTGAGTTTGTGACCGTGGATTCTGTTCTAGGATCGTTTGATTGCAAGGTTCTGTATTTTCGTTGATTGCTTGGGTGATATCCGACCGTTTACTTAACATATTCAATGATCGGCTGAATTTTCGTGGCTAATTAGCTGACTGGTCGAAAATCCGGATCAGATCCATTGCTTAGGAGATTTGAATATCTCGTTGAAGCATGTCCGAGTCTTAAGAATGGATTGTCCGATAGTTTGGCTAAATAGTCAGACCATGGGTGTATTTTGTTAAGTAATAATGATTGTATAGAACTGATAGTATGATTGCGTGACTAGACTATGGCCTAGTGTGACGGGATGACCGTACCACTAAGCAATCCGTTTGCTTATGCCTCTTTTTTGTGGACGCACGTAAAGAGATTATCCGTGACTGATTGTTCTGTGGGGAGACAAAAGCAGTGAAGGAAATGGGATGGATCGGGTTTGGGTTTTATTTGAATAATGGTCTAGTTAAAATAATGTAATAGCTTATAGCGAACTTATCATTATGCTAGAGCCTGCGACTTAAATAATAATTATGCAATAAAAATCGGACTGTCTTAAAATTGAATCGAAATGTTTAAAAATCTAATAATTTGACTAAGTATAAAATCTGGCCGAGTGGTTAACTCAGGACGGTCTGGCCGGGATAGAAATATCAGGGCTGGGTCGTCACAAGTTGGTATCAGAGCGTGGTCGATTCTAGGACAGTTCATTAGCATAAATGGGTTAAGGGTTTGATCCATCCCTTCACTGCCAAGTCTCGCGGTAAGATTTCTATTGAGTTTGTGAACTCTATTCTGAGTTAGCTTCGGGCTAACTGGGTTTCTGGTAATACAGATGGCTGCAGGAAGACGTAATAGAAGGAGACTGGTTGGGGATATAGCTGAGAACTCAAGTAACTCTGCGGCTGGGAACATTGCCGAGAATCAGGAAGTGAATTCTGAAATACAAGCAGCGGCTGTGAATGATGCTCTGAACGCGGCTGTGAATGCTGCTGCAAATGCGACTGGAAATGGTGTGGGAAACGTAACTGTTCCAGATAGAATGGAGGTTGTTCTTGTTCTGCTTGCTCAAGTGTTAGAGCGACTACCAGTGGTTGCACATGTTCCGGTTGTAGCACCTGAAGTCGTGATGGAACCGGTGGCGGAACCGGTGGTGGAACCTGTGGTTAAGGAAGTGAATCCAGCCATGAGGATTCCGACTTATCTCAAAGTCTTCGACCATATGGCAAGGTTGGGGACTAAGTTCTTTTCTGGTGGTTCCATGCCGATTGAGGGCGATGAGTGGAGAATGAGACTTGAAAGGAACTTTTAATCTATCCGATGTCCCGAGGGTTATAAGAAGGACATTGCTGTGCATTACCTAGAGGGGAGTGCACACGCTTGGTGGTAAGGAGTCGCAGGGCGGCTGGTGAATCCGGATTGTTCTTATGAGACGTTCTCTGCGATGTTCAGGAGTAAGTACTTTCCGCAGGAAGCTTACAACAAGCTCGAGGCAGCGTTCTTATACTTGCGCCAAGGGTCAATGACCGTAAGGCAGTATGAGACAGAGTTTAACCAACTAAAGAAGTACGTTGGGCATGAGTATGATTCGGAGGAGAAGCTAATCCGTAGGTTCATGAGCGGACTGCGAGTTGAGCTTCGCAACGGTTGTCTGGTTCGTGATTATGCAACGGTTGCTGATCTTGTGGACAAAGCAGCATTGTTGGAGTCGGGAAAAGAGGAAGAAGCCTTGCTGAAGGCTGGAACTGTGGTGGCCGTGGCTAGGCAAGGACAATCTCCTAGTGGCGGCCAGAACCGGAAGTTTGGAAGGAACGTTCCGACTAAGCCGACCATGGGTCGCAGCACATATGGGACTTGCGGACGGATGCATGTTGGGGAGTGTAGACGTGCATCCGGAGCTTGTCACCGATGTGGGAGTCTCGGGAATAAGGTGCGTGACTGTCCTGAAGAAGACCAAAGGATGGTCAAGGCTTCGGGAAGTGAGAATGAAGCTAGGGTGTAAAATGGTTGTGGAGAACCGGGACATTTCAAGAGAGAGTGTCCTAAGTTGGGTGCTGCAAATCAAATGCCATCGCATCTGAAGCGGACAGGAGAAGTACTTGCATCGCCGGCTAAGAGACACGCCATAATGCCAAGGGTTTACTCGACGACCATGGAGGAAACCGCGGAGCCAAGCACCTCTCGTCCGATCACTGGTGAGTTTTATTACTTACATTTTTCTGGGAATTGTTGCTTGCGTGGTCTGTAAGAGTCTTAGCATTCTAAGAATGAATGTGTAGGGACCTTACTTATGGGTGGGGTAGAGACCCATGATCTATTTGACTCAGGAGCGAGTCATTGCTTTGTTAGCCCAGACAAAATTGGGAAAGGCGATTTCCAAACGGTACACGGGGAAGAAGTTGGACTAGTGAGAGCGGCTGGCGGCCAAGTGATGTTCTCACTAGGTGTGGTCCGAAACATTTCTGTCTGGATAGGGGAAGTCAATATGCCAGCAGATTTGGTAGTTTGCCGAGTCAAGTCCTATGACGTGATTCTAGGGATGGATTGGCTTGGGAAGTACAAGGCACACTTGGATTGTCACCGAGGCAGGGTGAGATTCGAGAGAGACGGAGAAATTCTTGAGTACCAAGGGATAAGGCCGACCTCAGGGAGCTTGATCGTTTCAGCAATCCAAGCGGAGATGTTAATTGAGAAAGGTTGTGAAGCGTACTTGGCTACAATCACGACTACTGAAACAGATCCAGACGTGGAAGTGGGAGATATTCCCGTGGCGCAATAGTTTGAGGACGTGTTCCAAGCTTTATCTGGGATGCCACTGACTCGTTCAGATCCGTTCACAATTAAACTTGAACCGGGAACGGCTCCGATATCCAAAGCACCATATCGAATGGCACCGGCCGAGATGGCCGAACTCAAGAAGCAACTGACGGGTTTGTTGGAAAAAGGTTTCGTGAGACCAAGCAGTTCACCGTGGGGCACACCGGTTCTATTTGTATAGAAGAAGGATGGGAGCTTTCGACTTTGCATCGACTATCATGGACTAAACCGAGTCACTGTAAAGAACAAGTATCCACTCCCGAGGATAGACGAGTTGTTGGATCAGCTTAGGGGTGCTACTTGGTTTTCAAAGATTGATTTAGCCTCTGGATATCATCAAATTCCGATAGAAGAGTCGGATATTCAGAAGAATGCCTTTAGAACAAGGTATGGTCACTATGAGTTTGTTGTCATGCCTTTCGGCTTGACTAATGCGCCGGCTGCGTTCATGAAGTTGATGAATGGCGTGTTCAGAGAGCACTTGGATGAATTCATGATCATCTTAATAGATGACATTTTGGTATATTCAAAGAGCCCGGAAGAACACAAGGTTCACTTGAGAAACGTGCTGAGTAAGCTACGGGAACAGAAATTGTTTGCTAAACTCAGTAAGTGTAGCTTCTGGCAAAGACACATTGGCTTCTTAGGCCATGTTGTTTCAGACAAGGGAGTGTCCGTGGATCCTGAAAAGATAAAGGCCATTGCAGATTGGCCGAGACCTGAGAATGCGTATGAGATAAGAAGTTTTCTGGGATTGGCTGGTTACTACATGCGTTTTGTTAAAAGCTTTGCAAGCATGGCTCAGTCAATGACACGTCTGACCGGCAAGGATGTTAAATTTGTGTGGACGGCCGAATGCGAAGAGTGTTTCTCGAAGCTGAAAGAAATGCTTACCAGTGCACTAGTGTTAGCTCTACCTGAGCCGGATGAACTATATGTGGTGTACACAGACGCTTCTGGGAAAGGACTTGGTTGTGTCTTAATGCAACATGGAAACGTTATTGCTTATGCATCAAGACAGTTAAGAAAACATGAAGCGAATTATCCTACACATGACTTAGAGATGGCGGCTGTAGTCTTTGCATTAAAGATATGGTGATCTTACTTGTATGGTGGGAAAGTTCAAGTGTTTACTGATCATAAGAGCTTAAAATATATTTTCACTCAATCGGAACTGAACCTAACGCAACGGAGGTGGATGGGATTAGTCGCTGACTACGACCTGGAGATAGCATATCATCCGGACAAGGCTAACCTCGTTGCTGATGCATTGAGCCGAAGAAGGGCTAGTGTGTCATCTGCAAAAGATATCGAAGGAGTGGTGAATCTCCTAAGGACATTAAGGCTGAATGTTCTGACTGAGGAACTGGAACCGTTGGGTTTGGGAGCCGCGGATCAAGTTGACTTGTTAACAAGAATTCGGCTGGCTTCAGAAAAGGATGAGAATCTGATCAAGGTATCACAGAACGACCAGACTGAGTATCAAACTTCAAACAATGGGACGATTGTAGTAAATGGTCGAGTGTGTGTTCCTAACGAGAAAGAGTTAAGGGAAGAAATTCTCAAGGAAGCACATCAGTCAAGATTTTCTGTTCACCCGGGAATGACTAAGATGTACCAAGACTTAAAAAGGTATTATCATTGGGTTGGGATGAAGCGTGATGTGGCTAAGTGGGTAGCCGGTTGTCAGACTTGTCAGATGGTTAAGGCAGAAAATCAGTATCCGAGTGGGTTGTTGCAAACGTTACCCATGCCTGAGTGGAAATGGGACATGATCACCATGGATTTCGTGATGGGACTGCCAAAGTCAAAAAGAAAACATGATGCAATATGGGTAATTGTAGACAGATTGACCAAGTCTGCTCATTTCTTACCAATGAGTAAAAGCGATGGAGTAGCTAAACTGGTGGAGCTGTACGTGGATCAGATTGTGAAACTTCATGGGATACCAGTAAGCATTGTTTCTGACCGTGACCCGCGATTTACTTCACAGTTTTGGCTGGAGTTTCAGAAAGAATTTGGGACAAATGTCCATATGAGTACAGCGTACCATCCGCAGACAGATGGACAGTCAGAAAGAACGATCAGAACTCTGGAAGACATGTTAAGAGCGTGTGTGCTTGATTGGGGTGGCAACTGGGAGAGTTATCTACCTTTGGCTGAGTTTGCGTATAACAACAGTTACCAAAGAAGCATTGAGATGTCTCCATATGAAGCATTGTACGGTAGACCATGTAGAACACCGTTGTGTTGCACTCAAGTGGGGGAGCGGAGTGAGATTGGCCCGGCTGTGGTCGAGGCAACTACCGAGAAAATCAAGTTTCTGAAAGTGAAGCTGAAAGAAGCTCAAGACCGGCAAAAGAGTTATGCGGATAAGCGCCGTAAGGACTTAGAATTCAGTGTAGGCGATATGGTTTATCTAAAGACAGTCACCTATAAAGGAAAGGACCGAGCGGGGAAGAATGCTAAGCTTAATCCGAGGTACATGGGACCGTACCGTATTCTGGCAAGAGTTGGGGCAGTGGCTTATAAGCTAGAATTGCCTTCTGAAATGGATGCATTCCACAATGTTTTCCATGTATCGCAACTAAGGAAGAGTATAACTGACCGAGAAACTATTATAACTAAGCCACCCCCAGATTTGCTAGACCAGTTCGAGTCTTGGATAGAAAAGAAAAGACTGAACGAAGGAAAAAGGTCAAGATGATCCAAGTTGTTTGGGATTGCAATAGGAAAGAAGAAACTACTTGGGAAATGGTATCAAGGATGAAAACAGATTTCCCAAAGTGGTTTGAGAAACTCGAGGAAGAAGCAATTGTTACCTAGGATTCGAGGACTAATCCAATCCGAGTGGGGGAGAGTTGTAGCATCCGTGATCAGAAATCCTATTCGAGAAAGGATAGCCGAGTGATGAGTCGAGTTATCCAGGGAAATGTAGAGTTTGGCTAAGGAACATCCGAATGTTCGAGGGAAAATGGGAAATGGTCGAGAAAGTTCTGAAATGTCCGTGAGGGACGTGGCTATGTTCGAGAAAAATGAGTTTGGTTCGGACGAATGCAGCTTTGGCCGAGGCAAATGGGAATATGTTCGTGAGAAAATGGCTAAGTGTTTGAGCTTGTAAGAAGCGGTTTATGCCAGGAAAATCAGAAAACAAGCGTTAACCGGCTTAAGCCGGGAAAACTTAAATTGGACCGGCCATGTTCGACAAATTGGGATTTGGCCGGAAAATGTCCGGTTTTCTTTGAACATATTCGACTGTCTGTGACTGAGGCCGTGAAAAACTCGGATTTAACTTAATACTGTCGGCAGAGTTAACTGGGGTAAGTCTTTTGACGCCACTCCTTTGGCTTTTCGTGAAAAAGAAGAGACGTGACTCTTAGGCCATGGAAGGGGGCGTTTTGACTTGAATGGTCGGGCATATCTAGGCAGGATTAAGCCGTTGCCGACATTCTATCCTTGCCTTTTCGAGATAATTGCAGAAATAGTCGAGAGCTTCTGGAGATAGTCGAGTGGTTTTTGATTATAGCCGAGAGTATCTGTCCGTAGTCGGGAAGTGTTCGAGAGACGTCCGACTTCATCCGAGAGCTAACCGAGCGGTTCGACAACTGTCCGAGAGAATCTGATCGTAGCTTAACGATATCCGTGTGTAGCTGTCCGTAGTCGAAAGTGTTCGAGAGATGTTCGACTTCGTCCAAGGGTTGTCCGAGAGAATCCGATCGTAGCCGAGCAATATCCGTGAGTTACTGACTGCAGTCGAGAGTTCGCTTGAACCGTGCCGTGTCTGCGAACTCTATCCGAGTTAATCGACTTGGAGTAGCCGATTTACCAAAGGAAAGATCGAGCTGTCCGAAGAATTCTGACCGGATCGTGTGATAGCTGATCGAACGATCCGATATCCGAGCCGTGGTCGAGACAAGACAACCGTGTCCGGGAGACGCGCGACTGTATCCGGGAGACGCGCGACTGTATCTGTGAGACGTGTGACTGGATCGTGGATTGTCTAAGAAACCCATCGGCTAAATTCTGTAATCTGTGACTGCCTATTAACTAAGGTGAGTGCGTGACCGTGGCTTCTGTTCTAGGATTGTTTGTTTGCTAGGTTCTGTATTTTCGTTGATTGGTTGGGTGATATCCGACCGTTTACTTAACATATTCGATGATCTGCTGAATTTCAGTGGCTAATTAGCTGACTGGTCGGAAATCCGGATCGGATCCATTGCTTAGGAGATTTGAATATCTCGTTGAAGCATGTCCGAGTCTTAAGAAGGGATTGTCCGATAGTTGGGCTAAATAGTCAGTCTGTGGGTGTATTTTGTTAAGTAATAATGACTGTATAGAACTGATAGTATGATTGCGTGACTAGACTATGGCCTAGTGTGACGGGATGACCGTACCACTAAGAAATCCGTTTGCTTATGCCTCCTTTTTGTGGACGCAGGTAAAGAGATTATATGTGACTGATTGTTTTGTGGCGAGACAAAGGCAGTGAAGGAAAGGGGATGGATCGGGTTTGAGTTTTATTTGAATAATGGTCTAGTTAAAATAATGTAATAGCTTATAGCGAACTTATCATTATGCTAGAACCTGCGACTTAATTAATAATTATGCAATAAAAATCGGACTGTCTTAAAATTGAATCGAAATGTTTAAAAATCTAAAAATTTGACTAAGTATAAAATCTGGCCGAGAGGTTAACTCGGGATGGTCTGGCCGGGATAGAAATATCCGGGTTGGGTCGTCACAGGTTCGCTACTGGCGGGACCCCCACTCGGTCGTCATTTCTGCAAAGTGCTCATCTTCCTGTAATACCGTTGGGCCGGACGGTTTACCCGCAACATTGCCTCTTACTGCCGGTCAAACGACTTTTTCGGGCGTTCGTTTACAGATGGTAAATTATTAATTATTTTCATAATTTCTTTTTCTATTTTTTAAAAATTTTACTAACAAAATAATTTACAAAAAAATGTAGGCATCCGACAACGGAGATGTTTTGCCTCCGATGACAGAAATTTTTGCGAAGGCACATCGCAAGATGGCATCGGGGCTCTTTGTCTCTGAGAAGGCCGAGAGGATCTACAACGATGTCACAACGAGGATTGTCAAGCGAGAGTCACAGATGTCGCAGACATCACCTGGCGGTTCTTCATAGCAATCCGGGGGGTTGACCACTCCCGACATCGATCAGATCTACGATGAGGTATTAATAATAATATATCTATTATTATTAAAAAAATTTTATCTAACCATAATTGGTTTATCTTTCTAAAATCTAGGTTGCCCCTAAGAGAAAGGAGAAAGTCGTAGGGATGGGATCTAATCATCATGTCTCATCTGCTTCGTCTTTTGCCCCTCAACGGTCCCCCGAAGATGATACGGTCGTCCTACGTGCCAAGATAGCGACTCTCCAACAAAATCAAACCGAATATCAGGAACAAGTCAAGGCTGAACTTTCGGAGTACGATGCTATCTTCGAGATAATGGCAGTGGGAAATCCTGAGATCGCCACACTTTTGCAAGAGAAACGGAGACGACGAGCGGAAATAGCACATGCCGGGCCCAGCCATTCGACAGAGGGAGACTTGACCGAGCAACAACGCAAATCACGCCGCCTTGCGGCTCAAGCTGTTGAAGATGCTCGGATTATTCCGGATTTCGATTATGTCGTAGAATAGTTTTATTTTATTTTATTGAAAACAAAAAATATTAATTTTCTATTTTATTTTTAATTTTAATTTTAAAATTTTCTTTTTTTTAATATATATTTTTTATTTTAAATTTAAAAGTTTACTAGGTATTTACGACGAAATTTATTTTGCCACGATTTAAGGACGTTGTTGCAATGGTTTTACGACGAAATTTTAATTGCCACGAATTAACAACGATATATTTTGCTACGATTTTACGATGATTTTAATTTGCTACGAATTTACTATGATTTATTTTCCTTCAATTTGCCACGATTTTACGACGATTATTAATTTGCTACAATATACTACGATATTTTTCCCCTCAATTTGCCACGGAGTTACGACGAACTCTGTATCTCGCTAGTTAATGACGATTCTACGACGATACGGTTAACAACGACTTTTACGACGAAATCTCGAACTCCCAAAATTAATGACGAATCCGCGGCGAATTTGCTTTCGCGAGGATCATTTACCGACGATTGAACTTTCGTGGCAAATTCGTTGCGACTGTCGATTTACGACGAATTTGCCACGAATTCGTCCCTCGAAAAACGCATGTTTTCTTGTAGTGTGTGCTAGCCTAGGTTCTTAGTATTCGGATAAATGTGTAGGGACCTTAATCATGGGGGGTGTGGCAACCCATGTTCTGTTTCATTCGGGGGCATCGCATTGCTTTGTTCACCCGGATCTGGTTTAAACTGGTGAGTTCCTTAAGGAACCCGGTGAAAACTATGGAATGGTTTAAGCAGCTGGCGGCCAAGTGATGTTTACCTTGGGAAATGTCCGGAACGTCTCTGTGATGATCAGAGAGGTAAATATGCCGACTAACTTGGTAATTTGTCAGGTGAAGTCTTATGATGTGATCCTTGGTATGGATTGGCTGGGGAAATACAAGGCACATCTTGATTGTCACCGCGGCAGAGTGGAGTTTGAGTCGGATAAGGGGAAGCTGGTTTATCAGGGGATCCGATCGACGAGTTGTAGCTTGATTGTCTCGGAAATTCAAGCGGAGAAGTTAATTGAGAAAGGCTGTGAAGCGTACTTAGCTGCGATCAACACTATGGAAGTTGGACCGGATGCTCAGCTAAGTGATATTCCGGTTGTAAGCGAATTTCAGGACGTGTTCCAATCGTTGAGTGGGCTACCTCAGGGACGGTCTAACCCATTCACTATCGAGCTTGAGCCTGGGACAGCCCCAATTTCTAAGGCATCGTCTCGGATGGCTCTGGCAGAGATGGCCGAGCTGAAGAAGCAGTTGGATGATCTTACCGAGAAAGGGTTTGTTCCACCGAGTAGTTCACCATGGGGCGCACCAGTTCTGTTTGTCAAGAAGAAAGATGGTAGCTTTCGGCTATGCATCAATTACCGTGGATTAAACTGAGTGACGGTCAAGAACAAGTACCCTCTTCCAAGGATAGACGAGTTGCTGGACCGACTCTGAGGTGCTACTGTGTTCTCTAAGATTGACTTGGCTTCGGGATATCATCAGATTCCTATAGCCGAGGCGGATGTTCGGAAAACAGCCTTTCAGACAAGGTATGGGCATTACGAGTTTGTAGTCATGCCCTTCAGATTGACTAATGCACCGGCTGCATTCATGAAGCTGATGAACAGCGTGTTCAGAGACTGCTTGGACGAGTTCGTGATCATCTTTATAGATGATATTGATATGCTCATATATTTCGCATATTTAGCATGCATTTAGAATAGGTTTTCATGCATACATCATTCATAATAGGCTAGTTTGCATCATTTATCTCATTTTAAGTCCGAGAACACTTTCCATTAGCATTTGCATGGTTTCTTGCATATTTGCATCATTTTCAGGTTGTTTAGAGTACTTGGAGTTGTGGAGAATGACTGGAGCTCAAGAAGGTTTAAAGGACAGCTTGGAGATTTATAGAAGCACTTAGGAGAACTCGGACAAAAGCAAAGGAGTCAAGATCGAGAAGCAGATCGAGTAGAATGACTCGATCTAGGAGAGATCGACTAGAAGATCAACCAAGCCAAGTCGATTCAACCAAGATCGAGAGGTAGATCAAGCAGCATGAGTCGATCCAGAAGTGATCGACTGGACGATCGACCGTTTAACCCGAACCAAGCGCAGATCGAGTCCACAATCGACCAATCCAACTCGATCTTCCAAGCCAGGCGTACAACTTCTTCTCAACTTGTGTGATTGTCTTCTAGTGAGGGGACCACCTTGGCATGAAAGTCTTCTACAAGACATGAAGCCTTGTTTTAGGGAAAGGGTGGACAATTTCATATTATTTTCCCTATGACTTCTAGGGGAGGAAGACTTATGTGCATCCTCTTATGATCCACTTATCATAACTTATCACATCATCACTTTTCATACTATTCCAGCGTGAGAGAGAGAAAACAGAAGTGTTCCTACTTGTTCTTGAGTGTTCTTACTTTGTTCTTGCTAGTTCTTGTTTAATTCTCGTTTATTTCTTGTGTGAAAACTCTTGTATTTTCGATTTGATTCAAGTATTTTCGTTTTCCTAAAGTCTAATCTTTCTTCTTGTAAAAACTGATCATGATCATCAACTCTACACTTATGTTTAAGAGAGGTAAGAACATGATTTGTGAGTAAACCACCAAGGTTTGGGGTTGGGTTGATTAAGGGGGTTGAAAGCTAGAATTTTGGGTATTTTCTTGTTCTTCATCTAATTCTCCTCTTGGATTTGGGGGTTTTAAGGTCTAGAGATTCTCAATGGAGATCTCTTTAATCTTAGGGATTTCCTTATCCTAACAAGACTTAGGAAATCCCTTAAAACCAAATCCAAGAGACTAGCTCATCCTTTCCCAAACATCATGGATGCTTAAGGAGCTAGTTAAGCCATCTTTTAAGATCCAAGCTTAATGTTCTTCACCCTATGTTTCCACCAAACATCATGGGTTAGGAGGAAAGGGTGAAGAAAGGATTTACACCACAAATCATGGGTAAATCTAGTATAGTTTCTTAAGGCTTAGAGATAGCACTAAATTGTGTAAAATTATGTTTTCAAAACCCCAAGTTCGAATTTTCAACCTCCCTAAGAATGAATCCCAACCTTGAATCTGTTTTAAACTTTCGAAAACCAAAAACCATTTTCCTTTTGTTCAAAGTTAATTATTTTCCCTAAAATTCTCCTAGATAGCTTAATAATGCAATAGAGTCTTCTAATTTTGTAAAATTGCATTTTTACTATTTTTAGTATTTTAGAAATTGCCTAAAGTCTCATTTTACTGTTTGGTACTGAGTTGGTAGTCGTTAGATTTTTAGAAATAGTTTTTGAAAATCTTGTCACTTACTTAAAAATTGTCTAGTTTATCCGGTTTTAGATTTTGATTTTATAAAATTAGTAGATCGGTTGTTCACTCGTTTAGAAGTCATCTAGTAGTTGTATAACCCTTCAATAGGGATTTTAAAATAGTTTTCGTGCCTGTTTAATCACTGCAAGTAATTTTCATAGGATTGTTCACCAATTAACCCAAATTCTGCTTAGCTTTACTTGAACTCTTGTATTCTTAGTATCTTTCACTACCCCAATTTGGATTGATTCCTAAAGTACTACAACAACAAAACTATGCTTTAGGTTTGATTAAACTTGCTAAAAAGCTAGTCATCAAATGGAGAAGTTGCCAAACTTGGGTTTTAAGTGAAAGTATTAGGATTTGGAGCTTAGTGGAGACTAAGTTTTTATTTTGTATTTGGTTACTAATTTCTCTACTTGTCTACTTGTGTTTTCAGGTATATGAACCTGAGGTCTAGAGGTAACAACAACTTACTCACGCCACTAGACAACATCCATCAACTTGGAAGTGCAAGGCATAGGAGGGAAAGACTACTACTCAAAATTGAAGAGTACCATCAAGAGGTGATGGCTGACCACGACCAGGTGGAGGATCCACCTCAACAAGCTGCTGCAGGGAGAGGCATTGGACAGCCTTACCACCCTCAAAGAGCACCACGCATCATTGGCGCCGGTGATGCACCGAACACGCACACCAATCGCTTCGGCATCACGCCACCACCGGTGCAAAACAACTACTTCGAGATCAAGCCTGGATTTGTATCTATGGTCCAAAACAGCAAGTTCCATGGCCTGGCAATGGAAGACCCACTGGAGCACTTGGACAACTTCGAACAAGTGTGTGGAATGATCAAGATAAACGGCATATCGGAGGATAGCTTCAAGCTACGGCTTTTCCCATTTTCTCTTGGGGACAAAGCCAGACATTGGGAGAAGACGCTACCTCAAGGCCCCATCACGTCATGGGTTGAATGCAAGAAAGCCTTCCTGTCAAAGTTCTTCTCAAGTACAAGAACGGCTCGGCTAATAAGTGAGATAAGCGGTTTTACACAAAGGAAAAATGAGACCTTTAGTGAAGCAATGGAGCGGTTCAAGGACTATACAATTCAGTGTCCTCACCATGGCTTCACTGAGGAGACACTCTTGAGCACAATATACCGTGGAGCCTTGCCAAAAATTCTCATGTTACTAGACACGGCAAGCAAATGGAATTTCCTTGGACAAGATGTGCAAGAGGGCATGGAGCTGATTGAAAACTTGGCTTTGAGTGACGGTAACTATTCTGAGGACTATGACCGAGCACCAAGAGGTCATGAGCTGGAGGCACACAAGAAAGAGCTGAAATCACTCCATGAAAAAATTGACAAGATGATGCTTGCTAGCCAAAAACATGTCCACTTCGTTGGTGAAGCCGCGGAATTGTTCCAAGAGAGAAATGAAGAAGACTTTGAGGAAGCAAATTGGGTTGGTGGCCAAGATTATACTAAGCGACAGGGATATCCTCCAAGATATCAAGGCAACAACGACAACTTGTCTTATAGAAGCACCAATGTGGAAAATCCAAAGGACCAAGTGTACCCTCCACAACAAAGCAATCAAGGCAAACCGTTTGTTCCTTACAACAAAGGTGGATTTCAACAAAACAGTGGATATCAAGGGCAAAGACAAGGCCACTACCAAGGACACCAACAACAAGGGAACAAAGCTTACCCTCCTGGTTTCGTGCCTCAGCAACAACAAACTCAAGCGCCACCTCAACATCCGGTACAAGCTATGTTCCAACAACTACTCCAAGGCCAAGCATCTACAAATCAAAAATTTGTTGATATGAACAACCGGCTGGACTCTTCCCTTACTGAGGTCTCTACGCAGATCAGCAACATCAACAACAAAATTCGCCAGCTGGAGAAAGGAAAAGCTAGTACAAGCGGCCAAGCTAGTTTACCCGGCCAATGTGAGACCAATCCCAAGGAGTATGCGAATGTGATCACTCTAAGGAGTGGAAAGGAGGTAGCACCACGGTCTACAACTAAAGACAATGAGGACATTGTGGTTCAAGAGAGGGAGAGTGATCTTTCAAATGATCAAGAGATCACCTTTGACAATGTCTACATTGAAAGGGCAAGGAAAGGCAATGAAGCGGTTTTGGAAAAACAAGTGGGGGAAGCAAGCAAAGAAAAAAATATTTTCGTACCTCCACCCTATAAACCAAAGCTCCCCTTCCCTGGAAGCTTCAAGAAGCAGCTGGTTGAGAAGCATAGAGCCTTGTTTGAAAAGCATTTGAGAAATGTTTAGCTGAAATTGCCTTTGCTTGATTGTTTGGCCATGGTACCGAAGTATGCCAAGTTTCTGAAGGATACACTTGCCAAGACAGCTAAAGATTGTCAAGAGGTCATGGTATTAAGTCAATAGTGCAGTGCAATCATCCACAAAGAGATAGCACCAAAGAAGCTAGAAGATCCAGGCTCATTCACCATACCTTGTGCGCTAGGACCGTTGAGGTTTAGCAATTGTTTGTGCGACTTAGGGGCAAGCATTAACCTAATGCCCTACTCCATAGCAAAGAAGCTAGGCTTCACCAAGTTTAAGGAATGCAGGATCTCATTGATCTTGGCTGACTGAAGTGTAAGGCTCCCGGTAGGAATGCTTGAAGACCTACCCGTGAGGATAAGCAACGTGAGTGTCCTTACCGACTTTGTTGTTCTTGAAATGGATGAAGAACCCAAGGATCCCCTAATCCTTGAAAGACCATTTTTGGCAACTGCTGGAGCCATAATTGACGTCTGCTGGAGCCATAATTGACGTCAAGAATGGCAAGATTTCGCTGTACTTGGGCAAAGACATCAAGCTTAACTTTGATATCAATGAGGTTTTGAAGAAACCGACGATTGATGGTCAAGTCTTCTACATAGAGGCTATGGATCTTTTGGCTGATGAATTGCTAGAGGAATTGGGTCAAGAGGATCATCTACTGCTGGCGCTGACAAAAAAGTGTGGAGAGTATGGCTACCTAAGTGATCAGACCCAAGAGTATGTTCGCATCCTTGATTCTCGTAAGATTGTCAAGGAGATCGACTATGAGATCGAGCAGCTCACTCGATTTGAGGAACAGATCGACAGCCAGATCGACCCATCCGCTCGATTTAAGAAAGAGATCGACCTTCTGACTCGATGTCCTGCCCGATCCAATGAAGAACAACTAAGCGAATCGAGGGAGACTACTCGATCAAGCCAAGATCGAGTGGTAGATCGACCAATCCACTCGATCTCAGTGGGACAGACGTTTAAGGAAAGTAGCTTGGAGGCTCATAACTCAGGGTCTAAGGAAGCAAATGAGGACATCAACCTCAACACAAGCCAAGAGGAGGACTGGAGTGAGCTGTTGGCCCCAAAGGTGGAACTCAAGCAGCTACCAATTGGGCTAAGGTACGCTTTCTTAGGACCAAATGAGACTTACTGGGTTATTGTTAATGACAACCTGAATGATGATGAGTTAGACTTACTCCTTAGGGAGTTGAGAAAGTATAGGAAGGCCATTGGGTATTCTCTCAGTGACATCAAGGGTCTTTCACCATTACTTTGTACTCATAGGATTCATTTAGATGATGAGAACACTTTTTCAATTGAACACCAAAGGCGCTTGAACCCGAACTTGAAAGAAGTGGCTAAGAAAGAAATTCTAAAACTTTTTGAGGCCAACGTGATATACCACATAAGTGACAGCACGTGGATCTCACCGGTTCATGTCGTGCCTAAAAAGGGTGGTATCACTGTTATAAAAAATGAGAATGATGAACTAATACCTTCTAGGATCATCACAGGTAATAAGATGTGTATAGATTACCGAACACTTAACAAAGCCACTAGGAAAGACCACTTCCCTCTCCCATTCATTGACCAAATGCTAGAAAGATTAGCCAACCACTCCTATTACTGTTTTCTAGACGGTTATAGTGGCTTCTTTCAAATCCCGATTCACCCTAATGATCAAGAAAAGACAACATTCACTTGTCCTTATCGAACTTATGCATATAGGAAAATGCCTTTTGGTTTATGTAATGCTCCTACCACATTTCAAAGATGCATGATGTCTATATTTTCTGACTTGATTGAGGAGATGGTCGAGGTATTCATGGATGATTTCTCCGTGTATGGCTCTTCCTTTGGCGTTTGTTTGTCTAATTTGTGCAGGGTGCTCAAGAGGTGTGAGGAGACCAATCTCGTGCTCAATTGGGAGAAATGCCACTTCATGGTAACAGAAGGAATTGTCCTTGGTCACAAGATCTCAGGAAAAGGCATTGAAGTGGATAGAGCAAAGGTGGAAGTGATGGTCACTTTGGCGCCTCCGGTTAACGTGAAAGGGATAAGAAGTTTCTTGGGGCATGCTGGCTTCTACATGAGGTTTATCAAGGATTTCTCCAAGCTAGCACGTCCCCTCACTAGACTACTATGCAAGGAAGCTGATTTCATCTTCGATGAAGAATGCCACCAAGCGTTCAAAACCATCAAAGACGCGCTAGTAACCGCACCAATAGTCCAAGCTCCGGATTGGGACTTTCCCTTTGAGATCATGTGCGACGCTAGTGACTATGCTGTAGGAGCTGTCTTGGGGCAGAGGAAAGACAAGAGGTTGCATGTTATCTACTATGCTAGTCGCACCTTTGACGATACACAAGTAAAATATGCAACCACCGAAAAGGAGCTCCTAGCGGTTGTCTTTGCGTTTGAGAAGTTCCGGTCATACTTGGTGGGTTCTAAGGTGATTGTATACACTGATCATGCAGCACTGAGGTACATCTACTCCAAGAAGGACACCAAGCCAAGACTCCTGAGGTGGATCCTTCTCTTGCAAGAATTTGATATGGAGATCAAAGATAAGAAAGGCATAGAGAATGGTGTAGCGGATCATCTTTCTAGGATGAGAGTGGAAGAAATCTTACCTTTAGATGACTCACTCCCTGAAGAGCAACTTATGATGGTCAACACCGTGGTATGTGCAAGGCTAGAAGAGAAGCTTGAAGAAGTTTTGAGTCTAAGGGAAGAAGATCTCCCTTGGTATGCGGGTATTGTTAACTTCTTCGCTTGTGGAGAAGAGCCTACTCATTTGGACCGGCACCACAAGAAAAAATTTATGAGGGATGTCTCACACTACTTTTGGGATTACCCTTACCTATACAGAAGATGTGTGGACAGCATGTACCGAAGGTGTGTCACAAGAGAAGACGCGAGAGATATACTTCTACATTGCCACGGTATGACGTATGGGGGTCATTTTGCTAGTTTCAAAACGGCTACAAAGGTTCTCCAAGCTGGGTTTTGGTGGCCTACACTCTTCAAAGATGCACATGAGTTTATCAAGTTATGTGAAGCATGCCAAAGAGCCGGGAACATCACCAAAAGAAACGAAATGCCACAAGTGCTAATCTTTGAAGTAAAGATATTTGACGTGTGGGGGAATCGATTTTATGGGCCCATTTCCATCATCATATGGCAACAAGTACATTCTTGTGGCAGTAGACTATGTGTCTAAGTGGGTGGAAGCCATAGCCTCACCAACAAACGATTCAAAAGTGGTGGTTAAACTCTTCAAGACAATCATCTTCCCAAGGTTTGGAATACCTAAAGTAGTGATTAGTGATGGAGGGAGCCACTTCATCAACAAGATCTTTGAGAGTCTTTTGAGGAAACATGGTGTTAAGCACAAGGTGGCCACGCCCTATCACCCTCAAACAAGTGGTCAAGTGGAGGTTTCAAATAGACAAATCAAGACTATACTAGAGAGGACCGTGGGAGTCACTAGAAAGGATTGGTCTAGCAAGCTTGATGACGCTCTTTGGGCGTATAGAACAGCCTACAAAACTTCCATTGGAACCACGCCTTTCAACCTCCTCTATGGCAAATCTTGTCACCTTCCTGTGGAATTAGAGCACAAGGCTCTTTGGGCTGTGAAGCAACTTAACTACAATCTCAAGACGGCCCAAGAGAAAAGATTAGTGCAACTTCAAGAGCTTGATGAGATAAGGATGGATGCCTATGAGAGCGCCACGATTTACAAGGAAAGGACCAAAGCCTTTCATGACAAGAAGCTGGTGCACAAGGACCTCAAAGAGGGAAGCATGGTTCTACTCTATAACTCAAGATTGAAGCTGTTCCCCGGGAAGCTCAAGTCTAAGTGGTCCGGGCCGTATGAGATTAGAGAAGTACTACCATATGGAGCTATAACTTTGGTTGGGAAGAATGGAGAAAATTTCACAGTCATGGGCATTGAGTCAAGCCCTACATGGCGAGTGACTGCAGCAAGGAGAGCACCATGTTGCCTCTCCAAGACCCCCCACTAGCCTAACCAAGTAAAGTCAAGTTTAGAGACTTAAAACAAGCGCGCTTGGGAGGCAATCCCATGACTATCATTGTACATATTTTTGTTTCAAATTTATGCTCTCTACTTTGAGTGTGTAGGTACAAGGAAGTAAGAGCCAAGGAACATGTTCGTGGAATTGACAAGGCAAAGAAAGGAGAAGCAGAGGCAGAAGATCGAGTGAAAGATCGACTAGAGTCACTCGATCGTGGAGCTAAGATCAACCAAAGGATCGATCAATTCACTCGATCGCGACCAGGACGACCCTGAAACGAGGGCCTTAGTCGATCCAACACTCGATTCAAATCAGATCGACCATCCAATCGAGCAAGTAACTCGATCTCAGAAAAAATGGGCATGAGATCGAGTGATAGATCGAACCATTTCACTCGATCTTTCCCTCTCACTTTTAAATTTGAATTGTGGTCAAAGCAGGCTCCCTTGACCATAGATAAATGTGCTTTGACCACAATTTTAAATTCCCACTTGCATGCTTGTCCAAAATATTTCTTCTTTATAAACCCCACACACACTCTCTCATTCCTTAGACACAAAACCGATTTTTCATTAACAAAGAGAGAGAGTGTGAATTTCTGGGTTTGAGAAGAAGAAGAGCTTATTATTCGCCCAAATTTACAAAGGTATTTCGAATTTTTGAAGCATGATTGAATTTATTCAAAAACTTCCTTTTTGTTGCATGAAGGAATACTATTTGCTAAGGATAAGGATTAATTTTTAGAAATATCTAGATATTAGGAAAATTTTCTTGATTTAGTTTTATATCAAGAGATTTTCATCTAATATTTATTGATAAATCCTAAACTTTCCCCAAAAATCTAGGGCTTGAGTGAAATAGTTTATAAGGCTCTAATCTCTTGATATTGTATTTCTCTCTTTGCCGTCACCTATACTCATCTTCTCTTTGAGATTTTGAATTTCAGGAGGTATGGAACCAAGGAAGAGAAGCAGAGCTATGGCTGCACAAGAAGAAACACAACAAGCGGTTGAAGAAACGGTCAAGTGAACCAAGGAAGAGAAGAAAACAAAAAGGAGGCTAGGGAGGTTGCGGTTTGAGCCCACGAAATTTGCAAGTAGGGAGTTCTTGCAAAAGCTAGGATTGTTGGAGGGGTTTGATGAGCTGCTCAGAGACATGGGTCTTGCATGCCTTTCACGGATGGATTGTCCCAGTTACCCCGAAGCCACGTTTCACTTCCTCTCCACCTTGGACATCGCATATGAAGATCCGAGTATTCAAACTCCAACCGAGGATCTTGTCACGTTCAAGATAAGGAAGCAAGCCTACCGCCTCTCTGTCCCTGAGCTATGCCAAGCTTACGGTCTCAATGCTACAGCCAACCTTGTGGAGTTCCCACAATTCAAATCCGCAAGCGACCTATGAGACTTGATTAACGATGGAGACTACAAGTCAAACACCGCCAAAATCAAGAAGGTGCGAAATCCCTTGCTAAGATACACTCTAAAGCTGCTGGCCAACACATTCAGTGGGAGATCCACGACAGCAATAGTGACCAAGAACGAGCTATGTTTCCTTTTCCAAGGAGTTAAGAACGTTCTATGCGATAGCGAAGTGAATGATGAACCGATGGTGGATGATCTTGGAGACGACGTGAATTATGGGTGCATCCTGGCTTCATCCTTGGTCAAGTACAAGGCTTGGGCTATTAAGTGCAAGGCAACTTCAGTACTCATAGGTGGCTTCCACACGCCACTGTTCGTACAAGCGGGAGTACCACTTACCGAATTTACACCTTGCACGGAGCATGCATACATGGATCAGGTCTACATGACCAACACGGATTCCTTGGGACCTACTCCAGCTCCAGGCTACTATGCATACTTGTTCTACAATGATAACCGGGAGAAGAAGACCTGCATTTTACCCAACCCGGAGGAAACGTGAAACAAGACTTTTTATGTCTTGAAGCAATTCCTCAATTGCTCATATCATTGCAATATTTGAGGTATCAATCCATCTTGGGAATTTGATTCACTAAGAATACAGAATTTTGTTTAAGCTAAGCTAAATGAAAGGTTTAAGGCGACAAGCAATAATTAAAAGCAAAAAATACAACCTAAGAGAGACACTACAAGAACAATTATATGAAACTAAGCCTTAATTATCACTAATCAAGTACTAATTATGCAATTAACTACTAATCAAGATTGATGAAATACTAAAAACGAAACCTAGGGATGGAATCATTGATTTGGGAAACTAAATGGACAATCTTGCAATCATTTAAACAACTAATCAAGCCATCTCTATGCCTAGAACACTAATTAAAGATTAATCCATGATGTGTGGTAATAATTCCTTCACTAATCACCCTAATGAACTAATGATGTTTTAGCATTAAAATGATTAGCAAGCATTAATTACAAGTCTAAATGGCATGATAAACACCCTAGGCAACTAATATCTTAGGCTAGGAATGTAAATCTCTTATTAAGTTGGTTCAAGCATTTCATCAAACACTTGGTGGGTGTATGAAATGCTTATGATCCAAATAGCAAAAGATTAGCTATTTGGCATTAAGAACTACTTAATAAGAAGAGAGATGAAAGAATCTATCCTAGATTGCAAGATTGAACCATTAGAAAACCATAAATCTAACCCATCCCCAAGTTCCTAAAGAACTACTCACTAATCATAGTTAAACCCATCAAATCAAAGATAAGAAGAAGGCTAAACATGATTAGAAAGATTAAAGATGAAAGATTAAGCAAAGGAAACTCTAAAATTGCATAAACTCTTTCAAAAGGTCTCACAAATCACTTAAGTCTCAAAAAGGAAAAGTTTCTAAGCAAGAACAAAAGATATCTAAGAAAAATTAGGTCAAATGTATTTATAGTGAATAGTGATCGAACCTGGTCAACCCGGAACAAACCGGGTGTTGACCCGGTTTTTGGTTTGGCTAATTGTTCGCATCGGACTGTTGTCCGATGCACTGCAACCCGATGCGAACAAAGAAGAAACAAGGCTGAAATCTCGAACGTGCTTGCATCGGGCTGTTGCTCGATGTCTTCTGCCCGGTGTGAACTCCAGGGTGCCTTGCATCGGACTGTTGTCCGATGCTCTCTGTCCAATGCAAGTCAGGATACGAGCTGAAGTTTCGAGTGGCTGTGCATCGGGCTGTTGATCGATGCCGTCCCGTCCAATGCAGCTGTGACATGAACTCGAGGAGGCTTGCATCAGGTTGTTGTCCGATGGGATTACCCCCGATGTGATGCCAGACAATCTTCATTCTTGTTCTCCAACTTCTCTTTGACTCCAAGCTATCCACCAATCTTCAAATGGTCTTCTCCACCTCCAAGATACCTAAGAAACACTCCATATGCAGCAAATATGCAAAGACTATGCAAGGACATCCTAAAACTCTAAATGATCAAAATGCAATATAATGATACTCTATTAGGGTCCTATATGATGAGAAACTTATACTAAATGGAGGTAAATACGATGCAAAATATAGACATATCAACTGCCCCATACTTGCCTTTTGCTTGCCCTCAAGCAAATGAAACATAAGCTAAGGAGAGAGGTTTGAAGGTGGGAGCTCAAATCCAAGATAGTTAACAATAATGATCAACTCAACATCCTAGTTCTTAATTCTAGAATGCATGTGAATACTTCCTACTCCAAAAGAGTTAGCCATGCCCATCTCAACATTCAAGTGTACTAAGAATTCAATCAAAACAAGTCTCCCTATCAAACCAACTCTTTAACATTCATTAAGTGTGAAACCGTGAATCATGATATTGCAAAGCTAGTAAATCCATTTGGCTAAGGGACTGGGTTTTGAGATAAAAATGATCTCAATTCATCCGGGTTTTGCATTTAAGTAAAGGTGACACTCAAGAAAGATTGAACTATATGCATAATGCTAAAGGTAAGAAACAAGTGATGCATACAAGTATAGACTTTCATCTACCCTAAATGCTATCAATGATCCTAGACCCCTCTCATTCATTTTTTTTTAGGTCACTCAACCCTCTAGAATCTACCCTTTCTCTCAAGGCTCTTTGTGCCTTGCCAAACCCTTTGAATCCCAAACACACTTCTTCTTTTAAAGCTTTAAGGGGAACTTCTTCAACCTTTCATTTTCGGTGAATGGAGTAGTCTATTCTCATTACTTAGCTCATCTTTGATCTCTAGGCAGCCTTAAATTATGCATATTGTTCTTTTTATTCTCTTTGGCCACTTTGTCTCTTTTTGATTTCTTTCTTTTTCTTAAGACCACCTAGCATTTTTATTTACTTAGAGCTATTCCTTTTCAAACACAAGACTCTCCATTTCAAACCATTCTTCCCCTTATTTTCACCAAGCCCCTTATTCAACACTTCTTTCTTTCCAAACTTTCTTTCCAAATATCAAATAATACCATAGCCAACAA
Organism: Alliaria petiolata; assembly: GCA_020283515.1. Classification (NCBI taxonomy): domain Eukaryota; kingdom Viridiplantae; phylum Streptophyta; class Magnoliopsida; order Brassicales; family Brassicaceae; genus Alliaria; species Alliaria petiolata. The sequence continues at coordinate 328,203,336 of JAHZTW010000001.1, read as the reverse complement.
ACCCCCAAATCCTAAGCCTAATGCTAGCCCCAAAATGCAAGGCTAGAATCTACATGTAAACCTATACTTGTCGTCTCAAACCTAACACTTTATGCTAAGTTCAATCGAAATAAAAGTCTCACAAGTGAACACACAAGAACAATTGGCTTCAAAGGAGGTTGGTTTATGGTAGAGGTGCTACTTGAGCTAGCAAAAGGGTGGCAAAGTGGATAAGAAAGCTCAAGTATTTTAAATCCATGAATCTACTTTCAATGCAAGCATGATAATTAAATGTCAAAATTCGGTTTAAGTGAGTAGAGTTGGCTATCAATTTCAAGACTATATTTCAACCAAAGACTAGTGACAAATGAGGTTGTCCAAGCATGGTTCTTCCTTACTTTCAAATTTATTCACAAGCATCAAAGAACTACTAACTAGGGTGTTGAATTGATCACAAAAGTTAACAATCTACAAGGATAGGCTCATCATTGCTCCCAATGCATATGAATGCAATCCTAAATGATAAAAATTCTAGACTCAATCTTACTTATGTGACAAATGCAAATGCAACTACATGCTATTTTGTTTTTGAAATTTTCGAAATTTTTAACATTTTTTTTGGTTTTTCTATGCCTTAGATGAGACTCAAATATGCATGAGAAAGGAAAATAAGAATCACAAAACAAAAAATCAAATACCATACTCCCCCAAACTTAAATTACACAGTCTCTTGTGTAATCCAAGCTTGGAGAAGATTTCAAAATGAAAGAAATGAAAACTAAATGGTATTTACAATGGTATGGAGTGTTACCTTGATCAAATGTGAGTGGAGGAAGAAGAGGATTCACCCATCGAGTATGACTGATTACTCGACTCCGGAGTTGGGGATCGCATTGGCATTCTTTTCCTTCGGCGGGTCTCATGGGAGGATGATCTTGGTGGATCATTGTGAGAAGTATGAAACAAGACTTTTTAGTCTTGCTAGCAATTCCTCAATTGCTCATATCATTGCAATATTTGAGGTATCAATCCATTTTGGGAGATGATTCAATAAGAATGCAAAGTTTGGTTTAAGCTAAGCTAAATTAAAAGGTTTAAGGTGACAAGCAACAATTAAAAAGCAACCACAACCTAAGAGAGACACTACAAGTTCAATAATATGAAACTAAGCCTTAATTACTACTAATCAAGTACTAATGACGCAATTAACTACTAATCAAGATTGACAAAATACTAAGAACGAAACTTAGGGATGGTATCATTGATTTGGGAAACTAAATGGACAATCTTGCAATCATTTAAGCAACTAATCAAGCCATCTCTATGCCTAGAACACTAATTAAAGACTAATCCATGATGTGTGGCAATAATCCCTTTACTAATCACCCTAATGAACTAATGATGTTTTAGCATTAAAATGATTAGCAAGCATTAATCACAAGTCTAAATAGCATGATACCCTAGGCAACTAATGATGTTTTAGGCTAGGTATGTAAATCTCTTATAAAGTTGGTTCAAGCATTTCATCAAACACTTGGTGGGTGTATGAAATGCCTATGATCCAAGATTGCAAAGATTAGCTATTTGGCATTAAAAACTACTTTATAAGAAGAGAGATGAAAGAATCTATCCTAGATTGCAAGATTGAACCATTAGAAATCCCTAAATCTAACCCATCCCCAAGTTCCTAAAGAACTACTCACTAATCATAGTTAAACCTATCAAATCAAAGATAAGAGAAAGGTTAAACATGATTAGAGAAAAGATTAGTAGAAGTTCAAGATAAATATTGCATAAAACTTAAAGATCCAAAGCAAATACAAGGTTTTTCTCTCAAAGAGGCTAAAACTTTAAGCTATGACAATAGAGAATAAAAGTTAAGATAAAAATTAGGTCTCAAGAGTATTTATAGGAGGGACCCATAAAAGTGACAAGGAGGATTCGTCTGTGTTCGGATCGACCAGGCTCGTCGATCCAACTCGTCGATCCGAACATCTGGATGTTTGGTTCGATGTGTGTTGGTCGATCCATGTCGTCAATCCGAGCTCTTGTCGTCCGGCTTCTTCTTGGCGTCTTGGTTCGGTCCAACGTAGCTCGTCGATCGGTGTCGTCGATCCGAACCCCTGGATATGTGGTTCGACGAGCTCATCGATCCGTTTGCTCGAACCGTCGTCCTGGAAGTTTGGATCGACGTACTCGTCGATACAACACGTCGAACCAGCGCGAGAAAACTTCTGCTTCATCTTCTTAGTGACTTCTTGCCCCTCCAAGTGCTATGCCATCTTTCTCCAACTCCATTCATGCCTCCATAGCATCCTTATCACCTGATCAAGACTCCAAATACACCAACATATGCAAAGAATATGCAAAGACATCCTAGACTCTAAATGATCAAAATGCGATACAATGAAGCTTAATAAGGATCCTAAATGATAAGAAACTTACACTACATGGAGGGAAATATGATGCAAAATATAGACATATCAACTCTCCCAAACTTGCCTTTTGCTTGTCCACAAGCAAATGAAACACAAGCTAAGGAGAGATGTTTGAAAGTGGGAGCTCAATATCCAAGATAGTTAACAATAATAATCAACTCAATATCCTAGTTCTTAATTCTAGAATGCATGTGAATACTTCCTACTCCAAAAGAGTTAGCCATGCCCATCTCAACATTCAAGTGTACTAAGAATTTAATCAAAACAAGTCTCCCTATCAAACCAACTCTTTAACATTCATTAAGATCAAAACCATGAATCATGACATTGCAAGGCTAGTGAATTCATTTGGTTTAAGGACTGGGTTTTGAGATAAAAATGATCCCAATTCATCCGGTTTTGCATTTAAGTAAGGGTAACACTCAAAAGGATTGAACCATATGCATAATGCTAAAGGTAAGAAACAAGTGATGCATACAAGGATAAACTATCATCTACCCGAAATACTATCAATGATCCTACACCCCTCTCATTCATTTTTTTAGCTCACTCAACCCTCTAGAATCTACCCTTTCATCAAGGCTTTTGTGCCTTGCTAAACCCTTTGAATTTCGAACATTTTTCTCTTTTTAAAGCCTTAAGGGGGAACTTCTTCATACTATTGACCAAAACACAAACGTCAAACCCTACTATTTGTTATTAATACTATTAGATTTACTCAATCTCTAATTTCTAAAATTTTGTATTACAAAGAAAATTAATTCAAAATTTTTGTTAACTCTAAAATCTGAATCATAAGTGAACTTAATTTTACAAAAAATTTACAAAATTAATACAATGAAAATAGCAACTGTTAAAATATTTACAGACATATATAAAACAGAATTATTTCATTGGCTACTTAAGAAAGGTGAGGATCACCTAATTGTTGATATCAGCCGTTGATTAGAATCAATCTAACGGTCCAAAATATTCTAAACATACAACCAACCTTTATTAAACGGAATTATTTCATTGGCTAGTTAAGAAAGGTGAGGATCACCTAATACTTGACATCAGCCGTTGACTAGAATCAATCTAACGGTCCAAAATAGTCTAAATATACAACCAACCTTTTTTACCTTTTCGTCTCTCTCCTCGTCGAATTCGACAAAAACATCACCTCTTTCTCTTTTGTCGAATCTCTCCAAATGAACACGAAAAAGTTTGATTTTTAACAATTTCATGGATTTGTTTCAAGTTTCATCGACAATTCTAATACTCTTTTGTCGAATATCTTCTCGACCTCGCAGTTTGTTTTAAAAGATCTCGACCTTCTCAGGTTAGATATCAAACAATTGGTATCAATGAAATTTTGTTTCTCTTAATTGGTTTCCTTTTAATTGTTATTCACTCCAACCCAAATTTGATAAATGCTGAAACAATGGCAGCAAGGCAAATCGTCCTCGCCCTCCCCGCACTCCAACGAATACCACAACCGCCACCACAAGCAGAACAACCACAACAAGCAGAACAACAACAACAACCAAAACAACAAGCAGAACAACAATAAGAACCAGAAGAACAAGCAAATGACAATCAAGGAAGTGCTATGGATCTTGATGTGGAGGAGATCTCAAGACTGGAGTATCGACGATCTCTTGCTCATCTTGGCTACTTAATAGGAATTGAGGAAGAGGAGGCAGACACTGAACCACACGTCAGGAGAGCTATCCAAAACAAGCAAAACGATGCAAGAAATAGGAGATTCTTTGAAGACTAATGTACTGGAGTTTTTCTGTTCGTGCTATAATTGTATTGACTTGGTTTGGTTAATTTGTATCATTGTGTTTATGATTTTAGTGTGTTTTACTAAAACAAATTATATTATATGCAATTAAAGTTTTCAAATAAATAATATGGAGCTAAATACAATTGAAATTGCATGTTAAACAGTGCTAGGATTCAATAATATAGAACACAAAATAAAAGATATGAAAACGTACATTATAGCCCGAAAACAAAGCTACAAAATACTATCCTATTGCAAATAATTGTGATATAATTCGACAGTATTATATGTCACGAAACAATATACAACAGCACTTTAAATGTGAAATTATAAAGTATAATATAGCAAAACACAAAACGCTACACGATTATTTTCTATAGCAAATTATTTTTGCTATAATAGGTGCACAATTTGAGTACGACAATGTCATAAAACAATATCCAACAGCACAAATAATATGTCATTATAAAATATTAAACATCACTATATTATTGCAATAAATAAGTAGATTATGGCACGAACAAGGTGCTAGAATAAGTCGAATAGCAGACATATCGTGCTATAATAGGTTCACCTACTGCAGCGTATAAAAAAATCCTATGATATGGGGGGTCTATTATAGCTCCTCGTGTCTTAGCGTTTATGAAAACGCTACGAAAAGCCTATGCTAGCGTTTTCAGTGTGCTACTAATGGCAATATTTCTTGTAGTGTATATATATAAAAAAAAAGGGTCAGACAAAGTAAATACATCAAAATAGGTCTTAAATGAATTGCTAAGTCTACCACAACTCGTGCTCCAACGACGCCTAAAAACTGCGCTAACATCAGGAACCGACGCCTCGGTTACCCGAACATAAAAGTAACGCCTCCACCAATCATGCTCTCCATTACGAGAAGCACGAACCATCTTGCGCCTCAGTCTAAAGTTCACGGAAACGGTCTCCGTAATCCCCAGGGAATTCCAACTCGCAACCGACATTGTTTTGAAAATACGGAGACTCAAACATTAGGGCGCCAAAAGAATAAACGCAACAAGATTACGGATCGCGCCCGGACAAAGCTGAGTAAAAGCTATTCCTCGAGCAGCACAGAAATCCACCAAAAGCTCAGGCAACGGAAACCACAACCCGCAACGAACAAACCAGTACTCATAGAGGCATATCCAGCCAGGAGGAGGAGTCCAAGGGCGCTCGCTCGTCTCAGGAGACCGAAGCTTCAAACCAGAGATCCCATAAACAGACATGAAATTTTTCAACGATGAGGCACCGATATGGAATCGGGAAAAGTGCAAAGAGCGCAAAACAATCGGTCTCGAGCATGACCCGTAGAATCAGAATCAGAATCATACTCTTCAATGTTCTGTATGATAAAAATCTCCAAATCGACGACTGGCTTGCTACCACAATCAATCTCCGCTCCAACTCCGCCTCGTTCGACGGACATTCCGACTCCGCCACGTTCGACGGACACTCCGACTCTGACCCATTCGACGAACTCTCCGACTCAGTCCCGCTCGAAGAAGAGGCTGATCCTGTCCTGCTCGAAGGAAAAGCCAACCCCGTCTTCCCCTTCCATTGCACTATCGAGCCAAGAGGCATCATCGTCCGACATCGAATACCAAGCAATCAACAAAAAGCTCGATCGAAAAGGAACGCTACCTGGAAAAGAACGGAAACTCGGATTGTCAGAAAATCTACAAGTAAGCAAAGCTCGGTTGATATATCATGCTTTTTATGGTTTTTAGCCATAATATAAGTCTTGTTTTATAGAGTCTTTTGGTCTTTTTAGAGTCCTATTAGAGTCTTTGCAGGTTGGATTACGTTTGGAGCATAATTGGAGATTTTGGAGCATTGTGGAAGAAGCAGCAAAGAGATGAAGTCCAGATTGAAAATTGGATGAACAGTGTCGATCGACACTGTTCACTGGTGTGGATCGACACCACTCGAACCAAGGCAAAACGCGACTTTTACAGATTTTGAAGAAAAAGGAAATTGCCCAGAAGTTTTTCTTATTTGCAAAAGTGCTCTATTCGTGTTTCTACCCTTATATATAGTTTTCAAAGCCATTGTTTAGGCATAATCTCATACTTTAAGAATCATAGAAGTTTAGGTTTTTGGAGAGAAAAAGCAGACTCCTTTAGAGCAGATTTGGAACTCCTTTATTTTCTTCAATTGATTTCTTTTATACTTTCTATTCAAATAATGATTTCTGTTTCATTAATCATGTCTGAGTAGTTTGCTAGTTAGGTTTAGGGTTTTTCAAAGGTTATTGATCAATTGTTAGGTCGAATTAAATTGTTAGGATAAAATCATTAGAGTTCTTCATCTGGATTTGTGTTTAATGCTTATTCTAGCTTCATGACCTAGAATCTGATCTTAGGTTAATTAATAGATGCGAGAGTATTATTAATTGCGTGAACTAATGTTAGATGAGCAAAATACTTATTCGCAAAGAGATTTGGTTTAGGGATTTTGTGAACAATCGAACCTGTTATTAATGCTTGTCTGAATTGATAGGATTTGCAAAGAGATTTGGAATTCTAGGGTTTAGACATAGATAATCTTCGCAGAGAGAGTTGGTTGATTTTAGATTAGTGTTTGAGTTCTAGAACGGCGCTTAATAATTCCTAACATTCTGTCTAGATCTGCAATTTAGATCACCTGAGAATTTATCTGAACCTAGCGCCTTATTCTCCTGATTTTAAGAACCTATTTCGTGATACTCGTTTATTTCTTTGCCTTGTTTTAATTTTATCTGATTTGATCTAGCATAATTTGAACCTACAAACTATAGTGTAGCATCTACTTCCCTTGCGATTCGATAACCCCTTATACTTCAACTACATTGCTGTGCACTTGCAGTGTTGTTTATTTGGGTAAAACCTGAGCATATCAAATTTTGGCGCCGTTGCCGGGGAAGGAGATTAGTTACCTACAGATTTTTAGTATTAGAATTTTGTCTAGGTTTTTATTTTTGTTTTTTGTTACTAATTTTCTGCAACTTTTTCTTGTGTTTGTTTCAGGTATATGCTTAATCGCAGTACCTGAAGCAACAAGGAAAAGGAGCTAATCAATCTCAACCAGGAACTCGGCCGTCTAGAACGAACGAACCGAAAATCTGCAAGAGCGTCGATCGACACCAACACTAGCGTCGATCGACACCTTTCGCAGACAGAGATGGCAGAGCCTGTGATTTTGGTACGAGATGAAGTTGGTAATCTGTTCGATGCGGAAGGGCACATGAGGAACAACCAAGGCCAGAAAATAGATGAGAACGGGGCTGTTTTGATCGAGCCAGATGGCGTCGATCGACACCAAGCATTGGAAGTAGCTGGACGTGGAAGAGCATTGGGTGATTACAACAGATATGATCAGTTCTATGCCAATAGAGCTGCGATTCGTCCTCCTATTTTCCAGAGGAATGACTTCGAGCTGAAGACTGCTTACTACACTCTAGTTGCTCAGCATCCCTTTCATGGTCTTCCTAATGAGCACCCCATTGATCACATTGAAAGGTTTGAATATTTGGCATCAAGCATAAAGGCCAATGGAGTGTCCAATGACTACCTTTTCTGCAAGATTTTCCCTTACTCACTTGCCGGAGATGCTACATACTGGCTGAAGCAGTTGGATCTAGGTTCATTGACTACCTGGGAAGATACAAAGAATGCATTCCTGTGCAATTTCTTTGATGATGCAAGATCTGAGGAGCTGAGGATGAAGATCTCTACATTTTTTCAAGGACCAACTGAAGCATTCAAAGCTGCTTGGGTGAGATTTAAGGCCTATCAAAGGGACTGCCCACACCTTAGTGAGGTTCAGCTGCTGGGAATTTTCTTCAGAGGAATTGATTGGAGGTACCAGATGGCTCTAGACGCTGCAAGCAATGGGAACTTCAACACCCAATATCCAGAGAATGCTGTGATACTTATAGAGAACTTGGCATCTAGCAATAGTACCAAGAATGCAGATTTGGATAGGAAGAAGGCTGGAAACATGGATGGAAGTCAAATTTCTGAAGTGAATGCTAAGCTAGACTCAGTGCATAGTCTTCTTGTGGGAAAGAGGCAAGTCCTGTTTGCTGCTGAAGTTGATACTTTTGAACCAGAGCAAGAAGAAGTCAGTTACATCAATGGTGCTGGTTTTCAAGATCAAAGATTTAGTAATCAACAAGGCTATGGCTCCTCTTACCAGAAGCCTTTTTAGAACAACAACTTCAATAGAACTTATGGTTCTTCTTCTTACCAGAAGCCTCCTGCACAAGAAAATGAGGTGAAATCTATGCTAGAGCAGCTTTTAGAAGGACAGCAGAAGATGATTGTGGATTTCAATGGGAAGATAGATTCACTGTACCAAGACTTGAATGGGAAGATTGATAACCTGAACTCTCATATGAAGCAATTGGATGTTCAAGTTGCTCAAACTGCATGAGCTTTGAAGAGACAAGAGGGATGTCTTCCTAGAAAGACAGACGTGAATCCTAGACGTCAAGTCAATGCCATCATGGTGAAGAGTGTAGAAGAAATCGAGGCACCTCAGGAAGTTGAGGAAGACGAGATTGCTGCTGTAAAGGTAGTGTCGATCGACACTACTACTGCGTGTCGATCGACACCACTAGAAAAGTCCGATAATTCGAGTTCTGGCGGACCGAAATCGACCATGATCGATACAGTTGCGTCGACACAAGAAGCCAGTGTCGATCGACACCAGCTAGGTGTCGATCGACACCCTTTCCAGACTTCGCCAGAGATGCCTAAAACTTCAAAAAGTGCAGATGAAAAGGTGTATAAGCCTAAAATACCATATCCCAGGCCTCCTAGAAAGTTTAAACAGGAGATAGAAGAAGCCAGCTGCAAGGAAATGATGGATAAGCTGATGGTTGAGCTACCCCTAGTTGATACAGTCAAACTTTCACTTGCATTAAGAAGATATGTCAAGAGAATGGTTGTCAATGGTGTGAGTCTTGAGGAAGGAGCATTGCTTACCAGAGACATGAATGCAATTCTCTTGAACATAGTTCCAAGGAAGAAGAAGAAGGTGCGGGTTTCTAAACAAGCCAGTACTGTGATTCAGAGGAGGATTCCAGAGAAGTTACCTGATCCAGAAAACTTTGTGCTAGATTGCTCAATCTCAACATGAAAGTTTCCTCGTTCTCTCTGTGATCTAGGTTCAAGTATCAACTTGATACCATACTCTGTTGCTGTTAGACTTGGGATGACTGATTTCAAGCCAACCAGAATCTCACTTATCCTAGCTGATCGATCAAAAAGAATCCCACAAGGTGTCTTAGACGATGTTCCTCTGAAGATTGAAGGCTGCATAATTCCCACAGACTTTGTGGTTTTGAAATATGATGAAGAGCCTGCAGATCCTCTTATTCTGGGAAGATCATTCTTGGCTTCTGATAGCGGGATTTTTACCACTTTCAATTAATTCAAACACTCATATCATTGTAGTATTTGAGATATCGAATCCACATGGACTAAAGATTGCAACACTAGAGATACAAGACACAAACTAATCTAGAGCAAATTGTTTATGGGTTTTTGTCTAATCTAGAAAAGTAAGAAATGCAAGAAGAAAAATAAATGAAAAGCATTGGATCATGGGTTCAACTATCATGAGAACTAGATAACAATCAAACAATGATTTCAAAGATTGAATTAAGCACCATCCTAGAACATGAAATTCATAGCTATGACTAATCCACTTTCGTGGTACTAATCACTTCACTAATTACCCAATTAACATCAACTGTCGTTGGTAATCAAGATAATCCATGAGCATTAAGAAACAACTTCAATCCAGTTCACTAAACACCCTAGACATCAACTCTCGTTGGCTAGGATATGCAAAGCTCATAAAAGGTTTGGTTCAGGCATTTCATCGAACACCTTTCGGGCATGAAATTACCTAAGGTCTAAATCACTTTTCTCAAAGCTAATCTAGCAATTAAAGCAACCTAAATGAAGGATCTAACAACATACAACCTAAATCATCATCATCTAACCATCAATTCGTCCTAATCTAGCATTACCCATGATCCAACTAAAATCTATGAACTAAGCATGAAGAAAAGCAAAATAAAAGACATAAACATAAATATAAAAGATAGAGGGTGAAGAATCCTTCACTAGAGTGGCATGATTCATGAAGATCAATCCAAAATATCAAAGAGAGAGTTTGGATCTAAACCCAACTCTAGAGAGAAGAAAACTTAGGATTTTTTTTGTGGCTACAAGTGTATTTATAGGGAAGGAGGGCGAACCGGGTCAACCCGGAACAAACCGGGTTTTGACCCGATTTTAGGCTGAAATCAGGCAGCGTATCGAGCTTGCTAGGTCGATAAGCAGCTCGATACGCTGCTAAAGAACCTCTTCAAGGATCGTGTCGAGCTTAGTAGCTCGACACAAATTCCCGACACGCCGTTTTTAAATCCTCAGTCGGGTTTTGTATCGAGCTTATCAGTCCAATACAAATGCCTGATACGCTCCTTTCAAAACTCCGGGTGGACTTGTATCGAGCTTGCTAGCTCGATACAAACGGTCGATATGCGCACTCCGTCTTCTCTGCCAGGCTGTATCGAGCTTAGTAGCTCGACACTAAGCTCGATACACTTCTAAAACTTGTATGCGTCTCATTTGGCCACTTCTCTTCCTCCTCTTGGTCATCAAATGTCTCCATTTGTTCCTCCATGCCTCCAAAGTACCTAATAAAGACTCAATATATACAATATGCAACAACCTAAGCTAAAACTTACTAAACTCTAATATGGACGCAATTTGGACTAATAGTAACTAAATGAATTCATAAATGGATGCTAAGCTATCTAAAATGGATGCTAAAATATGCTAAATTATGAGTATATCAACTCCCCCAAACTTGTCTTTTTGCATGTCCACAAGCAAACAAAGACAAATCCGAGAGAGAGGTGTAAAGGTGGGAGCTCAATATCCAATATTGCTAACAATAATAATCAACTCAATGTCCAAGTTCTTAATTCTAAGATGCATGTGAATCTATCCTACTCCAAAAGAGTTAGCCATGCTCATTTCAACATTCAAATGCACTAAGATCTCAACCTAGATAAGTCTCCCTATCAAACCATGATACATTATCCAAAACTATAAAATCAAAGGTCTTCAATATGTGGATTTATTATCAAAATATCATGCTCATAAGTTCTTAAAGTCAAAGATCCTCATTCAAGACCAAGGTAAAATTGGTGGCAAGAAGATTTTTATTTGATTTAGCTTATTTTGCTATTTTTATTTAAATGTGTATAATTTTCTTTAAATGTAATGTATTGTAAAGATCCCTTGTAAGAGCTATAAAAGCTCAATTGTTCTCATTGTAAAAACACATTTAAGTTTTTGGAAATATAAAAGAGATTTTTCTCTAAAGCTTAGGCTTTGTTTGTTTATCTAAGTTAGATGGATTTCTATACTTAGTAAACGTTTGAATCTATGTCTCTTGTGTGCGATTCCTTAAGACTAGGTTTGTGAACTCATCACAAGGGCTTTCACACCCTTGAGTGGCGTTCTTCGATCCACCATCTATCCTTCATCATCCGATCAGCCTTCTCAATGAGTGACTTTAGTCCCTTGACAGGCGCCATCTTCCCACTTCGACCATATTCCATCCGACCGGCTGAAAGAGAGTGACTTTAGTCAAGCTTTCAGCCTCCATCATCCACCCAAGCGAGCCTCAGCTTTTGAGGAACGCATCATCTGGTAACAGAGCTAAAAGCTCCTACCCTCTATCTTTTTCATTTCGGTTTTGTTTTTTTGTTTTTCCAGTTTTTATTCACAAAAAAAAAAGTTTTCTTGTTTTTTTCTTTCTAAAAAAAAACATTATTAAAAAATAAGGTTTTTGTTGTTATCATTCTTTGATTTTTATAAACTTAAAAGAAAAAACCCTACAAAAATAGTTTTACGTTTTTGTTCTTAGATTCGTAATTTTTATATAAAAAAAACCATAAATATTTTATTATTTCTCCTTTATATAAAAAAAGAAAAAAAAAAGAAAGATTGTTTACATATGTTTCAGATTTTGTGTTATATTTTTCTATTCAAAAAAAAAAAACTTATTTTAGTTTTGAGGACAAAACTTTTTGAAGAAGGAGAGAATGATACATTATCCAAAACCATAAAATCAAAGGTCTTCAATATGTGGATTTATTATCAAAATATCATGCTCATAAGTTCTCAAAGTCAAAGATCCTCATTCAAGTCCATGGCAAAATTGGTTGTATTTTTATTTGATTTAGCTTATTTTGCTATTTTTATTTAAATGTGTATAATTTTCTTTAAATGTAATTTATTGTAAAGATCCCTTGTAAGAGCTATAAAAGCTCAATTGTTCTCATTGTAAAAACACATTGAAATTTTTGGAAATATAAAAGAGATTTTTCTTTAAAGCTTAGGCTTTGTTTGTTTATCTAAGTTAGATGGATTTCTATACTTAGTAAACGTTTGAATCTATGTCTCGTGTGTGCGATTCCTTGAGACTAGGTTTGTGAACTCATCACAAGGGCTTTCACACCCTTGAGTGGCGTTCTTCGATCCACCATCTATCCTTCATCATCCGATCAGCCTTCTCAATGAGTGACTTTAGTCCCTTGACAGGCGCCATCTTCCCACTTCGACCATATTCCATCCGACCGGCTGAAAGAGAGTGACTTTAGTCAAGCTTTCAGCCTCCATCATCCACCCAAGCGAGCCTCAGCTTTTGAGGAACGCATCATCTGGTAACAGAGCTAAAAGCTCCTACCCTCTATCTTTTTCATTTCGGTTTTGTTTTTTTGTTTTTCCAGTTTTTATTCACAAAAAAAAAAGTTTTCTTGTTTTTTTCTTTCTAAAAAAAAACATTATTAAAAAATAAGGTTTTTGTTGTTATCATTCTTTGATTTTTATAAACTTAAAAGAAAAAACCCTACAAAAATAGTTTTACGTTTTTGTTCTTAGATTCGTAATTTTTATATAAAAAAAACCATAAATATTTTATTATTTCTCCTTTATATAAAAAAAGAAAAAAAAAAGAAAGATTGTTTACATATGTTTCAGATTTTGTGTTATATTTTTCTATTCAAAAAAAAAAAACTTATTTTAGTTTTGAGGACAAAACTTTTTGAAGAAGGAGAGAATGATACATTATCCAAAACCATAAAATCAAAGGTCTTCAATATGTGGATTTATTATCAAAATATCATGCTCATAAGTTCTCAAAGTCAAAGATCCTCATTCAAGTCCATGGCAAAATTGGTTGTATTTTTATTTGATTTAGCTTATTTTGCTATTTTTATTTAAATGTGTATAATTTTCTTTAAATGTAATTTATTGTAAAGATCCCTTGTAAGAGCTATAAAAGCTCAATTGTTCTCATTGTAAAAACACATTGAAATTTTTGGAAATATAAAAGAGATTTTTCTTTAAAGCTTAGGCTTTGTTTGTTTATCTAAGTTAGATGGATTTCTATACTTAGTAAACGTTTGAATCTATGTCTCGTGTGTGCGATTCCTTGAGACTAGGTTTGTGAACTCATCACAAGGGCTTTCACACCCTTGAGTGGCGTTCTTCGATCCACCATCTATCCTTCATCATCCGATCAGCCTTCTCAAGGAGTGACTTTAGTCCCTTGACAGGCGCCATCTTCCCACTTCGACCATATTCCATCCGACCGGCTGAAAGAGAGTGACTTTAGTCTAGCTTTCAGCCTCCATCATCCACCCAAGCGGGCCTCAGCTTTTGAGGAACACATCATCTGGTATCAGAGATAACACGTTCCTCAAAGCCTGAGGTACGTTTTGGGGATGATGGAGGCTGAAAGCTGGACTGAAGTCACTCTCTTTCAGCCGGTCGGATGGAATATGGTGGAAGTTGTGACTGACTCGCTCAATCGGTGGGTTGACTGACTCGCTCAGTCGGTGGGATGGCTGACTCACTCAGCCGTTGGAACTAGCTTTTCTTGAATCACACAAACAAATCTATTCCAAGAATCAGTAGAAACAAAAGAATCACTCAATTGAATCTAAAGACAAAGTTGTTTATACAAAGAACACTCTTTGAATAAAAAGAACAAAAGGTTTATCTTTTCTTAGATAAAAGTGGGTTGTCTTACAAATGAAACAGAAATGAGCTTATATAGGCTCAGTACACGTCCTGGGCATTAACTCTAAAGAGAGAATCAAACAAAAATCAAAGAAAGATAAAAAAGAGAGAATAAAGGGATTTTTTGACCCATTTAATGAGAGATGAGAAAAGGGCTGAATGAAGGGGATTTTCTTGACTTGTATCTTGATATCTTGATGATGAAAAATCTCCCCAAGTCTTGCTTATCTCGGATCATGAAGAGAACTAGCCGTTGGTGAGTTATGGAGGCAAGTGTAAATGCTTCCATATATGGTAAGTAGGAGTATGACATGATCCGCCTGATCATGTGGGTGCTGGTGCATTGGAAGATGTTTCCTGACTCTCGTGGATTTTTAGATGTGTCTCCTGAATGCTTAGATGTATCTCCTGGTCGCCAAAGTTTGGTTTGCAAGTGGTTAAACTCGCCAGCTTCCAAATAAGGCAAGCAGAGCATCCTCCGGTTGAGAAGTTGAATATCTTTTAAACCGTAATTCATTTTGGCATGAATCCAGTTCGCCTCGGTTCCCTGATGAGTTAAGTTTCCAGAACATCCGGTCTCGTTGCTTGATTCACCGTGGTTTGGCCGGAATGATTTAATTAGTAGTCGCATATCTCCATCGGGTCCAATGAACATCTGCCAACTTGTATCTTCAATATCTTCTTCATATGGACTCTTTTTTGTATGATTCTTCTTCTTGGTGAACTCCGGATGAGTTGAGTATGCTCTCCAAGTGTTGGTTGAGTTTGAATGTTTGATATCAACCTTCGTCTGAGCTGAACTCTACTCGCATGCCTCTTTAGCTCTCCTCAGCTTCATGTTCTCCACTTCATGACTCCTGAATCCGTGCTCCTTGGCTGATGATGACTCTAGGTTCACATCATACTCACCCTCTTGAAAAGGCTTCGTACTCGAAACTATATCTCCTGCACCAGGAAAGAGCAAGTTAGTATTCATTATTTTTTGGGAGTTTAGAGTCTTACCTTGATGCATCTTTGTTTTGGTGAAGTGTGGAACGTCTGGTGGTTCTCCTTTGAGCAGGAAGGATATGATAACACTTGTGTTCTGGCCTGGTTAGTGGCTCCTTTGTTTTGTGGCCTTGATAACCTTGGTCTAGTCCACCTTGGGTGGTGATGCATGTTTGCTTTGGTTTAACAACAAGTTATCCTCTTGTGGAGGGTCTATATGTTTTATGTCCTTAGTACCTGAAACAATCTCAAATTTTTGGACAAGAAACAAGTGCATTATGGGTTTCTTACAAAACTTTAAACTTGTTAAACCTAATTTCTTTTGTTGCAATTTCAAACAAGGTATTGAGTTCTCACTTTTTCTTATTTCTAGTAAGTTCATTACTTTTGAATCTTCAGAAATAATTTTAGTAATGGAAGGACTTACTTGAGGAACACTCTTAATGTTCTTACTTCCCAAATCTGTAAAGTGAAACAATGTTTGGTCTGGGGGCTTTTCTTTGAGGCTGTCTCCTTTCTCAGCATTTTGGGCATGGTATATACCTGAAAAACTTCTCAAGGACAAAAGAAAGGGCATCATATCTGAGTTTAAAATTATAGAAATAGGCTTTGAAATATTTAAACTCACAGTGATGGTGCTAGCTAATTGTAACATCAATTTCTCTTTGTCTACTTGAGCTCCATAGTTGTTGTTTTCCTCAAGTCTAGAGATGACTAAGGATTTTCCAGGATTCTCACTATTTTGTTTAGAGTCTTGAGCTCCTAACTGATATGAATCAAGGGTAGTGGGCTCATGTTTCTCATCTAGGCGTGCTGGTGATGGCATTGCGTCTGGTTGCTCTTCTTCAGCTTTCTCATCCTCCATTGGACAAGTTAATTGTAGCATCTGCTCTCCTTGTAGCCTCTTTCTTTTCTGGTTTTCCTTTCTTTTTGTCTTATTCCTGGATCAAAACTCTTTGGCAAAGACAAGTGCATAAGTCTAGCATTGGAAACTAAAAACTCAGAATGAGATAAACTATCACTATCAATAGATTTTTTTGTTTTCTCTACTAGTGAAGTTTCTGCCAACATTTTCTTAATAGAACAATTTGCAGCAAAATGTCCTCTCTTATGGCACTTATAACATGTTGGTTCTTTAGAATTAACAAAGTTAGAAGACTTACCTTGGGTTGGTGGGTCTGGTGACTTTGTTAAAGCCTTAGAGCTAGATGTTGTTGCCTTGGGTGCAACTTCTCTTTTCAAGGGCTCATCTTTGGAGCTTGGTTTCTGGACCATTGCAAGGCTTATTGCTGGTGTCTCTCCTCCCTTGGACGTGGGCTCCCTTAAACCTGTTTCAGCTCTTTTTGACACAGACAAATGCATCATACCAGTGGTAAATAATTTAGATACTAAGTCATCTAAAGAAGGACTTAGCTGAGCTTTTGCTTGAACAATGGTTTTTGGTTTTTCTGTTGTATTGCATAATGCTCTTTGGCTGAGAACATTCTTCTTCTCCATGGCTTGATACTTTTCTACAAACTCTTTATGCATTCTTGCCTTGAGATCTCTCCACTCTAGAACTGGCTTCTTGTGGACAGTTGGAATATTTTCCTTTAACCACCATTCATAAACTCTTTTAGTAAATCCTTGGACAGCTTGTGATAACTTCTTTTTCTTGAGAATGTTGTTGCTTTGAAGCCATGTTTCCATAGTGCTTTCCCAACATAGATACACATTAGGGTCTTCACTTGAACCTGAAAATATTAGAGAATTAAATCTGGAACCACTCCTTTTGTTGGTTTGCTTCCTTGAATAATCTGGTGGTTTAGGTTCAACATATTCAGCTCCAGATGCATCTCCAAATCCAGTTTCTTCTTTTTGTTGGATTCGTGTCAGCCTCTTCCCTAGTGTTTGGACTTGTGCCTGAATGTTCACAAGAATCTGTGCAAGTTCGGGTGCATTCATAGCTTCTCCCATGGTAATTCCTGTGTTCACAACTTAAACAAACAAAGGATCAAGTGCAAAAGTGTGGATTGGAAGTTTTATAACAACACAAACCCAAGTACTAATACAAAATGATCAAGTGTGAATAAAGGATGGATGGTTGCAGTGAATCAAATGATATTTTTTTTTCTCAATTAAGTGAATGCAAAACAGAATAAAATCAAAGAGATTCAAATGAACAAATGACTTTTTTTTTTTTTATGGATGTTTGGTTTAAAGAAATTCAAATAAACAAATCAAAAAAAATCAAAACAAGTGCAATTTTTTTTTTTTAAATTATGAAATGAATCAATATGCCAACAGAATTGAAACAAAATAAAAATAAAAAATTTAGATGATGAAATGTATGCAAGTATAAATGAAATGATCTAATATGGAAAACAGATTCAGAAATAAACAACAACACAAACCGAATTCAAATCTTTTTAAAAAAAAAAAAAAATCACAAACAAAAACAATGAGAACAAGTTTGAATTTTTTTTTTTTTTTTTTTTTAGTTTTCTGAAAAGAAATGAAGAACAAAACAAAAATGCAAGGATAAAAGGATAGACAAAACAGGGTTTAGGAGCTTTAATCTCTGATACCAGATGATACGTTCCTCAAATGCTGAGGCACGTTTTGGGGATGATGGAGGCTGAAAGCTGGACTGAAGTCACTCTCTTTCAGCCAGTCGGATGGAATATGGTGGAAGTTGTGATTGACTCGCTCAATCGGTGGGTTGACTGACTCGCTCAGTCGGTGGGATGGCTGACTCACTCAGCCGTTGGAACTAGCTTTGCTTGAATCACACAAACAAATCTATTCCAAGAATCAGTAGAAACAATAGAATCACTCAATTGAATCTAAAGACAAAGTTGTTTATACAAAGAACACTCTTTGAATAAAAAGAACAAAAGTTTTATATTTTCTTAGATAAAAGTGGTGTCTTACAAATGAAACAGAAATGAGCTTATATAGGCTCAGTACACGTCCTAGGCATTAACTCTAAAGAGAGAATCAATCAAAAATCAAAGAAAGATCAAAAAGAGAGAATAAAGGGATTTTTGACCCATTTAATGAGAGATGAGCAAAAGGCTTAAAGAAGGGGATTTCTTGACTTGTATCTTGATATCTTGATGATGAATAATCTCCCCAAGTCTTGCTTATCTTGGTTCATGAAGAGAACTAGCCGTTGGTGAGTTATGGAGGCAAGTGTAAATGCTTCCATATATGGTAAGTAGGAGTATGACATGATCCGCCTGATCATGTGGGTGCTGGTGCATTGGAAGATGTTTCATGACTCTCCTGGATTTTTATATGTGTTTCCTGAATGCTTAGATGTATCTCCTGGTCGCCAAAGTTTGGTTTGCAAGTGGTTAAACTCGCCAGCTTCCAAATAAGGCAAGCAGAGCATCTTCCGGTTTAGAAGTTGAATATCTTTTAAACCGTACTTTATTTTGGCATGAATCCAGTTCGCCTCGGTTCCCTGGGGAGTTAAGTTTCCAGAACATCCGGTCTAGTTTCTTGATTCACCGTGGTTTGGCCGGAATGATTTAATTAGTAGTCGCATGTCTCCATCGGGTCCAATGAACATCTGCCAACTTGTATCTTCAATATCTTCTTCATATGGACTCTTTTTTTGTATGATTCTTCTTCTTGGTGAACTCCGGATGAGTTGAGTATGCTCTCCAAGTGTTGGTTAAGTTTGAATGTTTGATATCAACCTCCGTTTGAGTTGAACTCTACTCGCATGCCTCTTTAGCTCTCCTCAGCTTCATGTTCTCCACTTCATGACTCATGGATCCGTGCTCCTTGGCTGATGATGACTCTAGGTTCACATCAAACCAACTCTTTAACATGCATTAAGTTCAAAACTGTGAATCATGACAATGCAAGCAAGTGAATTCATTTGGCTAAGGGACTGGGCTTTGAGATAAAAGTGATCTCAATTCATCCGGTTTCGCATTTAAACAAGGGCAACACTCAAAGAAGATTGAACTATATGCATAATGCTACAGGTAAAAGACAAGTGATGCATACAAGAATAGACTTTCATCTACCCGCAATGCTATCAATGATCCTAAACCCCTCTCATTCATTTTTTTAGCTCACTCAACCCTCTCGAATCTACCCTTTTTCCCAAGGCTCTTTGTGCCTTGCTAAACCGTTGAATTTCAAACACACTACTTCTTTAAAAGCTCTAAGGGGGAACTTCTTCAACCTATTACTTATAGCGAATGGTGTAATGTTTCTTATTAACTTTAGCTCTTCTTTGTATCTCTAGGTAGTCTTCCTTTTCTTTGGCCCATTTTTTTGGCTCTTTTGATTTTCTTTTCTTCTTTTCTTAAGACTACCTAACACTTTTGACTTTGAGCTATTCCTTTTTTAAACACAAGATTCACCATTTCAAACTATGCTTCCCCTTATTTTTACCAAGCCCTCATTCATCACTTCTTTCTTTCCAAACTTTTCCACAACTCATCAAGTAATACCACGGCCAACAACCCCCAAATCCTAAGCCTAAAGCTAGCCTCAAAATGCAAGGCTAGAATCTACATGAAAGCCTAGACTTGTCGTCTCAAACCTAACACTTTATGCTAAGTTCAATCGAAATAAAGGCCTCACAAGTATTCACACAAGAACAATTGGCTTCAAAGGAGGTAAGGTATGGTAGGGGTACTATTTGAGCTAGCAAGAGAGTGGCAAAGTGAGTAAGAAAGCTCAAATATTTTCAATCCATGAATTCACTTATAATGCAAAGCATGATATTTATATGTCAAGATTCGGTTCAAGTGAGTAGAGTTGGCTATCAAATTCAAGACCCTATTTCGACCAAAATCTAGTGACAAAGGAGGTGGTCCAAGCATGGTTCTTCCTTACTTTCAAATTTATTCATAAGCATCAAATAACTACTAACTAGGGCATTGAATTGATTACCAAAAATTAACAATCTACATGGATAGGCTCATCATTGCTCCCAATGCATATGAATGCAATCCTTAATGATATGCAACTAGACTCAATCATAATATGCAATGCAAGTTATAAATGACTTTCTTTATGGAAAATTTTCAATTTTTTCTATGCCTTAAGTGAATGCATGAGACTCAAAATGCATAAAAGGAAAAACAAGACTCACAAAACACAACGTCAAATCTCTCAACCTCTCCCCCAAACTTAAATTACACAGTCTCTTGTGTAATAAAAGTCTAAGGGAGACCTCAATCAACATGACAAAATAACAAAGTGAAAAAGCTAAAAGACATATGTACAAGGGAGGTGGAGGTACCTCAAAATTGTGAAGATGAGGAGGAGTGAAGAGCTGTGTCCTCGGTATCGGTTCTTGGTGGAAATGCCAATGGGAGGATAGCATGGTGTACCAATAGGCGGTCATACCGAACATAAATGTCTGGTTTGAGCTCGGTATTTGGCCTACCATTTTTCTGGTCGTGGTTGATACACCAGCTTTGTTCATGATATATCATGGTTTTTACCCATTTTTAGACCATGATATAAGTGGTTTTATAAAGTCTTTTGTTAGTTTTAGAGTCTTTATAGATTGGACTACGTCTGGAGCTTAAAAGGAGATTCTAAAGCTTTTTGGAGCATTTTGGAGAAGCAGCCGAAGTAATGAAGTCGAAAGAGTGGATTTACACGCAGGGTGTCGATCGACACCATCTGTGTCGATCGACACCAGACAAGACCGACACGTTTTGCCGACTTCTGTTAGAAAAAGGAAATTGCCCAAAGTTCTGAAGAATTACAAGATTGCCCCTGGACGAAAATCCTCTTCTATAAATAGATTTCAGGCATTGTTTAGCATAAGAACCTTTGAATATTTTTTCATAATTTTCTGTCTTAGAGATTTTTAGAGAGAAGAATTTGTCTCCTTCAGAGTAAATTTGGAACTCCATTATTTCTATTGATTTCTTTTATGCATTCTTCTTTATTCATGATGTTTGTTTCATTCACCATGTCTGACTAGTCTGCTAGTTAGGTTTAGGGTTTTTCAAGGGTGATTAATGAATTGTTAGGTCAAATTAAATTGTTAGGATAAAATCATAAAATCATTAGAGTTCTTCATCTGAATTTGTGTTTAATGCTTATTCTAGCTTCGCGACCTAGAATCTGATCTTAGGTTGATTAATAGATGCGAGAGTATTATTAATTGCCTGAACTAGTGTTAGATGAGCAAAATACCTATTCGCAAAGAGATTTGGTTTAGGGATATGTGAACAATCGAACCTGATATTAATGCTTGTTTGAATTATTAGAATTTGCAAAGAGATTTGGAATTATAAGGTTTAGACATAGATAATCTTCGCAGCGAGAGTTGGTTGATTTTACATTAGTGTTTCGAGTTCAAGAACAGTGCTTAATAATTCCTAACATTCTGTCTAGACCTGCAATTTGGATCACCTGAGAATTTCCCTGAACCTAGCATTTCGTCTCCTGAATTTACTAAGTCTTTAATTGCCATCTGTCGTCTTTTAGTTTCACATTCTCACTTAGCTTAATTCGAACTTAGAAATTTGATGTGTGACTATCCCTTCCCTGTGGATTCGATCCCTAAGTACTACAGCTGATCTCTTAATTTGAGAGAGTAGCTCTAGGGTAAATTTGAGAGCATATCAGTTCAATAGCTAGTTGTGGCTCCTTGGCATTTGCCAACCTCGTTTGCCCATATAAGTCCACTTGTGACCCTGAAAGCACTCAACAAAAAGATCAAAAAGTAAGAGGAAAAAATATATACAAAGGATAGGCATGGGATTACCTCCCAAGTGTGCTAGTTTATAGTCACAAAGCTTGACTTTTGGCAAAATGAAACTCAAAGATGAGAGTGCAATGGAACTAGTGTTCCTTCTCCAATCATATAAATCTCAAAAAAGGAATAAAAAGGCTCTAGTCTAAATTTGAATCAAAACTCTAATGGCAATCGTTTAGTCCCCGACAACGGCGCCAAATTGATAGCGGGATTTTTACCACTTTCAATTAATCCCAACTACTCATATCATTGTAGTATTTGAGATATCGAATCCACAGGGACTAAAGATTGCAACACTAGAGATACAAGACACAAACTAATCTAGAGCAAATTGTTTATGGGTTTTTGTCTAATCTAGAAAAGTAAGAAATGCAAGAAGGAAAATAAATGAAAAGCATTGGATCATGGGTTCAACTATCATGAGAACTAGATAACAATCAAACAATGATTTCAAAGGTTGAATTAAGCACCATCCTAGAACATGAAATTCATAGCTATGACTAATCCACT
>JAHZTW010000001.1:328096822-328167538 GCA_020283515.1 Alliaria petiolata | reverse complement strand
TCCTGAATGCTTAGATGTATCTCCTGGCCGCCAAAGTTTGGTTTGCAAGTGATTAAACTCGCCAGCTTCCAAATAAGGCAAGCAGAGCATCCTCCGGTTTAGAAGTTGAATAACTTTTAAACCGTAATTTATTTTGGCATGAATCCAATTCGCCTCGGTTTCCTGATGAGTTAAGTTTCCAGAACATCCGGTCTCGTTTCTTGATTCACCGTGGTTTGGCTGTAATGATTTAATTAGTAGTTGCATGTCTCCATCGGGTCCAATGAACTTCTGCCAACTTGTATCTTCAATATCTTCTTCATATGGACTCTTTTTTGTATGATTCTTCTTCTTGGTGAACTCTGGATGAGTTTAGTATGCTCTCCAAGTGTTGGTTGAGTTTGAATGTTTGATATCAACCTCCGTTTGAGCTGAACTCCACTCGCATGCCTCGGTAGCTCTCCTCAGCTTCATGCTCTCCACTTCATGACTCCTGGATCCGTGCTCCTTGGCTGATGATGACTCTAGGTTCGTATCAAACACCCACCGAGAAACCATGTCATCCTCACAAGAAGACACGGATCAAAACAATGTCTAATCTCGCGACTCCCACAAAACGCGACAATCCAAAAGTTAATCCGTAAAAACCAACCAAGACAAAAAACGTCGGTCCGAGACGGAACTCTCGTCCGCCGACTCGATAACCCACATCTCGCCGGCACGTCTCCACCCGGCGAGAGTAACTCGTCGAGAACCCCCCACAGCGACGCCAATCGCACGCGATCCGGCGAGAACTCCGCACGGCGACCCGGCCTCGGAAATCATGCGAGACGCCTCAGCAATCCGACAGCAATCGCACGGCGACTCGGCCTCGGCGAGAGTGACCCGACGATAACGGCACGGCGACCCGGCGATCTCGCACACGGCCACGGCCTCGCCGGCCCAGCGATCTCGCACCCGCCGATCTCACACATGGCCACACACCCGGCGAAACTCCCGGCTCGGCAACACGGCAAAAAGGACCCGGCGAGTCGACGAATCGGACCCGGCGATTCGGCGACACGGCGAAATTCTTCCGACCCGGCGATGACTCCACCCGGCGAGGAACACGCGAGATCTCGCCGAGCTCCCGAGCTCCCAGCGACACCTCCACCCGGCGAGGACCACGCGAGATTACGCCGAGCTCTCGAGCTCCCGACGACGCCTCCACAGTAAGGACCACGCGAGATCAGGCCGACTTGCCATCATGCTGAGCTTCCACACGCAGCCCCGAGTTCGCGTCTCGCCGTCTCAAACACCAGGTGATCCTCGCCGATCCCACGCAATCCAGGACTCGCGACTCGCCGATACACCGAAGCCTCGCACACCGATCCTCGCCGAGCTCTCGATTTCCGACGCCGACTCGCAAGCTCCGGCACCCCGACCCGGCTCCTCACGGCGACCCGATTCTCGCCGAACCGGCGACCAAAGCCTCTCCAACACAACGTGTAGCATCTGCGACCAGAAATCCTAGGTATGGTCGTGCGGGTCAGGGGATGACCGTTGTGTATATGTCCTGGTATGGTGGAGGTTCGTCCATTTTTGTAATTGTGTGTGGTACCGTGTTGTGGTACGTCCGTGGTACGTCCGTGGTACGTCCGTGGTACGTCCGTGGTACGTCCGTGGTACGTCCGTGGTACGTCCGTGGTACGTTTGTGGTACCGTACCGTGGTACGTTCGTGAGGTTAAGTATGGTACTGTGGCTGGACCAAATAAATATTGTGGAATTTTGGCTAAGTGTCGAAGGTGGGCCGTGGGCCGTGAGTTTTCTCGAGAGAATGTGGTGTTTCTCGAGAGAAAAAGGTTTTCTCCCGTGTTTTGTCGAGCGGTTTAAGTCGGGCCGAGAGAAAAAAGGAAAGTTTGTTGGTCTGGCCGAGAGAAACTTAAATTGAACCGAGAGAAAGTGAAACCGCGTAGGTTAAACCGGGGAAGGGCGGTCGAGCTAGGGTTTCTCGGCCTATTTAAGAGTTTTCTCTCGTGGCCGCGTGACTTTTCTCGAGAGAAAACCTAGAGGCGATTTTGTTCCCGAGAGAAAAGTGTAGCCGTCGAGAGATTTCGAGAGCCGTCGAGTTTTTGGGATTTCTGTCCGAGAGAAACGAACGGGAAGGGTCGATTTGCCGAGGGAGGTGCATTCGACCGAGGGATTTCTCGATCGGATCGCGAAGCATCTGAGAGATAATCAAGGTAATCCGTTTTCTCCGAGAGAATTCTGTTCTGGTGCGTTTTCACCGTGAGTTTTCTGTTCTGGGTTGTTTTCACCGAGAGATAATCGAGTTATCTGTTGTAGGCAAGTTTTGGCCGAAGTTATCCGAGAGATATCCGAGGATTTTCTGCGTAGCCGAGAGATAGCCGGGAACACTTAGAACCGTCCGAGAGAATTCGGTGAGTGTTCGGCTAATTCTTTTCTGGTTGAGTTTCTGCCGAGTAACATTGAGTTAATCCTCATGTTTTGGTCTGTTTCCGAGGGAATACAGAAGATTGCTCGAGGAAAAGTGAGCGGTTTGAAAGATAGCCGAGAGGAGATTGGATCTCGCGAGAGAAGTCCGAGTATTTCTGTTTCTGTCCGAGTAATCACCGAGTTTCTACCGAGAGAAACGTTTCTGAGGTGAGTGCGTGACTGTAGTTAATGTCTGGAACCGTAGGATTGCTAGGTTGTCTGGTTTTCATTGATTGCTTGTGTAAGTTAGTGTTTACTTAGCAAGGTCGATGTGTTTCTGTGATTGGGAAAGGTATTGGATACCGTGGTTTATACGTGGTGTCTAACTAGCTGTGTGAATGTTCGGATCGAGTTGCTAGCTCAAGGGGATGTGTGATTCTCGCTTGAGTAGAACCGAGACCGTGAGGAAATTCACAAGTAGTTGAGATGATCATAGAACCGTGATTCTGTTGATTCTGTGCTTACTTGCTAAGTAGCTAATGTGAATTGAATAACTGATGTATGATTGCGTTTTCTGATATTGGCTGGTGGTACGGGATGATCGTACTCACTAAGCATTTGTGATAATGCTTATGCCTCTCTTATGTGTGGAGTGTGCAGGTAAGGATGTTATCCGGGACGTTTAGTCTAGAAGGCGGACTTGAAGGCAGTGAAGAAAGAAGTGGATTAGGACTGGGTTTGGGGGTTTATTTATCATGAGTTTTTCTGGATATTTGGCTTTGCATTTCTGTTATGACTTAGAACGAATTTGGCTAAGTTAGTTTATGTTTTAAGAACCTTTGTTATATCTGGATTGGAATTATTATGCAATAAGAATGGGCTTTTTATGAATCGAATGCGTTGTTTAAGTTTAAGAAAATTCTAAAAAATATGCTAAGTCTGGAATCTGGTTAGAGTTAGACTCGGGTCGGCCGGCCTGGTTAGGATTATCGGGTTGGGTCGCCACACAACGCCTCGCCGACTCGGAGACATCCCTGATACTCTCGACGAATCAACGAAAACCAATCCGGCGAAGCGATTCAGCGAGCTTCCACACGCCGGTCCGAGAACGCGATCCTCGCTGACACGGCAACACCAAGACACGCTTCTCGCCAACCAAAGAACCTCAAAAGATTTCAAAGATTCCTCCGGCCAAATCACGCCGCAAGCTCATACCAAGAAAGCTCTATGGATGCACGAACAAAAAAAAATAAAGGGGAAAGGAGGGACAAACGAAAACAGAAAAATAAAGACAAGGAAGATAAGAAAAAGAACCATACCTACTTTACACTACTTTGCAAATGGAGAAGAAGAAAGAATGTGGAAGAATAAAAATAAAAGAGGAAGAGATTTATAGAAAAAATATCAAGATGGTCACTCATTTTGACTTAAGATATCTCGGGATTCCGCGTAACGGCCCGAAAGTCGTCAATGGAGTTGAACTCCGATTTATGCCGGACCAACAAATTCGAAGAATCCGTCAAAATTCATATAAACGTTTACATTTTAACGGACTAGGGGAGCTTACTGTTGGTACTGGGCTTGAAGCCCATGACTTTGACCCGGCCCAAATTGTTATTTCTGTCAAAAGCCCGAAAACGAGACCCGTGAGGTCCATTCCCATCAAAAACCGCCAACAACATTTTCCTATAAATACGACACTAAGCTGATGAGAAGGGGATCCAGATTTTCGAGAGAGACCTCGAGATTCTCGATTTCTGCATTAATCACACGTCCGATAACTCGTGCGACTTTTCTTTTATTCTCGACAACTTGAGAATCCCCTTTTCGAGGATTCATCATTTTAACTTAGAGAATTTCCTCTCTTCCTATTGTATTTATGATTTAATCTTTCAACGATTTCCTTTGTAATCGCCGATTTCGTTAAGTTTATAAGAAAGTTCCCAAACCCACCTTTTCACCTATTTACGATTACCCGGATATCGGTATCAACAGGAATTAGTCCTCTTTTTTTAGTTTCTTGTTTTAATGTTTTCTGACGTATATACTTCACTTTAGCAGATGAAATTTCAAGTAGAATGATATGAATGAACAAACTCTTAATGGAGAAATCTCAGTCTAGTACTGCACATTGCATCAGCCCTGGAACGAGCTAAAAGTATCAAGCAACTTCTCAAAGGCTCATAGAGAAGTCGTGGTGTAGCTATGGTTCCCACATAATTTGGCATATCATTTACCACAAAGTTCACGAATCAAGTAGTCTCTGTTTGAGCTCATTCTTTTTCGTTCAAACTTAGTGTTGCTTGCAAAGCTTGAATCTGGAATTTTAGATACTTCTATCCAATTTGTATTTTACACATTATGTGTCTGTTACAGATCGACGCTCCCGTTCATGTTTACATCGATGGGACTGTTTTGGTGACGCATGAAGGTGTGGAGATGAGTCGAGGATTGTATACAAAGGTTGCTCAAGTTGATGCATCGGCCTTTAACATTTCGCTTAGTTTAGTTTTCTTGTTAGAGACAAGCATCGACAAGGTACATTTATATCACTTGGAATTAAAGGATGAACTATGTTACATGCCGAGTAATTTAGGCCAAGACCTAATCAGACAAACTGTTTTTGGTCTTTTAACGTTTTATGATATGTACGTACGTGCTAACTTGTGTAGATGGTTTTGTTGCAAGAGAGGGAGCTTAATTGTGTTATGATCTCAAGTGTAGGTTTATATAGTAAGTTAATGCGTTGGGGTTTACAATAACTCATCAAGAAACGATTTGTACATTTGTAAATGAGTATCTGATTTTTTTTTTTTTTTTGTAATTCACGGTAAATCTCAGGCCTATGGAGGGGGCCAGACTAATCCCTGGGGGTGGTGCAGCCCACGGATAGACCCTCATTTCCGGGTATTCAAATGAGCCGAAAGGATAGGTCCATATCCGTGTGGGTGTCCAAAGCATGTGTTTTGTTTCGCGCAGCAGGGGCGTCGAACCTGAAACGTGTTGGTGTTCCAGTCGCGACTCCTACCACTCGACCACGATGCCTTGGACATGAGTATCTGATTTTGTATTGAAGGACATTGAAAAGCCATTCGATTTTGTATTGAGGAACCACTCAACCCAAAATCTGATTGCACACTCTTTTTTTGTCACTATTGCAACTGCCATAGTCAAGAAAGTTTCAATCAAAACCAACCAGAAAAGTAATAGAGAGAACATACATACACTATCCGTTGAGACATCCATTAGCATCTTCACGAACCCATCTGTTCTGCCACACAACAAGGGAAGCGCAAACTGGTTGAATGAAGATACCACACCAGACACTCTTCCGAAGACAAGTTGGGCAAGGACTGGCCGATGCACATAGAGATTTCTGAGACAAGATGGCATGGATGAATCTGTTGAGAAATTGAAGAAATTATTAGAGATGTGGTGAGTCAAAAGGTAGATAGACGAAAGGAAAATGAAACGAAAAACGAAATCGGAGAAAATTATTGGTCGGACTAGTTTTGTAGGAGGCGACGATTTGGGAGATAGAGATTACGTCTGAAAAAGATTTATATGTTTTTTATATCATGTTTTATGCAGTGTTCTTTTATTGTATTTTATTTCCTTACATAAGTATGGATCTTTATTATTTTTGATGGTTTTGATTTAAATTTGGTTATAAATTGTCATTATGTGTTACATTTATAAAGTATGATTATGATATCCTCATTCCGTTACTTAACCAAATTCTCATCGACTATTTGTTATATTATAAATTATGTGTTATTATTTTTACCTCTGTATACTTAACGTTTTTGAGATTGATAAAAGGATGAATTTGGTGCAAAGCTAAAATATCATTGGGAGCAAAGATTCAGATTGATGGATGCGAAGGGCTGTGGAGTGTGAAGATTGAGCTAGACGGTGGTGGACGGAGCGGAGATAGGCAAGTAGCGGACTACGGCACCGAAAGATGAGGAGATGGAAGAGAGTTACAAATGAGAGGCTCAAAACAATTTTGGGATTGCAAAAACAAATATGCAGAGATATAGAGAGAAGAATTAATATAAAGGAGAGAGAATGAGAAAAAACAAAAAATAGAGGGAGAATGGACGCGTAAAAGTAATATAGACTGAAAATGTGTTAACTCTAAAAGGCTTTTGTCAACTATGCTAACTCTAAAAGGCGTTTGCCAACTACTCAATTGAATACCAGTCTTTCCCATCTACTTAATTATCCCTTGATAAAAACTACCATGTTTTGTTGCGGTCGGTACCAATCAAAGCCAGTTTTAGTAGAAGATCACTAATACTTTCTACTTTGGTTCAACAAACACAAACTATCAAGAATACAATAAGTAGGGGGCAAACTTATTGCATAAGTCATACAAAGGCAGGCTCTTTTAGAGGTTTGTTGTAACCTGAAACTATACGAGTCAAACTTCTAATAAAAACTATACGAGCCAAACTTCTAATATAGCATCCCCCAAGATTCCAACAACAATAAGACAAAAGAGAGGGAAAGTACAAAGACCATTCTGCAGTGAGATTCCGTGTGTGAGATGAGACATTGAAAAAACTGAGATGTTAATCTCATTGTCCTTCATTACCCCTAACCTTAATCTCTCACAAGCCTCCACTGATTCTAAAAAAAACTCTTAAGAATAAAGAGTTTATTCCCAATTCAATTACCCCAACATACACAAATACAGGAGGCTCCTTTATTTTCAAGACCCTACAGGAGCCATGTCTTTACCTTTGGTTGCAGCGGTTGCAGCAGCTGTGGCGGCAGCAGCTGCAGCTGCAGCGGCTGCTGATGCTGCTGGATTAGGGGTTGATGGAGGTACCGGCTGGCTTTGCTTTGCGACTACTTCTTGATGCTTTTTCAGCTGAGGAGAGTTGAGATCGGTAAGCAATTCTAAAATCTGCTTCCCAGACAGAGTTTCATGCTGAAGCAAAGCATTTGCAAGGGCATGAAGCTCTTTGTTGTAAACCGTGAGGATGTTTTTCGCATTGTTATAAGCCTTTTCCAAAAGAAATTTCACTTCTCTCTCAATGAGAAGCCTAGTCTCGGTGCTCATGCTTTTCCCATTGTCATCATAGTTATGTGCCACAAGACCCACCTCTTTGCTCATACCAAATTTTGTAACCATCGCTCGAGCGAGTTTAGTTGCCTGCTCAAGATCAGAAGAAGCACCCGAAGTTACCTCGCTTTCCCCAAAAATCAACTCTTCGGCAACCCGGCCTCCCATACATACATCAAGCCGAGCAAGCATCTGTTTCCTAGAAATGCTCGTCTCATCTTTATCCGGTAGTTGGGAAACCATGCCAAGAGCCATACCACGAGGCAAAATGGTTGCTTTGTGGACTGGAAGAGCACCTTCTGTGTGTGTGGCAACAAGGGCATGACCACCTTCATGGAAAGCAGTAAGTTTTCTTGACTCGTCGGATATAACTGCAGATTTTCTCTCGCTTCCCATCATGATTCTGTCTTTGGCAAACTCAAGATCAGACATTGTCACATCTTTTGCACCGTCCATTGCAGCTTTTAGAGCAGCAACGTTGACCAGGTTCGCCAAATCAGCCCCAGAAAATCCAGGCGTTCCTCTAGCAATGATCATTAAATCGACATCTTCAGCCTTAAGTACCTGAAAACACACAATGAAGACAGCTAACCAATTCAAAACTCATACCATTCCTGTATTACACAAGTAATCTAACAGAGATGCTTTTGCTCATTATTATTTATAACAGCTAAAAGGAAATTTTTTACTTCTTTTCAGATGTATCCAAAGTACTAAATTGTTAACTGTAAATGAAAGATTCAGTACTGCTAGTTCTGGGGTCTACTTTTTTTATCTAATATTAGACACTGAACAATTTTAGTAGTACACTGGCTAAGCCCATTACTGCAAAACCAGAGCCGTATACTGCATAATTTCAAGTTACCTTTGACATGTGAGACTCCAAAATCTGGCGGCGACCTTCCACGTCTGGGTTAGGTACAACAATATGGCGATCGAACCTCCCAGGTCTAACCAGGGCCTTATCCAATGACTCCGGGAAATTTGTTGCTGCGACCACAATAATGCCTTCATTCTGCTTAAACCCATCCAACTCAACGAGCAACTGGTTCAATGTCATCTTCATGTATTGCTGGTCCTTCGGGTTACGACTTCCTCCAATAGCATCTATTTCATCGATAAAAATAATACAAGGGGAGCACTTCTTTGCAGCAGCGAAAAGATCTCTTACTCTTCTGGCTCCAACCCCAACAAACATTTCTTCAAATTCACTACCACTGCAGGAGAAGAAAGGCACTCCAGCTTCTCCAGCAATAGCCCTTGCAAGCATAGTCTTCCCTGTGCCAGGAGGACCAACAAGCAACACACCCTTAGGAAGCTTTCCTCCCAAACGAGTGAACCTCTGTAATAAAGATCAAAAGAAAGAAAACCCAAGATGACAGAGTGAGGCCAAAAGAACAAAAAAAATACCAAGTCTCGGCACATCAATGGTCCATATGGTTACTTTCACATGGTTTATGGTTTAAAATTTACATTACCACCGAAGTTTATATCTAGTTAGAAGAAAATACAAGCACTGTGAATTAACCTTGGGGTCACGAAGATAATGCACAATTTCCTCTAGCTCAGCTTTTGCTTCATCAACACCCTTTACATCAGTAAATTTGGTGCTCGAGTCCATACTAGGTTGCACTTCTTCATGCAAACCAAGTCCTAACATATATATGCAACATAGAAAAATTAGAAGGATGTCATCCAAAACACCTACTGAATCACTGAAAATAATACATCCAAGCAACCTTTGCCAATTCCTCTATCCTCGATAAGTGCTCCAACACCAGAAATAAGTAAAAACCCAACTGCAATAGTCCGGAATGTACTCCATAGCTGTTCTTTAAAGCTACTCCTTTCAGTGGATATCGTATGGATCGGTGCAGCAGCAGTTCCAAGGGCACCATCTTTTGTTGGTTTTCCTAAGTTTTTAAATGCTGCGAGACCTCCAAAAGTCTCTTGCTCCTGCGAAGCACCAGCAATACCTAAAAAAATAAAGAGAATAAACTTTTACTATAAGAACCTGCATACAAAACTTTTACCAATATGATAACTGGAAATGGTAAACAAGCTGCAAATACAAATATGATAGTAAGTATCTCTCTCTCTCTGTGTCTCTCTCTCTTTCCCTGCTTACCCACCTCTTTGCAATGTTCGCACCAGCTCACTGTTATCTAGCCTATCAACTTTGACCAATGCCTTAATGTATTCAGTCAGTGCGGAGGGATTCGAATGCATAGACGGGCTGCTTTCGAATATTCTGATAACTGCTTCAGGGTCGTTTCTGCGAAAAAGCTCTCTCAGTTGTGCAACCTCATTGAATTCATCTCTGTCACGCACTCTGCGAGCAAAGCTACCAACATAACTTGATTGAAACCTCGATTGCGTCAAAGAACCCCCACCACCACCTGCAGCTATAAAAAAAGGATAACCCATTTACATCAAAAATGCTTCAGGAACAATCGACAAAACTATAAAAACTTCTCAGCAAGTGAATAAAAACGAAACCAAAAGAATACCTCCAACAACACCTCTAGGAAGAGAAGAGTAAGCTCTGACAAGTAAGCTTCTTAAACTGCTCAATTCCCGTTCATGACTCGAAACCTGTCATAGATATGCGTGAATTGGTCAGACCAAACTCAAATTTAAACACTAGACAGATCATGAAAACAAAAATCTGCAAGAAAGGTAAAAGCTTTTTCTGCTAGCTCTGAATCAAGACTACAATTTTACACAATCTTTTTTTGCCCAATTTCAAATTAAGAGATTTAGGTATTCAAATCAACCAAAGAACCATAGATGTGCTAAATTTCAATTTATCCCAAAAAAAAGAGGAAATTACGAAAATTGTTATCCACAGGACGAAAGACAACATTTTTGACGGCAGATATAAGTTTTTGAGCCGCTAGGGTTTATGGTAATGAAGTAAATTGCTCAGCCTAAGCTCAAATTAAACACTAGACATATCATGAAAACAAAAACCTTCAAGAAAGGTGAAATATTTTTGGCCTGCTCCGAATCAATCTTACACAATTTTCTTTGCCCAATTTCAAAATAAGTTATTTGGGTTTTCATATCAACCAATTAGCCATGTATGAAGTAAATTTCCATCATCCCTAAGAGAGGAAACTACAAAAAAAAAATTATCCACAGGACAAAAGACAATATTTTTATGGCAGATATAAGTTTTTTGAGCCTCTAGGGTTTGCAAAAAGATCATCTTTTATTCCGTTTCAAAACGATCTTTAAACGACCCATCAGAAAATGATATCAAAATTGATCAAATCCACTAAAGAATCAACCAAATCCGAAACCTTTTCCTTATTAAAAAAAAAATGCGTAAGAAGAGGAAGATGAGAAAAAACAAAAAAAACCTTCGTGATGATGCGCCTCCAAGCCATAAATCAATCTCCTTCGCGACCTCTAACAAAATTGGTGTGAGTGAATGTTCGGAAATCGAACACGAAGCTCTTTCTTCTCTCTTGATCTGTATCGGAAACAAGACACTCGTCTAATCTTTTAAGTCTTAAAACTGAAAGATACACGTGAGAGGACTATTTTAGTTCTCGGGGGAGACAAAAATTGTGCAGCAGTTGCAGACACGCACGAGATGTGTAGGTCGCGTCTAAGGCTACTTAATTGACGTAAATGCCCTTCGTAATATCCAATAGTGGGCTTTACTTGGCGGCCCAACTAAGAAAGGTGAATGGCCGATGAATATTATATAGCATCGAAGAAAGAGCATGATGAATCAATCACTGGCGAAGTTAATTTTATTGAGACAATGATACGAAAAAGAATTGAGTTAATTTTATTGAAATAATGATATGGTTGTTATAATAAGGGCAATTCTCATAAATACCATCATTTTATGTTTTTATCCAAAAATGTCATAGCACGTTCGGTTATTCCAACTCTAACATTTATCATTAACTAAGTGACCATTTTATCTTTGTAAAAAAATACATAACTTTCCCCAACTTTCTTTCGTTGACAGTCTCAGTATGAAGGCTTTTTAATTGTCAATGGAGCTTCTCCTCTCCTTCCGCTCCGTCGGCGTTCACCTTCTCCGACAAGCCACTCCGATCATAATCCGAGGCGGAAGAATCTCAAGGCCCGTCTCTAAGAAACTATTCGTTCTCATATACTCTACCTCTCCTAAAACCCCTCTTCTTAAACCTCGCGCCGCGTCGTCAGATTAAGAGCCATAGAAAACGATTCCGAATGTTTCTTAGTTTGGTATCTACTCTATTGCTAATGGGTTTCTATATAATTGTTGCAGAAGAGAATTCTCTTGTGTTTAAGGGAGATGAGAGTGTGGTGGGTCTTCTAGGCAAGGTAGATGATGCATTCAACGAAGTCGATCGGTTTCAAAGCTCAAGCACGATTGTAGCGATCGTAACGCCGATCGGTGGGCCACCTGGTGCGGTGGGAATCGTGCGGTTGTAGGGATCTAAGGCTGTGGAAGTTACAAGACGAGTCTTTCGCTCGACTAAGAAAAGGAGGAAGAAGGCGAAGGATTGCTCTGAGGAATATGGAGTTGTCGTTGATTCAAAAGGCAATGTTGTTGATAAGGTAGAATTTTGAACAAGTTCTCAAATTTCGTTTCAATTGAAGCTAATTCACACTTCTCTGTTTCTGATTTCTTCGCAAGATTCAGAATTCTACCTTATTGCAGATTATGATGTTGAGAATCCAAAACTAACGACAAAGTGTGAGCACGATTTTCACCTCTCTTGTCTTTTGGAGTGGATTGAAAGAAGCGATAGCTGCCCTATATGTGATAAGGTGTGTTTCATTTCCTCTTGAATTTGATTCCTAAACGATTATCACTATGTGATGATCAAAGAATGCATTTTACCAATCTGAACCTCTATGTTATCAAAAGGGAATGAATTTGGGATTCATTGTTGGATACTTAGATCTGCCAACTATGGCTGCTAAAATGCATTATTTGCCGACATGCTTACATTCCATTTTTTGGTCCAATGACACAGGAAGTTGTGTNAGATTCAGAATTCTACCTTATTGCAGATTATGATGTTGAGAATCCAAAACTAACGACAAAGTGTGAGCACGATTTTCACCTCTCTTGTCTTTTGGAGTGGATTGAAAGAAGCGATAGCTGCCCTATATGTGATAAGGTGTGTTTCATTTCCTCTTGAATTTGATTCCTAAACGATTATCACTATGTGATGATCAAAGAATGCATTTTACCAATCTGAACCTCTATGTTATCAAAAGGGAATGAATTTGGGATTCATTGTTGGATACTTAGATCTGCCAACTATGGCTGCTAAAATGCATTATTTGCCGACATGCTTACATTCCATTTTTTGGTCCAATGACACAGGAAGTTGTGTTTGATGATTACTTGAACTAGGCATATCTATCCTATGGGTTGGAACGGAAGTTTGAAGCGGTTCCTTTTTCGGTTAGTCTAGATAAGATAATTTTCATATACTATATCTTTTTTTTCTTGTTCTTCATCACACATAAGTGTTCGGTCTCTATGTTTTTGTCTTGATTTGTTAAATTGGTTATGTTTATGACTTGGTGCAGTCATATAGATAGATATACATACAATTGTAAATACCATCAGCTTCTTGTTCGAGTGTTTGATCATTGAGATGTAGTTGAGCTCCAGTGTCATGGGAGCGAAGTTTGTCTGCGGCATGTTTTGAGGACATGTGTTGAAGCTGGAGCAAGATTAGCAGAACCAGGTCATAAGCTCAAGCTCCTTCCTTAACTTCTGTGTCCATCCTTGTATTACAGATTTTTTTTTTTTGGCTATTTGGTTCTTAGAATGATGTGTGACTTCATCGGTGATTCTGAATCTTTTTTCTTTTGGCTGGATTTCAGAATGATGTGTGCCACGCAGGAGGAGTGTTTCATATGCTGGAAGGTTGGGAGCATCATGAGGTTGAAGCAATTGATGTTGACCGTATTGATCTGATGTGGAAAGATAACGAGCTGCCACCATTTCTTCACTAATATGTATTTATAAACATTAGATTTTTTTTCTAAAAACTTGAAAAAGTCTTTCGAAAAGTATAGAAAATTTTCCTCAAAACTTGATTTGATGTTATTCAAGGACATACCAAGTGCAATTTGATGTTTTTTTTCTTCATTTTAAATCAAGTAACTTTGACTATAAAAACAAGAACAATACCTCTGATCCATATGCTCTTACGAAATTTGGCTGGAAACAATGCTAATAAGTTTATTTGATCTACTAGTAATTAACATAAGATTTAGGAAGACATTCTTAAATTTATAAAAATGTTTCCTAGAAATTGAAGAAGGCTTCTTAAATTTCTTAAATTAATGAAACAATTCTAGATATTTAAGAAAAAATCATACAATTTTTAGTAAGGTCATCCTAAGAGTTTTGAAAGATAAGCTAAATGCTTATAAATGTTTTCATAAACATTATAAAAACTTTTAAAATTTAGAAAGGTCTTCCTGAAAGTTTAGAAATATTTCCTAAATGTTTATTCGATCTAGTAAGAACATACGATTTCAGAAGTTTTTTTACTAGATTTTAAACTTTAAGAAGACTTTCCTACATAAGTAAGAATTCTTCCTAAAAAAATCAAAAATATTTCCTAAATTTTATGTGGCAATACTTGTAGCAACAATAAACCTCAAGTAGTTTGGAGGTAGACTAAATACACGAATTTGCAGAAATGATGAAAGTCAAGAATAATTACCAAAACCTTTGAGACCATCAAGAGATTATTTGATTTAAGATCAAACATTGTCTCAAGTAAACTTACTTTCTAATCAAAATAAGAAGGTAACTTCTTAAATCCCAGACGTAAATCGGTCACATTAGATCACTAATTCTTTATACTATTCGATTTAAAAAGCCTTTCCTAAATTTGTAAAAATTCTTCCTAAACAATCAAGAAAGTTCCCTTTGCTTTAGGAAGACATTCCTTTGTTTTTTTTTTTCCATAAGATGTTCATTCTCCACCATACTTTATCAGTTGATT
Source organism: Alliaria petiolata (assembly GCA_020283515.1). NCBI lineage: Eukaryota > Viridiplantae > Streptophyta > Magnoliopsida > Brassicales > Brassicaceae > Alliaria > Alliaria petiolata. The sequence continues at coordinate 328,153,080 of JAHZTW010000001.1, read as the reverse complement.
TGTGATTTCAGTGTCTCACTTGAGAGCAAACGTCAGAATTAAATAAGCATTCCCTGCATTCTCGATTTCGGATGGACATCCTAATTTTCAGGAATGATTCGTAATGTTTTAGGAAGGTCTTCCTGAATGCTAAGATAATCAAACCATGTAAACAGTTAAACATCAGAGTTCATAGTTTTAAAAATATATATTGTGTGTTTGTGAATAACTTGTCATCTTACTTATTTAACTTCTTCAATAACCTTCATTTAAATGAGATTTCCTAAACATGTAGAAAGACAAACAAGTGACAAACTAGAAATAAAAAAAATAAAATAATATCTCGGAAGCCCTTCCTAAACATGTAGAAATCCCTAACACATTTAGAAAAAATTTCCTAACACGTATAAATGCAAATTTTTGTGTACTATTTAAACAACAAATCAAATTTAAGATGTCGTTATACACATTTAGGAAGGCTTTTCTAACACTTATAAATACAAATTTTTGTGTACTATTTAAGCAACTCAAATTTAAGATGTTGTTATACACATTTAGGAATGTTTTCCTAACACGTATAAAATATAAATTTTTGTGTATCATTTAAACAACAACTCAAATTTAGGAAGCCGTTATAATCATTTAGGAAAGCTTTCCTAACACGTATAAATGCAAACTTTTGTGTACCATTTAAACAACAAATCAAATTTAGGGAGCCATTATACACATTTAGGAAGACTTTTCTAACACATATAAAATGCAAACTTGTGTGCACCATTTAAAAAACAACTCAAATTTAAGAAGCCGTTATACACTTTTAGGAAAGATTTCCTAACACGTATAAAATGCAAATTTTTGTGTACTATTTAAACAATAACTCAAATTTAAAAGGCCGTTATACACATTTAGGAAGGTTTTCCTAACACTAACGTATTTAGGAAGCCTATCCTAAATTTGTAAAAATGCTTCCTACAAATTCAAGAAAACTTACTAAATTCCTTAAATTAAGGAAACAATTCTAGATATTTAGAAAAAATTCATACAAATTTTAGTAAAGTCTTCCTAAACATTTAAAAAGACTTCCTAAATATTTATTCGATTTAGTAATAACATACGATTTAGAAAGCCTATCTTACATTTGTAAAAATGCTTCCTAAAAATTTAATAAAGCTTCCTAAAGTTCTCTAAATTAAAGAAACAGTTCTAGATATTTAGGAAACATTTATAGAAATTTTAGTAAGGTCTTACTAAAAATTTAGAAAGATTTTCTAAATGTTTAAGAATGTTTTCTATGTGTCTCTCTATTCATCTCAAACTACTCTATTTGTAGTTTTTTGTTACAATTGACTCCTTTTTAGGTCTCTCGTCTATAATTATCCATTACTCTTCTAATCTGCAGTCTTTTCAAGATAGCAACAACGAAAGCACACAAAACTGAGACAAGTCTGATTTAAGATGTTGAAGATTGATCCATTTTATATACACAAGATTACAGATTACGAAGCCAAACATTCAAACAAATTAGTGATTTTGAATGAGTCTACCTAATTATATTATTAACAAATGAATGAATCAAATCACAAGACTAAAACTTGAACTTTCCACATCCCCTAAAGCTGAGGAATTCCCATAAAGCTTTAGACAATCGAAATTCTTGTTGTATGATGCATTAGCTTTATCTAATTAACCTCTATGCTTCACCAGTTTTAAACATCGTTTCTTTTGCTTATTTTTCTTTTAACAGCAACAACACAAAACGAAGATGATGCATTATCTTTGGCATTTCCGGTTGATGAACACTTCCAAAGCTTCTCTCATCCACCAATTCTGACACAACTCGATCGCTTCAGACAAACAAACCCATTTGCGTTGTCTGAATTCTGACTTGGGCCATCGCTCAAACTGCTGGCTAACAAGCAGATGAAACATATAGCCGTCGTGAATCATGATGTGCCTTTTGCTTTTGTATTGCCATTTCCCAAGCGTTTCTTCGAGCTGCCCCGTTACGCCAGCTTCCTCGATTGTCTCCCTCAAAGCTGCTTCTTCCATTGATTCATCAATCTCCCAACCTCCTTCGGGTAATAACACCCCTTTCCATTTCTTCTGTGCACTTATTAGAAGAACTTCAATCTCTCTGCCACCATGTTTCTTGTATCTGTACAGTATACATCTGCAGAATATATTTCAAAACCAGAATTAGATTAGAAGAACTTCAATCTCTCACCCAAACTCTCATTAAATTGAAGAATCATAAACCTAGAAATTAGAAATTCTCCCCCAAAATGGAAATGGGGGTTTTGTAATTGGACGTACCCGACGACCTGACGATACCATGCGGTATCGTAACGCTGCAAATCTCGTCCGGTATAACTTTCTCGATCGGAATCGGTACGGTCTTCGACGGGATGCTGTCAAATGTCGGAGACAAGTGCGAGGCGATCACATTTGAATAGTTGAAATGAATAGAGACACCTAGAATTCCGTCATTTTTTGTTTATCTTCTTCTCTCTCCGCCGAAATTCTCGCCACCGGAGCCGTCGTGGTCGACGATGGTGAAAGCTCATTTTGGAAAATATGTATTTTAGTTTCTTATTTATGAAGATAAGGACAGAAATGTCAATTATAATAAGAAATGTTAGGAATGGAAAAATTTCAGCGTGTGTGGTATATTGGGAACAAAAACTAGTTTTAATGGTATTTTGAGGAATTTCTCTTATAACTTCTCGTAAAAATAAATATATATATATATATAAACTTTTTTTTTCAAATTTCATATTTATTTATTTTGAATTATTAAAATCAGTATACAAGGTTTCGGTAAGCTAATTCGGCGGATAAGTACAACCAGACAAAAAAATTCTATTTGAAGGACCATTCCTAACTAACAAATGAGCCGCTTCGTTACAATCTCATCTAGCATGAGTGACATTAACATGCTGAAACTTAGACAACTAATAGCGAATATCATCAAGTAAGTTAGAAATAATTATGTCTTGATCATCGTGTTGTAACCCATATTCCACACATTTTATAGGGCCACAAATAAGGCTTTGCCTTCTGCTTCTAGACTAGAGGTAGTCGTTCTGAGAGCTGACAAATCCCAATATCTGCTATGTTCCTAAGAATCCTGTAAAATCCAACCAGCAGTGCATTGTTGTGTTTGTGAATTGAACGCCGCATCATAATTACATTTAAATAAGCCAGGGGGGACGAGTCCATGATCGCTTTCGTATAGTAGTAACAGATGGGGAGGAGGATGGAACCGTCGCTTGTATTCACTCTTTTACCTCTGCCGAAGCTTTGTTGGTATCTTTACCAATTTTAATTCACTGTTTTTGAAAAATTAGATTTTTTCTTGATTTCCAAATACGCCAAAGAAGCCAAAAGGGTAATAATTTGTCAGCCTCAGTTTGATGATTGTTTCAGTATCATGAAAAGAAATAGTAAGGAAATTAAAAGGTGTTTTGGATAATTGTCCGGTGGAAATAGATATTAGGTAAGTAAAGAAAAGATGATGGATTGTTTCAGGCTCTAATCCACATCTTGTACAAGTATCATCGATAACAATTCCTCGACTTCTCAATCTTGTAGCTGTTCCAATAGCTTTAGATAGGATTCGCCATATAAAATGTTTTAGTTTAGGCATTATCTATAATTTTCATATTTGACGTTTGACCAAAGGATCACCATACGGTATTTGAGGAGCATCCAATTGAAAGTCAGGATGATGACGTAAGAACCAATAACCTGACTTAACCGAATATTGACCATTCTTTGTATAATTCCATCGCATCTGATCGTCTCTATTGCCTTGTCCTAAGTATAAGGATTTTGCTAGGGCAAGGTCTTGATCAGATAAGGTAGCCGTAAGAACAGATATGTTCCATTGTTGGTATGTGCCATTTGTCGTTATAAGGTCTTTTACTATTGTGAGACAATCCCTATCTCCACCTTTAGCTGGTTTGGGAGGATGGATAGGGAGCCAATTATCTTTGAAGACCCGTGTTTGGCGGCCGTCTCCAATAATGTACCGTGATCCATTTTTAAGGAGATCAAGACCACATAGTAGGGAGACGCAGCCATATGATTAGTCTTCTAGATTTGAGGTCAAAAAGATGATGATCTTTAAAATATCGGAATTTATATAATCTTGAGAATAAACAGTTTGGAGGCTCCAATAACCGCCATGCTTGCTTAGCAAGAAGTGCGTAATTAAATTTCTCTAGACCTTTAAAACCTAATCTCCCTTCTTGTTTTGAATATTGTAAACGCTTCCAAGCCACCCAAGGAATACCCTTTGCATGAGTACTCTTTTTCCACCAAAATTGTGTAAGGATACTAGTTATTTCAGATGTCACCTGAGTTGATTATTTAAAACATGACATTGAATAAACCGGCATTGAAGCAGCCACTGATTTCATCAATACTTCTTTGCCAGCTAGTGATAAAAGCTTTGAGCTCCAAGAGGATGTTCTTTGTTTGACCCGATTGATAACGTTGGTAAACATTTTCTTCTTTGTTTGACGAGTCAATGATCGCTTTTGTATAGTATTAACAGATGGGGAGGAAGATGGAATCGTCGCTTGTATCCACTCTTTTACCTCTGCCGAAGCTTTGTTGGTATCTTTACCAATTTTAATTCGCTGTTTTAAAAAAAACTAGATTATTTCTTGATTTCCAAATACGCCAAAGAAGCCAAAAGGGTAATAATTTGTCAGCATTAGATATCCCAGGCATCGATTGAGCATCCATAATCAGTTTGATGATTGTTTCAGTATCATGAGAAGGAAAAGTAAGGAAATTAAAAGGTGTTTTGGATAATTGCCAGGTGGAAATAGATACTGGGCAGGTAAAGAAAAGATGATGGATTGTTTCAGGTTCTAATCCACATCTTGTACAAGTATCATCGATAACAATTCCTCGACTTCTAAATCTTGTACCTGTTCCAATAGCTTTAGATAGGATTCGCCATAGAAAATGTTTTAGTTTTGGCATTATCTATAATTTCCATATTTGACGTTTGAGTAAAGGATCACCATACGGTATTTGAGGAGCATCCAATTGAAAGTCAAGATGGTGACGTAAGAACCAATAACCTGACTTAACCGAAAATAGACCTTCGTATCCGATCGTCTTTATTGCCTTGTCCTAAGTATAAGGATTTTGCTAGGGCAAGGTCTTGATCAGATAAGGTAGCCGCAAGAACAGATGTGTTCCATTGTTGGTATGTGCTATTTGTCGTGATAAGGTCTTTTACTGTTGTAAGACAATACCTATCTCCACCTTTAGGTTGTTTGGGAGGATGGGTAGGGAGCCAATTATCTTTGAAGATCCGTGTTTGGCGGCCGTCTTCAATATTGTACCATGATCCATTTTTAAGGAGATCAAGACCACATAGTATGGAGGCCCATCCATATGATTATTGTCTTCTAGATTTGGCGTCAAAAAGATGATCATCTTTAAAATATCGGGCTTTATATAATCTTGAGAATAAACAGTTTGGATGCTCCAATAACCGCCATGCTTGCTTAGCAAGAAGTGCGTCATTAAATTTCTCTAGACCTTTAAAACCTAATCCCCCCTCTTGTTTTGAATATTGTAAACGCTTCCAAACCACCCAATGAATACCCTTTGCATGAGTACTCTTTTCCCACCAAAATTGCGTAAGGATACTGGTTATTTCAGATGTCACCTGAGTTGGTAATTTAAAACATGACATTGAATAAACCGGCATTGAAGCAGCCACTGATTTCATCAATACTTCTTTGCCAGCTTGTGATAAAAGCTTTGAGCCCAAGAGGATGTTCTTTGTTTGACCCGATTGATAACGTTGGTAAACATTTCCTTCTTTTTCTGACCAAATTGTTCGGGAAGACCCATATATTTCCCCCACCACCATGATTCGTAATCCCTAAGACAGATTTCAGCTTTTCTTGTTTTGTTCCATGAAAACCCGAACTGAAGGTAATCATTGATTTATTTTGATTTATTTTTTGACCTGAACATTGTTCGTAGAGTTGGAATACTTCACGAATGGCAGAAATTTTTTTCTCATTTGCTTGGCAAAAGAAAAGCGAGTAATCAGTAAAAAGAAGGTGAGTGATTTGTGGTACACCATTTCCGACCTTTATACCATTAATTTTTCCTTTTTTAACATTCATATCCAGGATATGGCTCATAACATCAACACATAAAATAAAAAGGTAAGGTGAAAGGGTATCACTCTGTCTAAGCCCACGTTCTGGAAAAATATGTTCTTGAGGACATCCATTAATAAGAACAGAGTAACTGACAGTTTGAATTGTTGCCATGATCCACTGAATCCATTTATTGAATCCATTTATTGTTAAACCCAAAAGCACGCATAGTTGCTTCTAAAAAATCCCATTCAACTCTGTCATATGCTTTTGTCATGTCTGTCTTGATTGTCATATATGTTTGTGAAACTCTTTTCCGAGTTCTTAGAGAGTACATAAGCTCGTGAGCTATCATGACATTATCAATTATCATACGACCAGGAACGAAAGCAGCTTGTGATTCAGAAACGATTTTGTCTAAGAACACCTTTAATCGGGTAACAAGGATCTTAGATATATAATTTTATAGAAAACATTGCAGAGTGCAATGGGTCTGTAATCGGATAGGATTACCGGATATTTGATCTTTGGAATCATATAAATAGTGTCCTTCATATTTGCTGAATCAAAAAAGAGAAGTACTTCTTTAGTAACATCTTTGCCTACAATATCCCAACATTCTTGGTAAAAATTAGCTGTTAGTCCATCAGGGCTGGAGGCTTATTCAGCACCTATATCACAAACTGCATTGAATATTTCTTCTTCGGTTACTTCCCCGGGTATGGTTTGATTTATATGCGGAGTAACCATTGCTTTGACATCATTAAAAATCCTTGTATTGATGTTGTTGTGGTCACTTGTATATAAGTGCTGAAAATAATTCTGAGCATGAGTTCCAATTTCTTTATCACCACAGTAAAGGACACCATTGTCGTCTATGATCGTTAGGATTCTGTTACTTGAATATCTTGATTTAGTGACAGCGTGGTAAAAGTTTGTATTCTGATCCCCATCCACGAGCCAGAAGTTTTTGATTTTGAGTTGCCAATAGATCTCTTCGTTTCTATAAGCTTGTGCCAATTCACATCTTATTTGTGGAACACAATAAGCTGTTGGATCATTTGAAGTTAAAGCCAAATCAAGCTCTATTTGCAATAATTCTATCTGTTTAGCAATATTTGTTTTTGATGTTCTACGAAAGTGTGATATTTTTTTCTTAACAGTTGTTACATGATCGAGGAATGAAGAATTTTGTCGATCCGTGACAGAATTCCATCCTTGAAGCCCAGACTTTTTGAAATCTGGGTTCTGTAATAATCTCTTATCAAATCGGAAATGTTTCTTAATAATTTCATCCACAAAGCCCACTGTAGTGACCACCGAACGGTGATTTGAGGCGCAAAAGCCTTTAAATGCTGCCTCGGATCCAGAAAATGGTTGTAACCATTCGAAATTTGCAATGACCATATCTAGACAACATTTAACTTTGTGTTGTCCTTTGTTTCCCCTCCATGAAAAGCGATTCCCTTTATCTCTTAAATCCGAAAATCCTGAAAGGTTCTCTCTTCACGTTAAGGACCACCTTGCTTTTCATTATTGGACAAAATTTCATTAAAATCTCCAATAAGAAGCCAAGGGCCGTTCCGATTTTGATTCATGCGTTCTATCCTTTCCATAATTCATGTCTATGTGAATGATTTGGTTCTCCATAAACACATGGCAAATAGAAATCCATTCCATTAAACAAAACATAAACATCGATCATACGAATCGACTGATACAACTGAGTAATACAAATTTCGTTTTTCCTGAAAATAGCAAGTCCTCCACGTCGACCTTGTGGAGGTATTGTAAATACAAAATCAAACCCTAAAATAGGACATACATCTCTAACAACATCACACTTATTCATAGTTTCTACTAAAAATATTAAATATGGAGATTCCTTGCGGCAAAGCTCCTTGAGTCTATCCTTTGTCAACGGTGATTCAAGGCCTTAGCAATTGCATGATAAAATCTTCATAGTGTTCTTCAGAGACGGTAGAGAATAAGGCCCCCTTCGCCATCTTTATTTTTTTGTTCAACACTTGTAGGATTGAAGAGAATCGTAGGGAGACTCTGTTTAGATCGGAAACAGGTCCTTCCGATCATCGTCAATGAGGATTGGCAAGGTGTAATGTGTACGTTTACTTTGCTCTGTAATGTATTCGTCATAATCTTCTTCTTTAATGTCAACAACATGAACTTCATCACCATTTTTGGTTTCAATGCTTTTGTTGAGAAGTTGCCTTTTGTCGTAGCACAACGGAAAACATCGAAATCTGAAGACATCGGTGAAAAAGCCTGATCATTAAAGAACGCACCTTTTGGCGTGATACCGGGGATAGATGGCGGAGAATCGTCGATGAAACCACGGTGGTAAGATACCGCCATGAAACTAGATTCAGCATTGTCAAATTGATGTAGCATTGCTTCCGCCTTTGTTTACCAGCGTCAAACCCTGAAGTTTCCTCTTGATCGACATAATCTTTCAGCAAAGTCGTAAAATCTGCTTATGTGAATTTTCGTTTCTACAATTTTACTTGAAGGTAGCGCCAAGTTTTAGATATGATGTCAGTATCATCTTTCACTTCAAACGGTACATCATCATTATTCTCCACTGAATCGTCGCCTGCTGCAGAAACGATTTACGATACATCCGGTTGATCCGCTGGAACTTTAACAGATTGATCTCCTGTAGCAGTATTAGGTGCTTCCATATCAGTTTAATCAGCACCATCGTCATGTGGGTCATCCCGATCATCCCCAACCGTGAGTAAAGGACAATCCTTAGCCTCATGGGTCAGAATTCCGCACTTAATACAGAAGTTACGAAGTCTCTCATATCGGAATTTGAGCGTTATGTTTTTGACGGGGAGAAATTGGAAGTTTTGCTGAAAGCGAAGTGGTGTTCGATGTTCCAATCAAGTTTGATCCTAATGAAATCCACCGCATGTGCTGCTTCGCTGAAATCGATATCTGGCACATTGCTTAATTTTCCGGAAATGTACTCCACCAATGAACGGTTTAGGAATTGCGGAGGTATACCGCGAACCTGGACCCAGAAGGGAATGATTTTTAGCGTTTCATCATTCATGGTGGAGGTCCACCTTTGTGTGACTAACATCCATTCATTAAACGACCAAGGGCCACGCCTTAGAATGAGACTAACCGCCTCCTTTGATTGGAAAACGAATTGAAATTTCTTCTGGTCAAGGATTCTTCCGAAAACGGAATAACTCATACCCTAAACTCGCGATATTTGTCCAATTAAGGCCTGCATATTTTGCTGTTTGGGATTCAGAAGCATACCAACAATGGCATATTGATTAGCTCGTACCGCTTGGGCACAAACCGCTTGAGGCAGAGGAATTGGGGCTTCTTCAAGCCCCAAATCAATTTCCTACATACGTCGCCTGATGTTTTCACTCATTATGCAGGGAATTTTTGAGTGAAGTGTGAAAAATTGAATATGGATTTGTCGCTTTATATGGAAGCATGACCATGGCGGTTTTGGCGAAGATGAAGGGGAAAAGCAACCGTCAGAGGAACTGCTCAACGGACATAAACCAATGACATATATCCAGTAAAATTGGGAAGAAAACCGCCGGATATAACTCGCCATTGGAAAAGAAGAAGAAAACTGGGTTTCGCCTTCAACATAGCCTCGTGGGAGAGAAAGTAGAGAGAGAGAGTAGAGAGAGAATGTTCGCTGAAAAAATGGGATATTGATAATATAAAATAGATGAATGTGATAATGTACAAGAGAGAGATATTTATATTTGTTTGTATTATATCGAAGCGAATTATATGTTACTAGATTAGGATCTGCGTTTACGCGGGTTTATAATAACAAAATTTTAAACCCGTTAAAATGATTATTTAAAAAAATAGAAAACAAAATTGGATCACTACTTTAAAAAATATATATTAAAAACACAAAATGAAAATCTAAGAGTTGTTTATTTATTTAATTCTCATATGTTTTCAATTAAAATATTCAAAACACAGAATCTTTTGCAAATCTTTTGCGAATCCTAAGCAACATTAACCCTACTTCTTTTGTAGTTCACACATTTTATCAACTATTTTTTTCTGTTCTGCTTCATTAAAAACTTGGGTATGCAATTCGAGTCATTCGAGTATGTTAACGACCCCCCATTAACTCTCTCCAAGCAAATAAAGTATTTTTTTCCTCTTCATAGTCATCTCTCGTATATGATCTCTCTACTCTCTATATCATAATTAATCTTATTAGAAATATATCATAGTTAATCTTATTTATTTTTTTTCCTTTTCTTAAATTTTAATAGATCTTTTTCATAGTTAATATAAATTATAATATTTTATTGGGACATGTGTTAGAATATTGAAATATATCATTAGTTAATCTTATTTATTTTTATTTTATTTTTCTTTTCTTAAATTCTAATAGATTCTTTTCATAGTTAATATAAATTCTAATATTTTATCGGAACACATGTCATAATCTGAATTGAATGAAACGCCACGTGTCGCGATCAAGTTAGTTAGCAATCTTATTTACTTTATTTGTTATTTTTCTTTTCTTAAATTGAAATAAATACTTTTTTTTATTTTCCTTTTTTAGATATATACTTATGACACGTGTCAAAATCTTATCGATTAACTTGACACGTGTCGCGATCATGTTAATTAGTAACTTTGATGTATCCTACTTTATATAATAAGATAACCAACAAAATCGTTCATTTATATAGAGATAAAAAAAAAAAAATTATTTGGTTTCACAATTATTTACCACATTATACTAACACTACAAGAATAAGTTAACATAGCTACATCTTTTGTTACAAAAAAAAAATTGTAGCTATATTTTGTTACAATTAGCGACAAATTTGTTACAATAAAAGATAAATGATAAATTGTAGCAAATTTGTAATATTTTGTAGATATTTTGTTACTGTTTGCGATGAAATTTTATTTGTTGCAAATGTGTTTCAAAAAACCACAAAAAATACGTAACAAAATTAGTAACAAAATAGTTTGTAACAAATGATGAGAAAAGTCACAAATAGTTACAATTTATTTGTAGATAATTTGTTACGGTTTGGGATGAAATTTTATGTGTCGCAAATTTGTTTCAAAAAATACATGTAACAAAAATAGTAACAAAATAATTTGTAACAAATAGTAAAAAAGTCACAAATAGTAACAAAATAAATTGTGGTTATTGTAATTAAAACTAAACCCCTACTTTGTTTTTCTCTCATTTTTTTTTCCCAACCTTGTTTGTTCCGCCTCCATCTCCTTCCGACGAACTTTCTCTCTCCCTCTCTCAGTTTCTTCTCCGATCTCTGTCACTTGTTTCCACCGATCTCTATCACTTGATTCTCTATTAGTTATGTCCCTCTCTCTTTCTCTAATTTTTTTTTTTAACCTCTGCAATTTGGGCATCTCCGACAAAATCAATCCCACCTTCTGCGATTCTCCTTCTCCTGCTTCTCTGAGTTTTTCTCTTCTCCGATTCTCTTTCTCCTCCTCCGATTCTTCTTATAGAATCCCTAAACGAAGTCGACCCATCTCCTCCTTCATAGTTGTCGAGAAATCAATTGCAAGATTATAGGTGGAGCTGATGGTTGAAGCTAAGTTAGATGTGTCAGGAGTTTACTCCAAAGGAGATTATCGGTAATCAGAGCTGTGATTGAAGATCTGGGTTTGAATGTTAAGCTTAAGGATCGGAGATTAGGATTTCGAGCACCTAAACTAACCATCTCCGAGAAGCTGTCTCTTGGGAAGAGAAAGGTTTGTCCCCTTTGCTTGATGCGTGGTAATGAGGTTCATCATTAATGTCTGATCTTAAGTAGCCTCTTAATTCTGTAGTCTCTTACTGATGTGAATTGATTTGAAATTGCGTCTTATGTTTATTGAGTTGAGATTTGAGAATGTGGCTCATGTCTGGCAGAACAATTGATGACTTTGAACTTATATGACTTAGGATTAGTAACTTGGTATGATTTCGGGATTTGATGCTTGTATTTTGATTGTTAAAGACTCGCTAATAACTTGATGAATCGATAATGACTTGATGGTTGATGCTTGTATTTGGATTGTTAAAGACTCGCTAATGACTTGATGAATCGATGATGCCTTGATGCTTGTTTCTAGTAGTTTTTGCGGGTTAATCGGGTCCAATTGGGTAGTTCGGGTCCAAATGTGGATCGGATTTATAAAGAGGTGAGTGCTCTCTCCTGACTTTTAGTTTTCCTCATCCATTTGTATTACTTGTGTGTATCTCCAAAATGGAAACTTGTATACCTCTTACGTTTGTCTTAATGAGTGACCAGTATTTAGATTTCTGGATAATGCAGATTGCATAAGCTTGACCAGCATATTGCAAAAGGAAAAATCATTCAAAGGATTTGGAGGTATAAGTTTCAGACTCCAAACTTTCTAGCTTGTACATGTATGTCTCTGTCAAAAGTTATTGCAAGATGGCATGTGTATTGTTTAGGAATATGAGAATCACCAAATCAGTGTAAAAACTAATGCTATTGAGATGCAGTATTCAAGTCATGGATGTAATGCTGAATATCTGAAATTGATCAACTAAAGCTGCTTGGAGATTTGCTTGAATGTGTGGGCTTTTTGACACAAAGGTAAGATAACTTCCGTTTTTTATTGTGTTTTCACCTCGAGATCCCCAAGTTGCTCAATTTTCTTCTTTTGATATACGTATCACCAGAATGGAAGACACCATAGGTGGGTTGAAGAACAACGTGACAGACATGAAACAGACATGAAACGAGCCATGAAAGTGCTTATATGGATTAACATAGTAGATCTTATAATTTTTATGTATTTTATTTTAAATCTTAAAACTTTATGACTTTTGAATGTTTAATCTTTAGATTAATAATTTTTTAATTATTAATAGCATTTTTATTTATTGTAATTGAATTTGAAATTTTTAAAAAATTTTTTTTTTTAAATACTCACGCAATATTTGTAGCTATTCGTAGTATTAGTCACACATTATCTGTAGCAAAATTGTTACTAATTTGTTACAAATCAAATTTTGAAACTATTTGTCGTAATTAGTGACAATTAATTTATAGATTTTTGTGGCTTTTTTCCTCGCTTTGTTTGTAGAATTTTATGAGAAATGGCCACAAAATTTTTTGAAACAAAACGATATGTAACTAATTTGATTCAAATTATGACAAAATCGGTTTGTGAGTAATTCGTAGCAATTTTGTTACACATTGCTATAAAATCCAAATAGCTACGATCCAATATTCGCGAAATTTTTTTGTAGCAAAACGTCACAATTTTTTTTTGCTACAAATAAATATTTATACCTACAAAATAAATTGTAGCTATGCTTACTAATTCTTGTAGTGTAATATGCATTTTTATATAACTTTTGTTGTTGTAGGTTTCTGACTTTTATAACACCATCCTTTGGAGACCAGTGTCAGTATCGTCTTTTCGTTAACGTCTTTGGCACTTCGTTAAAAATATTTCCAAAAAAAAACTCAGTGGAAAAACTCATAAAAAGGTAAAAAGAGTAAACTTACGCAGGCGCTCTCTCGAATGATCATGATGTCATCTTCTAGGTTTTGTTGATAATGCATTCCAATGCTAAGAACATATTTTCTGAATGTAGTGGTGAGTATTGATTTCATAAAGAGATTAGCTACATTGTCACATGATCGGATTTATCTTACTTCAATCTCTTTTTTTTTTTTGGAAGAACTTCAGAGGTATATGTTTAGTTTTATCACTTTTGATATATCCTTCCTTCATTCGGGCAACAAATGCATTGTTGTCTTCATACAATATAATTGGCTCTTTATTTACGTGAATCTCACTGCTTGATCGGATGTGTCCGTTTATTGACTTCAACCATACACATTCTCTACTTGCTTCATGAAGTGCGATGATATTAGCGTGATTCGAAGAAGTGGTCATAAGTGTTTGCTTCTAAGAATGCCAAGATATATTGCCTTCAATTGTGAAAATGTATCATATTTGTGATCGGGCTTTATGTGAATCTGATAAATAAACTGCATCTGCAAAGCCAACCATTTGACATTTTGAAGTTTTTATATAAAACAACCATAAATCTGTAGTTCATTGAAGGTAACGAAAGACATGTTTAATCTCATTCCAATGTGTTCATGTAGAGGATGAACTGAATCATGCCAGAAGATCAACAACAAATGATATATCAGGCTGCGTACAATTTGCAAGGTACATAAGTACTCTGATTGCACTTAGATATGTTACTTCAGGATAAAGTATTTTTTTCTCTTAAGGTATGAACGAATTATATTTTCAAAATTGAGCGATTTAACGACCATAGGAGTACTGAGAGCAGTTGCCTTATCCATGTCAAAGTATTTTAACACTCTTTTGGTATATGAGATTGGTGCACAGATATACGCTCGATTTGTAGGCCAAGATAATATTTTGCATGTCCAAGGTCTTTCATCTCAAATCTCCCTTTTAAATAACTTGATACTTTTTGTATCTCCCCATGAGTTCTGATAAAGTTTTGTCCATCAACATATATCGTGATAATAGCAAGTCCATATGTTGTTTTTTTGATGAAAAAAAACTTGGGCATATAGGATCATTTACATATTTTTCTTTTATTAAATGATCACTGAGACGATTATACCATGCATCTAGATTGATCCATATAATGATTTTTAAAATTTTATTACGCATAACTTTTTTGGTTTAGAACTTTATGTTGTTGAACCCATCTTGATTCTCATGTATACATCAATATCTAATTATCCGTATAAATATGTCGTAATGATATCCATGAGACGCATCTCTATGTTTTCATCTAACGCTAGACTCATCATGAATCTAAACGTGATTGCTGATGGGGTCTAAATAGTCGTCCGAGATTGGAGGATTTCTTTGGGGACTCGTCGAGCTTTGAATTTGTAGGACCCTAAGCTGCAAGTGCACAGCGTGCGTTGTAGTACTTAGGGTATCGATCCACAGGGAGGAGGTCAACTGCAAAACAGAAGAATCAGGGCAACTAAAGACGCAAGGAACTGGGGTTTTGGGGTAAGTGTCACGGTTTTTGCAGAAATAAAAGAAAGCAATATCACGTCTTATATAGAGAAGGTTGTCAATCTCTTCTATAACCAACAAGAAAAGGAAAATAAACTTAAAGACTTGTAAAAAGGAAATCAGGCAAGGAGTGCAGGAAAAGTAAATATTGAAGTGCGTAAATCTCGATGTAAAAGCAGATGGGGTGCAATACGTTGGGAATCTTCTCGGGAAATCTATGCGGTTCTAACTAGGAATCAAACACGCAAAAGCTAAGCAAACGAGACTAGGCGATTTTCCCCAAACTGATTCACTGGTTTTAACAACCTAACTTTATCAAGCAAGGTCGATCTGCGAACTTCTAGTCCGCAGGTATATTCTCATATCCTGCGACCTAGACGAACACGCAATAAGATCGGGACGATAAACATTTAGACATCTTTTAAAGGATGCTCTCTACCCTATTTTGGTCTAGATATGAGATTCAAGACGTTGGTCGCTCTCAAGATCATGCGATCAGAATATAGTTCATGACGCTAGACTCATGCAATAAGAACGAATAAGGTGAGACAGAAGATCCTAGTCTACGGCCTAAACAATCAGTTCAACAACAGTTAATGAAATTCCCCATAGATCCCCTAAAAGAACACCCAACGAAAGTAAACTACTCAGACATGAAAGTAGAGACAGAAAACGTGATTGATGAATGCATAACTTGCTTAAATCGACGAGCAACAAAAAGGGTTCAAGAATAAATCAATCTCCCTTGAAGAACAAAGGCAAACCGCGAATCAGAGACTCGCGGCCACCAAAAGAAATCAAGACTTAGAGTATTTCGTGATAAGTTGCTCTCCTAGAAAAACCCTAAACAACGAGTATATATAGGTCTTCAAGTGTCCTAGGTCTTGGATTAGGTCTTGGTTTGCATAAGACGGCTGCGGGTTCAAGTTGGGCCTCAAATGGGCTCGGGAAATGCGAATGGCCAGGCCGCTCGAGCGACCGGCCGTGGCGCGGCCACTGGTCGTCTGGGTCGGCCGTGGCGCGGCCACTGGTCGTCTGGGTCGGCCGTGGCGCGGCCAGCTTGTTCTTCCGAGTGCTTGACGGGCCTTCTTGCTTCTTCCATAACTTGAGATCCAACCGTGGGATTGTCCTCAAATCACTTTGTGGTGAAAGACAGCTGATAAGGCTTCCTTGTATACAAATATGAGCTTGATCTCGTGCTGGAAAGGCCTTCGTTTGATGTTGAACTTCTGCCCTCGAGCACTGTTTCCAGAATTGTCCATTTTGCTCCAAAATATGCGTCTTTTGCTAAGTTTACCTGAAAAGAGTCTTGAACAACCAAGTACTCGAAATCTAGTGTTTATGCATCAAAACCTTAGTGAAATGCTTATTAAAGCACTCACTTATGATAGTAAAAACGGATAAAATATGCATGTTATCAATTGCATCCATAATGGAAAAATATGTTTCCTCATAATCTATTACAAGTCTTTGAGATAAACTTTGGGCTACAAGACGAGCTTTGTGTCTCATAATCTCATTTTTTCGTTTGTTTTCGGACGAAAACCCATTTGTATCCAACTAGTCTCACATCTGCAGCTGTGAGTACGACGTGTTTGAATATTTCTTTTTTTAGTAAGCGAATCAAGTTCAACTTGTATTGCATCTTTCCATTTTTTTTCAGTCATGTCTCTTTTGACAATCATATACAGATTTTGGCTATGGATATCCGTTTTTCTCATTCAATTCCTTTGACACATGAAATGAAAAAACAACATCAACATCATCCATTTTATTTCTATTTCATATCTTTCTATTATGGATATAGTTGATAGAAATCTCATGATTTTCTTTAGATTGAGGATGTTCTACATTGTTGTCAGCTTCATGACTTGTTTCTTCTAGAATGCATTCTGTTATTTTGGGGTCATTAAGCTTCTGGATTCCTTTCGTTTTCTAAGATTTTTATTCTTAGAGTCGAAGGTCTATCACGCTTGAAGCGTGCTCTAGACTCACGTGTATCATCTACTCTTCCACGTTCTTGTGGGATTTCAATACGAGAAATGACATTTGCAGATGGTATATGTGATTTTGTTACTGTTTTGGTATATGCAAATGCATCAGGTAGCTGATTTACTATACTCTGCGAATGCATAATTCGTTGGACTTCCAATTACAACAGTTTTGTAGGTGGATCAAGTGTAACATAGATGGTACAAACCATTTGATATCCTTCACTTTTTGTTTGATTTCTCCTCCTAGAATAGAGAATACTTTTTCATCGAAGTAACAATCAGCAAAACGGGCCATAAAGACATCGCCAGTTTGTGGTTCTAGGTATCGTATAATTGATGGAGAACCACAACCAACATATATTCCTAACCTTCGCTATAGACCGATAATTGTATATTGTGGTGGTGCTAAAGGTATGTATACCGCACAACCAAATATTTTTAGATCAGAAATATTTGGTTTTCAACCAAATGTTAACTGTAATGGAGAATACTTATGCTACACACTTGGTATTACCCAAATATCTTATTCATCATGCATTCTTGCATGTCGTCTTACGATGATTCAATTAGCTGCAGACGTTTAATTAATGATTAATCCAAACTATTTTGTATATGTACATGAACAACAGGATGTTAAACATAGGGGCGACGTACGTTATGACCAACAGGGTCACATGCCCTGGCTAAATTTTTATTTTCTTCAAGTACATCTATGATAATGCCCCCGACTAACTCAAATCTCATGATAATGCTCCCATCTAACTCAAATTCTATGATAATATCCCCGGCCAAAAGTTCTCCTAGATCTGTCACTAGTTCACAACGATACATGTTACAATACAATAATCAGTAAATGTTTGGGATGTGAATTGCAGACTGAGTATCACAGCCTTGAAGGTATACATCTTTAAAACTCAACAAATTTATTTTGGAATTCGGAGAGAATAATGCATTGTTTATCAAGAAATTTTTCCCATTCGGCAATGCAAAAATTGGCTTTACCAATCCCTTCAATCAAGTTTGCAGGACCCGATATTCTGGTGATAGTAAATTTTGTCGGTTTTAAATTAAAAAAAAAAATATATATTTTATATATTTCAGAATAGCGTGCGTTGCTCCACTATCTGATATACAAATATCTCTATCATTTATCTTGAATGATGTTTCATTTGCACTGTAATCCATTTCTGAGATGAGCAATGATAATTAACAAAAATAAGGTAATTTTAAATATTACTGAATAATTATACATTAATAGGAAAATATCACACAATAATTATACATAAATAAGTAGTATAAACAACATTAATATTTTACATAATCGACAATTATAAATGGCACAACTGTAGAAATTTCGAGTCACATAATGGATCTTTCAGACTTCCGTAGGAGCGGCATCATCGAAATCATTTGCAAAATCAGAAGCATCGAGGTGCGTTGTACCCTCAACATGTTATGCAAGGTTTACTTTCTTTCCTTTGCATTTTGTGGATTTATTTTATTGCGCATAAAGATGCGCATGAGTACGACATACTTGGGATCAATGCCCCTTGGTATCGCATCTAAAATAAGCATCCTCTCGCTTCAGGGAGGTACTTCCTTGGTGATCGTTTCTCTTCATGGGTTGTTCATAGCAGGTCCATTAGAATGAATTCATGTTATGTGGGTTATAGATTCTCCCACGTCCGCAATTGTTTCGAAGGTCACGACCCCGACATGCCTTATTTCCTCTTACCAGGTTCTTAACATCCAATGTGTTTGCTTCAGAGAACATGATATACTCCGTATTTTGCTACTATTCTATACTATTTTTTATATATTTTTAATAAGAAAACATCTTTCTTTTTGCTTTATATCAACACTTTTAGTGTATTTCAATTTTAAGAGTGTTGGTACGGAATTTAAGCATTTTGGGCTCAGAAGAGATGTTTTGGACATTTTGAAGATTGTACAGCTTCTTAGTACCAGAAGGTTGACATTCGATGGAGATCTTCCCGAGGTGTAATCTTCCTCAATTTTGGACACAAGATAGCTAAGGAAGTTAGCTTTCATATTGATAACATGCATATTTTACCGTTTTTAGCTATCATAAGTGAACACTTTAATAAGTGTTTCACTCGGTTTTTCATATAATAATAGTAGTTTTCGAGTATTTGTATGTGCAAGACTCTTTTCAGGAACACTTAGGAAAAGGGATGCAAAACAGAGCAAAACGGACATTTTCGGAACATGAGCTTTTTGACAGAAGTTTAGTATAATACGGAGACCTTCTCACCATGGGATGGAACTAAATTTTTGTGACAAGATAACCTGAACCACTACCTTTCACCTCGAAGTGGTTTGAGTCCAATCTCATGGTTAGATCTCAAGTTATTAAGGAAGCAAGAAGGTCCGTCTGACACATCACCAGAAGAAGCCTGGCCGCGCCTGGAAAGCTCAGAAGACCAATGGTCGGCCCATGAACCATCGGTGGCGCGGCCAAGACGAGTGCGACTTTCCGAGCCCGTTTACAAGCCCAAAACAAGCCCAATGACCACCAAACTTTGTGGAACCCTAAGTGACGCCTAAGCGACCCTAAAGACCTATAAATACTCGCAACCACTCTTATTTTTGGAGAGTTCGAAGTCATGCACCAAGACCTAACCTAGAAGAGCACCGCGGCTAAGGAGGAAGAGAAGAGGAGCGAAAGCCGTCTTCTCCAGTCCCCAATCTCGTCGCCCTATTCGATACTCTCTTTTCTGCACTTTCCTTGCATCGTTATCACTTCCTTTATTTTCTTTTCTTTTCGAACCTTTGAGATTTCTACCTATTGCAATGATAGTGAATTTCGATTCCATGTCTGAGTAGTCCCTTAGTTGGGGTTCGCAAGGGGTTTCTCAAAGGGATTTCATGGTTTGATTCGATTAGGTTGTTAGATCATAGGTAGTATACTTTTCAATGTTCTTCGTTTGGATTCTCCCTTATTGCGTAATCCTTGACTGGCCACTTAAGGATTGATTGTAGGATCATTAGAACCGCTAACACGCTGAATCTCTTGGCTGGATATAGTTTTAAACGAGCAGGCACCGAAGGATGCTTATGTATATCGGCGGTGTGTTGTGAGCTTCATTGAACCTAATCTTATAGATGATCTTGCTGCGAAGTCGCTACCGAGAGGGGAGCGAACGAGCAGTTTAGGTTTAGGTGTTTGGTTTTCCGAAAGGAAGATCCGACCACTTTCGTGTTTGAGCTTAAGAACCAGTAGAATCGATTTGCCTAGGTCAGGTTTGCTAACCTGTAGAATCATCCCGTGAAATACCCCGAGAGATCCCTGAAGCCCAGCGTTCCGTTTTATAGTTTTTATAACCCACTTTCGATTTCCATTCAGTTACTAAACCATCACCTCTCCAAAACCAACTTTCAATTTGATCGTTCTCATTTGATTTTCTATTTTATTGGATTCGTTTGAAGCATCATAGTCTCTGTGGTTCGACACCCTAAATACTACAACGCACATCTGTGCACTTGCAGGCAATAGGGTTATAAATTTAAAACTCGAAAAAGACTCTAAAACCTGTTGCATCAAGTTTTTGGCGCCGTTGCCGGGGACTATTGATTTGCTTCTCACAAATTCATCTCTGGAAAATCAACAGAACGATTACTGAACTACTCGTTTAACTTTGCGTTTTGCAGGAACTTCTCTAATGGGGGATCAAGTTCGAGACCCCGAAGCTCAAGAAGATCTGTTTAGCGACGAAGACAAGACGTTCGCCGAGGGCGCGCCCGCAATCTCAGAGTTCGACGCACCCCTCAAGTCCTTCCAAGACCGAAATCTTTTTCGGCTGGCACCACCTGAAGGAGACAATTTCGAGATCAAGGAACACATTATAGACCTGGTTAAGCAGAACCAATACCGAAGCCAACCATCGGAGCAAGCCATCGAGCACATTGAAGCATTCGAAGGAGTCTGCGCCATCTTCAAGATTAATGGAGACTACATGAGGTGCATGCTTTTCCCCTACTCTTTGAGAGAAAAGGCAAGCTAGTGGTTGAGATCCTTAGCCCCAGCGTCCATCACCACCTGGGAAGAATGCAGAAAAGTTTTCCTGAACCGCTTCTACACTAATTCTCATTCCTACCTCCTAAGGAACAAGATACAGTGATTCCGACAAGAAAAGTTTGAGACTCTCATCGAAGCGTTGGAGCGATTTAAAGGCTATGAGAGAGACTGTCCACACCACATATTCACTGACGAACACATGATCAGCACATTCTATCGAGGAGTCAACAGGAAACTCCAAGTCGCGCTGGATATTGCAAGCAATGGAGACTTTTTGTCAAAATCAGTAAAAGGAGCGCGACTATTAGTGACCAATCTGGCCACTAGTGAGTTCAACGGCCTGAACGATCCTGGACATGGAGAAAGCCACAAAGAAGACGCCGAAGATGACCCTTTAAAGGTCATCATGGGCGCACTAGCTAAAATGAACTCAGAACGTATGCAACAGTCAGAAGCCATGCGAGAACTACAAGACTTCCACATGCGTTACAACTCGGGCCATGACATCGACACGAGGCACTGCCGCAACCTCGACCCCTATCACGAGAACTTGGAAAGGAGCATAGTGAATCATCACGACAACCATCAAGCCCGAGATCTAATGGGAATGAGCCATTCCCTCGACTTTTTAATTCACCGGGACCATTCGGACCAAATTAATAGACTCGAGGACAAGATACAGGAACTCGTGGATTTGTTCGAGAGGACCTCAAGCGATGCTAGGAAAGAAGCTGAACGTAACCGCCATGAGGCGAATGGCAAGATCGAGCACCTCGCTTCAGAAATACGGAGAGTGGCGAAAGAAAACGAGAGACTGACCAAAGAAGGAAGAGAAACGGCAGAACCAGAAGAGGAAAACAAAGGGGGAAAAGGCTGCTATGATACCGTAAAGGCTGTCGAGCTTAGAAGCGGGCTAACCTACAAGGAACCCGAATTTCCAAAGGATAAGGAAGCAGTGGAAAAGGAGAAGGACAGCAGCAGGGAAGGTCAAGCACTCAGAAAGGTAAGACAGGACGGCATCAATGGGGAAGCCGTGACTGAAGACGCCCCACAGGAGGAAGGAACACCACCACCGCCACCACGACTCCACGCACCTAAACCACCCTATCCACGCTGTCTGAGCACGCCCAGGAAGGAGAGGGAAAGAGCAAGGCTGAAGGAGCTAATAGGACAACTCTCGGTGAGACTACCCTTCATAGAAGCTTGCGCCATGATCCCAACACTGAGAAGGTACATGAAAAGTATTCTCACCAGCTCTCTCACCATGGAAGAGGGGGTTATGATGATCACACAAGAATGCAGCTCAGTCATCCAGAACCTCCCCCCTCGAAAACGTGAAGATCCCGGCAGTTTTGTACTCTCCTGTTCGGTTGGAGAAGAAGTGTTTAAACGAGCTCTATGCGACCTGGGGTCAAGCATCAACATGATGCCACTCTCTGTAGCAACACACCTCGGGTACAACGAATTCCTACCTACAAGAATTACCTTAATCTTAGCAGATAGATCGACCAGACAACCCGTCGGAGTCTTGGCCGACGTCCAAGTCGTCATCGGGGACTGCGCAATCCCGACCGACTTCGTGGTGCTAGATATCGAAGAGGAACCCCGGGACCCTCTCATTCTCGGCCGCCCATTCCTCTCTACAGCAGGAGCGGTCATCAACGTACCAAAAGGAAAGATAGAACTACACATGGGAAATCTCGTTATGAACTTCGATATGAACAAAGATCTTGGAAAGCCTACCTTGGATGGGCAGGCCTTTCGCATCGACGAGCTCGCAGGAGCTGTGGAAAAAATATACGAGGAAATGCTTATCGGCGACCCGCTAGAGGTAGCCCTGACAAACGCAAACGCCGCAAGCGACCCTAGTAGCAAGGAAACTAAAAGCTGTGCAAGAATGCTGGACCGGACCGAACCACACGTCGGACCCGTCCGCTTTTTGGACCTAGGGGACGAAGGACGCAAGCCTTTACCACCAAAGGACGCCCGAGGGACAATTCTGGACCCCTGGGGCCCACTCAAAGCACATAAGATTGAGCTGAAGCCGCTACCGGCCGGGCTGAGGTACGTATTTTTGGGACAAGATTCGACTTATCCGGTGATCGTAAATTCTAGCCTAAACCACACCGAAGCGACGCTGCTGCTCTGCGAGCTGCGGAAAGACAAAAAAGCAATAGGATACTCGTTGGACAACATTCCTGGGATATCTCCAGACCTCTGTGTGCATAAGATCCATTTGGAAGAGAACGCTAGAAACTTGGTCGAACAGCAGAGGAGGCTCAATCCGAACCTAATGGAGGTAGTAAAAAAGGAAGTAATGAAGCTCTTGGAAGCAGGAATAATATACCCGATCTCGGATAGCACGTGTGGTCCCGAAAAAAGGAGGAGTTACAGTTATTAAAAGCGACAAAGACGAGATGATCGCTACAAGAACGGTGACCGGCCATCGAATGTGCATCGATTACCGGAAGCTAAACACGGCAACCAGAAAGGATCACTTCCCGCTGCCATTTATCGACCAGATGCTAGAAAGGTTAGCAAACCATCAATACTATTGTTTTCTTGACGGGTATTCTGGATTCTTTCAGATCCCAATACGGCCGGAGGATCAGGAAAAGACGACCTTCACGTGCCCTTACGGAACATTCGCGTACCGACGAATGCCGTTTGACCTCTGCAATGCTCCTGCAACATTTCAAAGGTGCATGCTATCGATCTTTACTGATTACATTGAAAAATTTATGGAAGTTTTCATGGACGATTTTTCGGTTCACGGACCGTCCTTTCAAGAATGTTTAAGTAATCTAGGGAAGGTTTTACAAAGATGCGAAGATAAGCACCTAGTCCTGAACTGGGAAAAGTGCCATTTCATGGTGCGAGAAGGTGTAGTGCTCGGAGATAAGGTCTCCCCAGAAGGGATCGAAGTCGATAAAGCAAAGATAGAAGTCATGACAAGCCTGCAGCCACCATCGAACGTCAAGGAGATACGAACCTTCCTAGGTTACGCAGGGTTTTACAGGAGATTCATTCAGGACTTCTCCAAGATAGCAAGGCCGCTGACCCGTCTTCTCTGCAAGGACGCAAAATTCAAATTCGACGAAGACTGCCTGCAAGCCTTCCACAAGATTAGAGAAGCTCTGGTGTCAGCTCCAGTAGTGCAGTCGCCTGATTGGGAGCAGCCATTCGAGATTATGTGTGACGCCAGCGATTATGCAGTGGGAGCAGTGCTGGGACAGAAGAAAGATAAGAAGTTGCACGCAATCTACTATGCAAGCAGGACCCTGGACGACGCCCAATGCAACTACACGACAACAGAGAAGGAGCTCCTAGCTATCGTGTTTGCATTCGAAAAGTTTTGCCAGTACCTGGTCGGATCAAAAGTCATAGTACACACCGATCACGCGGCAATCAAGCATATAATGACAAAGAAAGACACGAAACCTAGGTTGATTAGGTGGGTCCTTCTACTCCAAGAATTCGACATGGAGATAAGGGACCGAAGAGGAGCTGATAATGGAGCAGCCGATCACCTTTCACGAGTATCACATAGGGATACAACCCCCATAAACGACGGTTTCCCAGAAGAAAGCTTAAACGCAATCAACGCAGTTCCCGCAACTGACGAACCAACAATGAGACATCCCCCTATGGCGAACTCTGCAGCGTGCAACACGCCATGGTTCCGACACATCGCAAACTACCTAGCAGCTGACATCAAACCACCTCAGTTCGTGGGGTACAACAAAAAGAAGTTTCTGCGAGACTCACGCAAATTCTTTTGGGACGAGCCGTATCTCTACAGGCAATGCACGGACGGACTGTTCAGGAGATGCGTGGCAGAAGAAGAAGTCGAGGGCATACTACATGGGTGTCATGGATCGGCTTACGCAGGGCACTTCGCCAACTTCAAAACCGTCTCTAAAGTACTGCAAGCTGGATTCTGGTGGCCGACCATGTTCAAGGACACTCATACCTTCATCTTGAAATGCGACGCCTGCCAAAGGATGGGGAATATAAGTAGAAGAAATGAGATGCCGTAGAACTTCATCTTAGAAGTAGAAGTATTCGATGTATGGGGGATCGACTTCATGGGACCTTTCCCAACCTCTTATGGGAATCAGTACATCCTCGTGGCCGTCGATTATGTCTCCAAGTGGGTGGAAGCGATAGCCAGCCCAACCAACGACGCAAGCGTCGTTGTCAAGATGTTCAAGACGATCCTTTTCCCCCGCTTCGGAGTCCCACGAGTTGCCATAAGCGACGGAGGATCGCACTTCATAAACAAGGTTTTCAATAACCTGTTAAAAAAGAATGGAGTGAGACACAAGGTAGCATCACCATACCACCCCCAGATGAGCGGCCAAGTGGAAATCTCCAACAGGGAAATCAAGTCAATCCTACAGAAAACCACGGGGATCCACCGAACGGATTGGTCGGCCAAGCTAGATGATGCTTTATGGGCCTATAGGACCGCATACAAGATGCCTTTGGGGACAACCCCGTTTCATCTAGTATATGGAAAAGCCTGCCACTTGCCAGTTGAAATCGAATACAAGGCACAGTGGGCTATCAAAAAGATAAATTTCGACCTGAAGGCAGCCAAAGAGAGGCGACAAATCCAAATGCATGAGCTGGACGAAATGAGACATAAGGCCTACGAGAGCTCTAAGATCTACAAGAAGAGGACCAAGGCCCATCACGACAGGAAGATTATCCCGCGCACATGACCAAGTCCTGTTGTTCAACTCTCGCCTAAAACTCTTCCCAGGGAAGCTAAGGTCAAGATGGTCAGGACCATTCAAGATAAAAGAAGTTAAACCGTATGGAGCAGTAACGCTCTGGGATAAGAATGGAGATTTCTTCACCGTAAATGGGCAAAGAATCAAGCCATACCTGGCCGCACCTGGCCGCACCTGAAGACATAAGGGAGACGATGCGCTTGGACGACGCATTAGTCGCCTGATGCACATAAAAGTCTAGCTAAAAGACTCTAAACAAGAACAGCTCGATGGGAGGCAACCCATTTTAGGTATCTCCTTTCTTTTTCTCATCTCTTTAACCGTACTAATTTTTAGTTTTAGTTTCCTCTTATTTTCAGTTTCATAAACAACACAAAAGAAAAAAAAATCAGAAAAACCAGGAAACAAAATGATGAAAAATGAAGAAGGAGTTTCGAAGAACACTCATCGGGCGACAAACCGCCCGTGGGCCGCCAGAAGGAGCCTGGCCGCGCCATGAGCCAAGATGGCACGGAGGCAGGACGCTAGGCCACGGCTGCGACAACCCGTCGCGCGGCCGGCCTTCTTTTGCAACGTTTCCATCCCGAACTTCTCCAAACCAGATCTCCTTCAACCTGTTTCAAGCCTTTCAAGCTTCCTCCTTGATTCAATGGCCTGAACACGTCCTAAAGACCGCAAAGACCACTTCCACAACCGCGCCACATTGCTGTTGCATCCAAGACGGCGAGACAAAACGAGACTCCATCCAAGTCAAGTTAAGCCAATGACCCATCTCTCTACTTACTTCGTCCAACACGTTCAACGGACCTGTATCCACAAAGACGAAGAAGAACACCACGGTTCTAGAGGAAGAAAACCATAGTGCAAGCTCCAGAAGGAAGAAGATGCAACTTCCTTCACCAAACCGCGAAGAGGAAAGTTCCCGAAGACTAGCTTCTCTCTTCCGCGACCAAGACCTTTACCGAAGCCAAGTAAGGATTTCATATGGCATTGAAGTTCATACTAGCAACACCTGTCTTCCGGGATCCCGAACAGATCACTGGATAGGCCAGCATAGACCCAAACTTCAAGTCAAGTTTCTGAGGTGACGCAATCTTCAAGACGCAAGGACGGAAGATTTTCCATCTCTCATTCACGGTGTTATCAAAGGTCAAGGAACCAAGACGAGTACTCAACAACCGGAGTACCTGTTCTTCTCAACAAAGGCGAGCCAATCACCACCACCAAACGCCTATCACCACCCTCATCCATAACCACCACACGACCACCACCACCATCTGAAGCAAGGAAGCTCAACCGCGCAACACATTTCCTTTCGAGCTAAGTTTTCGATTTCTTTTGTTCAATCAAATCGATTCTAAGCAGGGACATAAGGAGAATGATCAAGTCCTTAGCTCAATCATACCACACGCCCATCCACCCATACCAAACCAAACGCCACTTTCAAGTAAGTCTTCACAAGCTTGTACTTGAATTTACCTATCTTTATCACCTCAACTCGATTTAAACAAACTGGGGACAGTTTGATTTAAGTCTGGGGGGGGGGTTTCTTATATTACTAACTATGCTTTTATTTGATGAGTCTTATGCATAATTACATCATTTATCGAGTCGTTTTATAGAGTCAAAACTTTTTTTCTTTCAGTCGAAAACTATGAACTCTGCTAGGTACAAGTCGTTTCGAAACAAGGAACCTTAATGGCCATTATCACGGGTTTAGAAGCAAGGTTTACTAAGTTGAACAGCGCGAGTGGATCGTTCCAACGGAGAAAGTTTTAATCTTTAGAGTACTCAAAGGATCTTGCGTTGACACCGCACCTTATGAATCAAAACTTCTCGTCAAGGGGCTTGAGGTACTTCGAACTTTGCTCCTCTTTTAGACTCTAGCATGACTAAGTAGATGCAATGCAATCTCTCCTTGATCTTCCGTTGTTATAGAAAAGAAAAAAAAAATAGAAAGAAAAGTCTTAGTTTGGGAATGGCAACCAGAGTTCCTTAAAGGACGATGACAGTTCGCAGACATCATGAAAGCTTCGAAGAAGTGATCATTCTCAAGCTAAGAAGTAAAAGAAAAAAAAATAGAATAAGGAAGTCGATAGAAAAAATAAAATGATACCCTAGAAAAGTAGGGAGAAATCAACTAAGGGAAGAGAAAATAGGAGAGTTGTGTCTGAAATGTCTTTGTCTAGATGTTTGGGAGAGAAGAGTATAATGTCTCGTCGACCAATACTCCCTCGATAGAGACCGCACGCCTAAATGAATAAAGGGGTCAATGATATACTCATATATTTCGCATATTTAGCTTGCATTTAGAATAGGTTTTTCATGCATACATCATTCATAATAGACTAGTTTGCATCATTTGTATCATTTTAAGTCCTAGAACACTTTGCATTAGCATTTGCATGGTTTCTTGCATATTTGCATCTTTTTCAGGTTGTTTAGAGTACTTGGAGCTGTGATGCATGCTGAGCATTAACAAGAAGATGAAAGAAGAGCATAAGAGTTGGCAGGAATCAAAAAGAAACTTGGACAAAAGAGAAAGGAGCAAATATCGACTTCAAGATTGACAAAAACCAGTCGATTCAGTCTAGATCGAAAGGTAGATCGAGCAAAATGACTCGATCTAGAAGAGATCGACCGCATGATCGACCAAACTCATTCGATCTAGAAGGGATCGACTGGACGATCGACCGCGCCACTCGATCTAGAAGAGATCGACCATATGATCGACCAAACTGACACGATCCAGAATGGATCGACCGACCGATCGACCGTGTCACTCGAACCATTTTGCAAGTTGACCCAGAAAAGTTTTTATGCTTTAGTGAAAGTGGGATTAGTTAGGTCCCTTGTCCCTTGCCCCTTGTCCCTTGTCCCTTGACCCCTCTTTTAAGGCCAAGAGCCATGTTTAAAATTCTATATAAGGAGTGTGTGTGTGCTTGTAATAAATCATCAAGTTTTTAATCAAGTCTTTCTATTCTGTCTTTTTAAGTCTTCTTAGTATTCTTGTAAGCTTCCTCTTGTTCTTGAGTGTTCTTGAGTATTCTTAAGTTTTATAGTTGCTTCTTGTTTAATTCTTTGCGAAAACTCTTATTTTTATTATATATATCAAGTGTTTAAATTATTCTAATGTCAAATCTTTCTTCTTAATTCCTACTTAAATCTTTGTGAAACTCTTATTTTTATTATATATATCAAGTGTTTAAATTATTCTAATGTCAAATCTTTCTTCTTAATTCCTACTTAAATCTTTGTGAAAATCTTATTTTTATTATATATATCAAGTGTTTAAATTATTCTAATGTCAAATCTTTCTTCTTAATTCCTACTTAAATCTTTGTGAAAACTCTTATTTTTATTATATATATCAAGTGTTTAAATTATTCTAATGTCAAATCTTTCTTCTTAATTCTTGCTTAAATCTTTGAGAACTCTTGTATTTTTATATAGCAAGTATTTAAATAATTCTAATTTCAATTTTTTCTTCTTAACCCCATCGATCATGTTCCTTAACTCTAAACTTATGTTTAAAAGAGGTAAGAACATGATTTGTGAGTAAACCGCTAAGGTTTGAGGTTGGGATGATTAAGGAGGTTGGAGATTAAAATCTAGGTTTTGTTTTTAACTTGTTCTTCATTTAAATTCTCTTTTTGGATTTGGGGGTTTTAAGGTCTAGAGATTCTCCATGGAGATCTCTTTAATCTAGGGATTTCCTTATCCTAACAAGACTTAGGAAATCCCTTAAAACCAAATCCAAGAGACTAGCTCTTCCTTTCCCACACATCATGGATGCTTAGGGAGCTAGTTAAACCATTTTTAAGATCCAAGTTTAATGTTCTTCACCCTATCTTTCCACCACACATCATGGGTTAGGAGGAAAGGGTGAGGAAAGGGTTTATACCACACATCATGGTTAAAATCTAAATTGGTTTCTTAAGGTTTAGAGAAATTACTAAAAGAGTGAAAATTATATTTTTAAA
Source organism: Alliaria petiolata (assembly GCA_020283515.1). NCBI lineage: Eukaryota > Viridiplantae > Streptophyta > Magnoliopsida > Brassicales > Brassicaceae > Alliaria > Alliaria petiolata. The sequence goes on along the minus strand of JAHZTW010000001.1, from coordinate 328,123,155 downwards.
CCCCAAGTTCGAATCTTCAACCTCCCTAAGAATGATTCCCAACATAGAATCTGTTTTTAATATTTTAAAACCAAAAACCATTTTCCTCTAGTTTTGTGTTTATTTATCTTTACTAAATTTCTCATAAATAGTTTGATTATGCAATATAGGTTTATAAATTTGTATAGTTGTGTTTTTGCTAGTCCTGGTATTTTATAAATTCCCTAGTATCTTGTTTTGCACCCTGGTAATTAGTTAAGAGTCAGTAAAATTTGTTAACTAGTTTTTAAAAACCATTTCGTCACCTACAAATTTACCTAGTTTTCTGTCTTTTGTTTTGCATTTTATAAAATTAGTAGCTTCTCGTTTTAAATTTCTAGAAGTCATCTATTAGTTAGTTAACATCTCAGTAGGTATTTTAAAATAGTTCTCAAGTTCATATAGTTGCAGCAAGTAGTTTATTTTGATTTGTTACCCCATTTAATTCGAATCTGCTTAGCTTTACTTCAAGCTCTTGCATTCTTAATATCTTTCACCACCTGATTTGGATTGATGACCTGAAGTATTACAATGACATAGACAAGCTTTAGGTTTTGTTTAACCTGCTAAAAAGCTAGTTATCAAATGGCGTCGTTGCCAAACTCGGGTTTTAAGTGAATTTATTGAGATTTGGAGCTTAGTGGAGACTAAGTTTTCTTTTTGTATTTGGTTACTAATTTACCTATTTGTGTACTTGTGTTTTCAGGTTTATGAATTTGAGGTCTAGAGGTGACAACAACCTATTCGCACCACTGGACAACATCCATCAACTTGGACACGCAAGACATAGGAGGGAAAGACTACTTCTTGATATCGAAGAGTACCATCAAGAAGTGATGGCTGACCACGACCAGGTGGAGGATCCATCTCAACACACTGCTGCTGGCAGAGGCATTGGACAGCCTTACCAACCTCAAAGGGTACCACGCATCATTGGCGCCGGTGATGCACCGAACACGCACACCAATCGCTTCGACATCACTCCACCACCGGTGCAAAACAACTACTTTGAGATCAAGCCTGGATTCGTGTCTATGGTCCAAAACAACAAATTCCATGGCCTGGCTATGGAAGACCCACTGGAACATTTGGACAACTTCGAGCAAGTGTGTAGCATGATAAAGATAAACGGCATATCGGAGGATAGCTTCAAGCTACGGCTTTTTCCTTTTTCTCTTGGGGACAAAGCAAGGCATTGGGAGAAGACCTTACCACAAGGCACCATAACATCCTGGGTTGAATGCAAGAAAGCCTTCCTCTCAAAGTTCTTCTCAAGCACAAGAACTGCTCGGCTAAGGAGCGAGATAAGCGGCTTTACTCAAAGGCACAATGAGAGCTTTAGTGAAGCAATGGAGCGATTCAAGGACTACACCATCCAGTGCCCTCACCACGGCTTCACTGAGGAGACACTCTTAAGCACAATATACCGTGGAGCCTTGCCCAAAATTCGGATGCTAGTTGACACGGCAAGCCGAGAGAACTTTCTTGGACAAGATGTCCACGATGGAATGGAACTCATTGACAACTTAGCTCTGAGTGATGGAAATTATTCTGAAGGCTATGACAGAGCACCAAGAGGGCATGATCTAGAGGCACACAAGAAGGAGTTGAAGTCGCTCCATGAAAAAATTGACAAAATGATGATTGCCAACCAAAAACATGTCCACTTCNGAAGACTATGACAGAGCACCAAGAGGGCATGATCTAGAGGCACACAAGAAGGAGTTGAAGTCGCTCCATGAAAAAATTGACAAAATGATGATTGCCAACCAAAAACATGTCCACTTCGTCGGAAAAGCCGCGGACTTGTCTCAAGAAAGAAGTGAGGAAGAGTTTGAGGAAGCAAATTGGGTTGGAGGCCAAGACTATCCTAAGCCACAGGGATACGCCCCTAGGTATCAAGGGAACAAAAACAACTTGTCTTATAGAAGTACCAATGTCGAAAATCCAAAGGACCAAGTCTACCCTCCACAACAAAGCAATCAAGCCAAACCGTTTGTACCTTACACCAAAGGAGGATTTCAACAAAACGGTGGGTATCAAGGGCAAAGACAAGGAAACTACCAAGGCAACCAACAGCAAGGGAACAAAGCTTACCCTCCTGGATTCGTGCTACAACAACAACAACCTCAAGCGCCACCTCAAGATCCAATACAAGCCATGTTTCAACAACTTCTACAAGGCCAAGATACTACAAGTCAAAAATTTGTGGATATGAACAACCGGCTAGACTCCTCCCTTACTGAAGTCTCTACACAGATCAGTAACATCAACAACAAGATTCGCCAGTTAGAGAAAGGAAAAGCAAGTACAAGCGGTCATGCTACACTACCCGGCCAATGTGAAACAAATTCCAAGGAGTATGCAAATGTAATCACTCTAAGAAGTGGAAAAGGAAGTTGCACCAACGTCTACAGCAAAAGACAATGAGGACATTGTGGTTCAAGAGGGGGAGAGTGATCTTTCAAATGATCAAGAGATCACCTTCGACAATGTCTACATCGAAAGGGCAAGGAAAGGCAAAGAAGCGGTTTTGTAAAAACAAGTGGGGGAAACGACCAAAGAAAAAAATATTTTCATACCTCCACCTTACAAACCGAAGCTCCCCTTCCCTGGACGCTTCAAGAAGCAGCTGGTAGAGAAACACAGAGCCTTGTTTGAAAAACATTTGAGAAACGTGGAGCTGAAATTGCCACTACTAAATTGCTTAGCCATGGTGCCGAAGTATGCCAAGTTTCTGAAGGATACACTTGCCAAGACAGCTAAAGGTTGCCAAGAGGTCATGGTGTTGAGCCAAGAATGCAGCGCAATCATCCACAAGGAGATAGCACCAAAGAAGCTAGGAGATCCAGGCTCATTCACCATACCTTGTGCGCTAGGGCCATTGAAGTTTAACAATTGTTTGTGCGACTTAGGGGCGAGCATAAACCTCATGACTCACTCCATTGCAAAGAAGCTAGGCTTCACCAAGTTTAAGGAGTGCAGAATCTCGTTGATCTTGGCCGACCGAAGTGTAAGGCTCCTGGTAGGAATGCTTGAAGACTTACCAGTGAGGATAAGCAATGTGAGTGTCCCCACATACTTTGTTGTTCTTGAAATGGATGAAGAACCTAAGGATCCCCTAATCCTTAGAAGACCGTTTTTGGCGACTGCTGGAGCTATAATTGACGTCAAGAATGACAAAATTTCATTGCACTTGGGCAAAGACGTCAAGCTCAACTTCGATATTAATGAATTTTTGAAGAAACCGACGATCGATGGACAAGTCTTCTACATAGAAGCTATGGATCTTTTAGCTGATGAATTGCTAGAAGAATTGGGTCAAGAAGATCATCTACTAGTGGCGCTAACAAAGGAGTGTGGAGAGTATGGCTACCTAAGTGATCAAACCCAAGAATACATTCGCATCCTTGATTCTCGCAAAACTGTCAAGGAGATCGACCGAGAGATCGAGCCACTCACTCGATCTGAAGACAAGATCGACCGCTTGATCGACCAATCCATTCGATCCAGGGAAGAAATTGACCAGCAGACACGATCTCCTGCTCGATCAAAGGAAGAACGACTGAGCCAATCGAGGGAAACAACTCGATCGACGCAAGATCGACTGGCCGATCGACCCATCAACTCGATCACAGCGGGGCAGACGCTTGAAGAAGAAAGTATGGAGGCTCATGACTCGGTGTCTAAGGAAGCAAATGAGGACAGCAATCTCAACAAGAAACAAGAGGAGGACTGGAGTGAGCTGCTAGCCCCAAAGGTGGACCTCAAACAGCTACCAATTGGTCTAAGGTACGCTTTCTTAGGATCGAATGAGACTTACCCGGTCATTGTTAATGACAATCTGAATGATGATGAGTTAGAATCTCTCCTTAGGGAATTGAGGAAGTATAGGAAGGCCATTGGGTACTCTCTAAGTGACATCAAGGGCCTTTCACCATTACTTTGCACTCATAAGATTCATTTAGATGATAAAAACACTTCTTCAATTGAACATCAAAGGCGCTTGAACCCGAATTTAAAAGAAGTAGTTAAAAAGGAAATCCTAAAACTCTTAGAGGCCAACGTGATATACCCCATAAGTGATAGCACTTGGATCTCACCGGTCCATGTCGTGCCTAAAAAGGGGGGCATCACGGTTATAAAAAACGAAATAGATGAGTTAATTCCTACTAGAGTTATAACCGGCCATAGGATGTGCATTGACTATAGGAAACTCAACAAAGCCACTAGGAAAGACCACTTCCCACTGCCATTCATTGATCAAATGCTAGAAAGATTAGCCAACCACCCTTATTACTGTTTTCTAGACGGTTATAATAGCTTCTTTCAAATCTCAATTCACCCCAATGACCAAGAAAAGACAACATTCACTTGTCCTTAAGAAACATATGCATATAGGAGAATGCCTTTTGGTTTATGTAATGCTCCTGCTACATTTCAAAGATGCATGATGTCTATATTTTCTGACTTGATTGAGGAGATGGTTGAGGTATTCATGGATGATTTCTCCGGGTATGGCTCTTCCTTTGGTGTTTGTTTGTCTAATTTCTGCAGGGTACTCAAGAGATGTGAGGAGACCAATCTCGTGCTCAACTGGGAGAAATGCCACTTCATGGTAACAGAAGGGATTGTCCTTGGTCACAAAATCTCGGGAAAAGGCATTGAAGTGGATAGAGCAAAGGTGGAAGTGATGATTACTTTGGCGCCTCCGGCTAACGTGAAGGGCATCAGAAGTTTCTTGGGGCACGCTGGCTTCTACAGAAGGTTTATCAAAGATTTTTCTAAGCTGGCACGTCCCCTCACAAGGCTATTATGCAAAGAAGCTGAGTTCCACTTTGATGAAGAATGCCACCAAGCGTTCAAGACCATCAAAGGCGCGCTAGTAACCGCACCAATAGTACAAGCACCGGATTGGGACTTTCCCTTTGAGATCATGTGCGACGCTAGTGACTATGCTGTAGGAGCTGTCTTGGGGCAGAGGAAAGATAAGAAGTTGCATGTCATCTATTATGCCAGCCGCACCTTGGATGATACACAAGTGAAATATGCGACCACCGAGAAGGAGCTCCTAGCCGTTGTCTTTGCGTTTGAAAAGTTCCGGTCATACTTGGTGGCTTCGAAAGTGATTGTATACACTGACCATGCTGCCTTGAGGTACATATATTCCAAGAAGGACACAAAACCACGACTCTTAAGATGGATCCTTCTCTTGCAAGAATTCGATATGGAGATCAAAGATAAGAAAGGCATATAGAATGGTGTAGCGGATCATCTTTCTAGGATGAGAGTGGAAGAAGTCCTACCTTTAGACGACTCACTCCCAGAAGAGCAGCTCATGATGATCAATACCGCGGTATGTGCAAGGCTAGAAGACAAACTTGAAGAAGTTTTGAGCCTAAAAGAAGAAAACCTCCCTTGGTATGCGGATATTGTCAACTTCTTAGCTTGTGGGGAAGAGCCTACTCATTTGGACCGGTACCACAAGAAAAAATTCATGAGAGACGTCTCACACTACTTCTGGGATGACCCTTACCTGTACAAAAGGTGTGTGGACAGTATGTACCGAAGATGAGTCACAAGAGAAGAGGCGAGAGACATACTTCTACATTGCCACGGTATGACCTATGGGGGTCATTTTGCGAGTTTCAAGACTGCTACAAAGGTTCTCCAAGCTTGGTTTTGGTGGCCTACACTCTTCAAAGATGCGCATGAATGCATCAAGTCATGTGAAACATGCCAAAGAGCCGGGAACATCACCAAAAGAAACGAGATGCCACAATCGCCAATCTTTGAAGTAGAGATCTTTGACGTGTGGGGAATCGATTTTATGGGTCCATTTCCATCATCATATGGCAACAAGTACATTCTTGTGGCAGTAGACTATGTGTCTAAATGGGTGGAAGCCATGGCCTCACCAACAAACGATTCAAAGGTTGTGGTTAAACTTTTCAAAACGATCATCTTTCCGAGATTTGGAGTCCCTAAGGTGGTGATTAGCGATGGAGGAAGCCACTTCATCAACAAGGTTTTTGAAAGTCTCTTGAGAAAACATGGTGTTAAGCACAAGGTGGCCACGCCCTATCACCCTCAAACAAGCGGCCAAGCGGAGGTTTCGAATAGACAAATCAAGATTATACTAGAGAAGACCGTGGGAGTCACTAGAAAAGATTGGTCTAGCAAGCTAGATGACGCTCTATGGGCGTATAGAACGGCCTACAAAACTCCCATTGGAACAACGCCTTTCAACCTCAATTATGGCAAGTCTTGTCACCTTCCTGTGGAATTAGAACACAAGGCTCTTTGGGCCGTGAAGCAACTCAACTACAATTTCAAGACCGCCCAAGAGAAAAGGTTAGTGCAACTTCAAGAGCTTGATGAGATAAGGATGGATGCTTATGAAAGCGCCAAGATTTACAAAGAAAGTACCAAAGCCTTTCATGACAAGAAGCTGGTGCACAAAGAACTCAAAGAGGGAAGCATGGTTCTACTCTATAACTCAAGATTGAAGCTGTTCCCCGGAAAGCTCAAGTCTAGGTGGTCCGGACCGTACGAGATTAGAGAAGTACTACCATATGGAGCCATAACTTTGGTTGGAAAAAATGGAGAGAACTTCACAGTGAATGGGCATAGAGTCAAGACTTACATGGCAAGTGACTGCAGCAAGGAGAGCACCACGTTGCCTCTCCAAGACCCTCCACTAGCCTAACCAAGTAAAGTCAAGCTTAGAGACTTAAAACAAGCGCACTTGGGAGGCAATCCCATGACTATCATTGTATATATTTTGTTTCAATTTTATGCTTTCTACTTTAAGTGTGTAGGTGCAAGGAAACAAGAGCCAAGAAGCACGTTAATGGGTTCTACAAAGCAAAGAAAAGAAAGGCAGGAGGAGACGATCGAGTGGAAGATCGAGTGATATCACTCGATCGTGAGCTAAGATCGATCAAGAGATCGACCCAATCATTCGATCACGAACAGGAAAAGCCTAAAATGAGGACTTCAGTCGATCCACTCCTCGATTTAAATCATATCGACCAACCAATCGAGCTAGTAACTCGATCAGAGTAAGATGGGCAAGAGATCGAGTGGTAGATCGACTGAACCACTCGATCGTCTGCCAAGGGAAGTTTTTCAAATTTCCCCCCTCTTTCCCATTCCCTCCTACTTTTGAATTTGAATTTGAATTTGGTCAACCAGACTCCTTTGAACTTTGATAATTGAGCTTTGTCCAAATTTAAAAACCCCACTTGCGTGCATAAGTCCAAACATTCCCTTCTTTATAAAACCACACATCCACTCTCTCCTTTCCTTACATCAAAAACAATTTTTGCAAATTAAAAAGAGAGTGTGAGTTTTTCTGGTTTTCTAAAGAAGAAGAGCATCTTATTCACATCAACTTTCAAAGGTAATTCGAATTTTTTCATGCCATGTTCTGATTTTGGAAAATTCCCTTTTTAAGTTGTATGGTTGACATAATTTGCTAGGGATAAGGATCATATTTTTAGAAATATCTAAATATTAGGGAATTTTCTTGATTTACTCTTATCTCAAGAGATTTTCATCTAGTATTTATTGATAAATCCAAAACTTTCCCCAAAAATAAAAGGGTTGAGCGAAAATCTTTTTAAACGTCTAACCTCTTGAACTTGTGTTCTTCTCTTTACCGTGCTCTCTACTAAAACATCTCTTGGAGGTTTTGAATTTCAGGTACTATGGCACCAAGGAAGAGAAGTAGAACTATGGCTGCACAAGAGGAAACACAGCAAGGAGTTGAAGAATCGGTTAAGTGGAGCAAAGAGGAAAAGAAAACAAGGAGGAGGCTAGAGAGGTTGCGTTTTGAGCCCACGAAATTTGCAAGTAGGGAGTTCTTGCAAAAGCTAGGATTGTTGGAAGGGTTTGATGAGCTGCTCAATAACATGGGGCTTGCATGTCTTTCACGGATGGACTGTCCCACCTACCCCGAAGCCACGCTTCACTTCCTCTCCACCTTGGATTGTGAATATAAAGATCCGAGCATCCCAATTCCAACCGAGGGTCTTATCACATTCAAAATCCGCAAGCAAGCCTACCGTCTCCCTATCCCTGAGCTATGCCAAGCTTACTGACTCAATGCAGCAGCCGACCTTGTGGAGTTCCCACAATTCAAATCCGCAAGCAAGCTATGGGATTTGATTAGCGATGGAGATTACAAATCCAATACCGCCAAAATCAAGAAGGTGCGAACCCTTTGCTAAGATACACTCTCAAGCTGGTAGCCAACACATTCAGTGGGAGATCCACGACAGCAACAGTGACAAAGAACAAGCTATGCTTCCTTTTCCAAGGGGTTAAAAATGTTCTATGCGATAGCGAGAGGAGTGATGAACCAATGGAGGATGATCTTGGAGATAACGTTAACTATGGATGCATCCTGGCTTCATCCTTACTCAGGTACAAAGCATGGGCCATTAAGTGCAAGGCAACATCAGCACTCATTGGTGGCTTTCTCACGCCACTGTTTGTGCAAGCGGGAGTACCACTTACCGAGTTCACACCATGCGCGGAACGTGCATACATGGATCAAGCCTACATGATCAACACGGATTCCTTGGGACCTACTCCAGCTCCAGGTTACTATGCATACCTGTTCTACAATGAGGAACACGATAAGAAAACGTCCATCTTACCCAACCCGGAAGAAACGCTCGCTAATAGCGTCGGCAACATCGAGTTCTTGCCAAGCAATGAGGAATGTTATGCGTCTCTTGGAGGCGTGCCAACAGCACCACAACTTGCCCAATCATCACCAGAATCTCCTCCCACTGATGCTGAAATTCCATCAAGTTATGATCTCCCGAAGTTGGACTATGAGCCGCGCACCAAAGCAGAAAAATTCCTTGCCTCGGTTGTGGAGATTCAGCGCAAAGTAAACAAATGGCAAAGCAATATGATCAAGAAGCTGGTGAGGAAGGTCAAAGTCCTTCAAGGGAGAAGCTCTTCAGAGATGACCTTGAGTGATGAAGTTGAACAAGTAGGCACAACGGCGGCAAGACACTCAACCGGAGGTATACAAATCCGTGAGCCCGAAGATTTCCAAGCTTGACGTCATTCACTCCAAGACCGTCCAACCAGGAACAAGGACAAGGGAATACTCCATGACACGCCAAGAAAGAGCAGGAGGACCAAAGCAACCTCAAGCTCCGGCCATCTCTAGCTTCAAGGTACCAAAAACGCCAAACTTTGTATATAAAATGCATTTTTATTTTTATTTTTGTGTGTCTTCTCTTGAATTTGTTTAACACCGAGACGGTGTCATTCAAGTTTGGGGGAGGAGAGTTTGTGCTTTGACATATTTTATTTGATCTTATTTTGTTTTTACATTTTTTGAGTCTTCATGCATACATAAAAAAATTGCATAGAAAAAAAAAAAAAAAAAATCAGAAATTCATAAAAATTTCGAACAAAAAAATTCATATAGCTTGCATTTGCATTATCAAATATTGTAGGATTGAGTCTAAATTTTTATCATATAGGTTGCATCACTCATATGCATAGGGGGCAATGATGAAAAATGTTCCTTTTAAAGTGTTTTAAGCTCATGTATTTGTTCAAGGCCCTAGTTAGTAGTTCTTTGATGCTTTGTGCAACTTTGAAATTAAGTTCTAACCATACTTGGATCATTTGATTTGATTTTCTTGGCTTAAAGTTGAAACAAGCATGAATTGAATCCTTACTTAAAAATCGGAACCTTGACATGAACATCTAATTATCATACTTGTGCATTTGGAAAAGAATACATGGATTACAAAAAAATATTTAGGCTTTCTTATTCACTTCACCACTCTTTGTAAGCCTAAATAGAATACCACACCTTCACCCTTGCCTTATTTCAAGCCAAAATTCCTGTGTGATTACAAATTGTGAGGCCTTATTTTCTGTTTGAACTTGGCATAAAGTGTTAGGTTTTGGGCGACATGTTTAGGCTCTCATAATGTTGCTAGCTTTGCATTTTGAAGCTAGTTTTAGGCTTGTTTGGGAATTGGGAGATCACGGGTTTGAGAATGAGAAGGTGTTAAGGAAAAAGATGAAAAAGGGATACATATTTCTAGTGGTTGATCTTGATTTGTGATAAGAAAAAGCTCAAAAGAAAGAAAAAGAGCCCTAGAGGCCAAATGCATAAAATAAATATTTTTAGAAGAAAGCTATCAAAAGAAAGAAAAGAGCTAATATTTATGACCATACCACTAGCCTTAAGCAAAGTTTAAGAAGTTTCCCTAAGAAAAGAAAGTGTTTGATGGAGTTCTTGTGGGTTTAAGCTTGGCGTGAATAGCCTTGTTGATTTGGGTAGTTTCTAGAAGGTAAGTGAGCTTGGAAAATATAAAAATGAATGAGAGAGGGATTATGATCATTGTTAATATACTTGGGTAGATGTGAGTCTAGTCATGTATGCATGCATTGCCTTTTACCTTTAGCATTATGTATAAGTTCAAACATTTTTTGAGAGAAACCATTGCTTGGAGTACCCATTTGAATGAGATCATTTTTATCTCATAACCTTAACCCTTACCAAATGTATTCGGTTTTAAAAAGCACAAGTGTGATTCACGGTTTGGAGCTCTTAATGAATATTAAAGGTTTTGATTCTTGGATTGCTTGGATTAAACAAGTCATGATTTGAATTTCGATTTGTGATGATTATGGCTAAGTTCTTTTGAGTAAATGCTTGTGTACTGCATCCTAGAACTGAAAACAAGGACCTTTGAGTTGATACATTTGAAAAACACTTTTGGATTTGAGCCCCCGTTTTTAATCATCTCTTCCTAGCTTGAATTTGGTTTGCTTGAGGACAAGCAAAAGGCAAGTTTGGGGGAGTTGATATACTCATATATTTCGCATATTTATCATGCATTTAGAATAAGTTTTCATCCATATTTCATTTATAGCTAAGTATAATCATAGTATTTGATCATTTATAGGATTTAGAACATTTGCATTTGCATTTGCATTTTCTTTTGTATATATGCATCATTTCAGGTTATTCTATGGATTTGGCGACAATGTGGAAGCTGGAAACATAAGATGATGAGCTAGGAACAAGTAGAGAGCAAATTGATGTCATCTGACTTGCTGTACCAAGATGTTGCAACCGATTCAAATCCATGCCACCTAAAGCGACTTAAAGATCAGACTCTACAAAGACTTTCCATTCCGATTCAGCCTCCGCAATCTTCATAAAACTCATAGTAAATTGAGCTACCTTTCGTTCAGAGGTTATTTCAAGTCATTATGGTCAGTGGTTCAGAAGATACGGCTATTTAAGTAACAACATGTCCGTCTGGAAGTTTGGCGACCAATTTCGTTAACTGAACGATCAGCTCGGATGAAGGGTTTTTCATTGCGATTTAGCCTCGACAGTCTTCATGAGAGTTTTAGGAAATTGAGTTAGCTTTAATTTGGTGGTGATTTCAAGTCAAACGGTGCAGTAGTGCAAAAGATACAGATCGATCAATCCATGTACCCGAACCAAAAGATACCACTTGCAAGTGCTCCAAAAAAGTGTTTATGCTTTAGTAAAAGTGGGATTAGAGAGGTCCCTTGTCCCTTGCCCCTTGTCCCTTGCCCCTTGACCCCTCTTTTAAGGCCAAGAGCCATGTTTAAAACTCTATATAAGGAGTGTGTGTGTGCTTGTAATAATCATCAAGTTTTTAATCAAGTCTTTCTATTCTCTCTTATAAGTCTTCTTAGTGTTCTTGTAAGCTTCCTCTTGTTCTTGAGCGTTCTTGAGTATTCTAAAGTTTTATAGTTGCTTCTTGTTTAAATCTTTGCGAAAACTCTTATTTTTATTATATATATCAAGTGTTTAAATTATTCTAATGTCAAATCTTTCTTCTTAATTCCTACTTAAATCTTTGTGAAACTCTTATTTTTATTATATATATCAAGTGTTTAAATTATTCTAATGTCAAATCTTTCTTCTTAATTCCTACTTAAATCTTTGTGAAAACTCTTATTTTTATTATATATATCAAGTGTTTAAATAATTCTAATGTCAAATCTTTCTTCTTAATTCTTGCTTAAATCTTTGAGAACTCTTGTATTTTTATATAGCAAGTATTTAAATAATTCTAATTTCAAGTCTTTCTTTTTAACCCCATTGATCATGTTCCTTAACTCTAAACTTATGTTTAAAAGAGGTAAGAACATGATTTGTGAGTAAACCGCTAAGGTTTGAGGTTGGGATGATTAAGGAGGTTGGAGATTAAAATCTAGGTTTTGTTTTTAACGTGATCTTCATTTAAATTATCTTTTTGGATTTGCGGGTTTTAAGGTCTAGAGATTCTCCATGGAGATCTCTTTAATCTAGGGATTTCCTTATCCTAACAAGACTTAGGAAATCCCTTAAAACCAAAATCCAAGAGACTAGCTCATCCTTTCCCACACATCATGGATGCTTAGGGAGCTAGTTAAACTATTTTTAAGATCCAAGCTTAATGTTCTTCACCCTATCTTTCCACCACACATCATGGGTTAGGAGGAAAGGGTGAGGAAAGGGTTTATACCACACATCATGGTTAAAATCTAAATTGGTTTCTTAAGGTTTAGAGAAATTACTAAAAGAGTGAAAATTATATTTTTAAACCCCAAGTTCGAATCTTCAACCTCCCTAAGAATGATTCCCAACTTAGAATCTGTTTTTAATATTTTAAAACCAAAAACCATTTTCCTCTAGTTTTGTGTTTATTTATCTTTACTAAATTTCTCATAAATAGTTTGATTATGCAATATAGTTTTATAAATTTGTAAAGTTGTGTTTTTGCTAGTCCTGGTATTTTATAAATTCCCTAGTATTTTGTTTTGCACCCTGGTAATTAGTTAAGAGTCAGTAAAATTTGTTAAGTAGTTTTTAAAAACCATTTCGTCACCTACAAATTTACCTAGTTTTTCTGTCTTTTGTTTTGCATTTTATAAAATTAGTAGCTTCGCGTTTTAAATTTCTAGAAGTCTTCTATTAGTTAGTTAACATCTCAGTAGGTATTTTAAAATAGTTCTCAAGTTCATATAGTTGCAGCAAGTAGTTTATTTTGATTTGTTACCCCATTTAATTCGAATCTGCTTAGCTTTACTTCAAGCTCTTGCATTCTTAATACCTTTCACCACCTGATTTGGATTGATGACCTGAAGTATTACAATGACATAGACAAGCTTTAGGTTTTGTTTAACCTGCTAAAAAGCTAGTTATCAGTCAACAAGAGAGAGCTCAAAATACTCAAAGGGACCATGAAGAGTATCCGGGAAGGATGAAAAGCTCAAGGTAACTAAACCCAAACGCCTTGAAGCTAGATTCCGAGTTACGTGGCTCAAACAGGTCGATTGCTAGACTTGATGAGTTTCCAAGTATTGGTGAGTTTCCACGTTTTGAAACCTCTTTTTCTTACTTAGATTTCTGTTTTGTTTGAGGACAAACAAAGTTTAAGTGTGGGGGAGTTGATAACATGCATATTTTACCGTTTTTAGCTATCATAAGTGAACACTTTAATAAGTGTTTCACTCGCTTTTTCATATAATAATAGTAGTTTTCGAGTATTTGTATGTCCAAGACTCTTTTCAGGAACACTTAGGAAAAGGGATGCAAAACAGAGCAAAACGGACATTTTCGGAACATGAGCTTTTTGACAGAAGTTTAGCATAATACGGAGACCTTCCCACCATGGGATCGAACTGAAGTTTTGTGACAAGATAGCCTGAACTACTACCTTTCACCTCGAAGTGGTTTGAGTCCAATCCCATGGTTAGATCTCAAGTTATGAAGGAAGCAAGAAGGCCCGTCAGACACATCACCAGAAGAAGCCTGGCCGCGCCAGGAAAGCTCAGAAGACCAATGGCCGGCCCATGAACCATCGGTGGCGCGGCCAAGACGAGTGCGACTTTCCGAGCCCGTTTGCAAGCCCAAAACAAGCCCAATGACCACCAAACTTTGTGGAACCCTAAGTGACGCCTAAGAGACCCTAAAGACCTATAAATACTCGCAACTACTCTTATTTTTGGAGAGTTCGAAGTCAGCCACCAAGACCTAACCTAGAAGAGCGCCGCGGCTAAGGAGGAAGAGAAGAGGAGAAAAAGCCGTCTTCTCCAGTCCCCAATCTCGTCGCCCTATTCGATACTCTCTTTTCTGCACTTTCCTTGCATCGTTATCACTTCCTTTATTTTCTTTTCTTTTCAAACCTTTGAGATTTCTACCTATTGCAATGATAATGAATTTCGATACCATGTCTGAGTAGTCCCTTAGTTGGGGTTCGCAAGGGGTTTCTCAAAGGGATTTCATGGTTTGATTCGATTAGGTTGTTAGATCATAGGTAGTATACTTTTCACTGTTCTTCGTTTGGATTCTCCCTTATTGCGTAATCCTTGACTGGCCACTTAAGGATCGATTGTAGGATCATTAGAACCGCTAACGCGTTGAATCTCTTGGCCGGATATAGTTTTAAACGAGCAAACACCGAAGGATGCTTATGCATATCGGCGGTGTGTTGTGAGCTTCATTGAACCTAATCTTATAGCTGATCTTGCTGCGAAGTCGCTACCGAGAGGGGAGCGAACGAGCAGTTTAGGTTTAGGTGTTTGGTTTTCCGAAAGGAAGATCCGACCACTTTTGTGTTTGAGCTTAAGAACCAGTAGAATCGATTTGCCTAGGTCAGGTTTGCTAACCTGTAGAATCATCCCGTGAAATACCCCGAGAGATACCTGAAGCCCAGCGTTCTGTTTTATAGTTTTTATAACCCACTTTTGATTTCCATTGAGTTACTAAACCATCACCTCTCCAAAACAACCTTTCAATTTGATCGTTCTCATTCGATTTTCTATTTTATTGGATTAGTTTGAAGCATCATAGTCTCTGTGGTTCGACACCCTAAATACTACAACGCACATCTGTGCACTTGCAGGCAATAGGGTTATAAATTTAAAACTCGAAAACAGACTTTAAAACCTGTTGCATCACATATCCAAGTAGTTTGAGGTCAATCAAGACTGGAGATCAAAAATTATTTTTAAAATACTAAAATTTGATAAGTTTGGTGACAAAATAGAACAAGCATAAAAATTGGCCTTCAGTTGACCAACTCAATCGACGCACTCAGGTTGGTTGACCGGTCGATTCAACCTAGACATAAGTCTTTGGAATTTACCAACCGACGCGACACAAACCCAACCAATCGATCAACCACTCTAACCAATCGATTGGTGCTCTCCAGAATATGAAAATTTTCAATTTCTTGTAAAATTTAGCATTTAATTTCAAATATTCACATTAATCTACAGACGCACATATATAAGCTATTAAGGAACCACGAGAAAATAGGGAGAGCCGTTAGAGGTAGTTACTATATGGGTTTGATTGGTTTTTCCGCTAACACCCGCAAACGCATTTTTTGTGGGTGGTACGGTTGTTAACGTTTGGTAACAATCACGCAAAACACTTTCTACCGCTTCAAACCGCTTTTTGTTCCTCAAAATCAAAAGCTCCTTACAGCTAGCGTTTACGGTTGCAGACAGTTGCAGATAGATTTTATTCATTGAAGAAAATATTTCTGAATAATTATACATTAATAGGAAAATGTCACACAATAATTATACATAAATAAGTAGTATAAACAACATTAATAGTTTACATAAACGACAATTATATATGGCACAACTATAGAGATTTCGAGTCACATAATGGATCTTTCAGTTGGTAACAATCACGCAAAACACTTTCTACCGCTTCAAACCACTTTTTGTTCTTCAAAATCAAAAGCTCTTTACAGCTAGCGTTTACGATTGCAGATAATTGCGTGTAGATAAATAAAAAAAAAAAAAAAATACACAAAATGTATTTAAAATCATGATATATATATACACAGGACTAATGTTTACCGATTTAAGTACATTTTGTATGGGCTATAGTGTATTTATAAAAGAAACAAAAAGGGTTATAAAGTTATAAGAAGGCCCATACAATATGAGGTTCTAGATTGCCAAAGAAGTTTCTGGAACCTTTTGTCCACGTGCTTAGACAAATTGCAAGAAGAAGCTTTGAATTTAGTGTCTAGAACCTTCTTTTACTCTCAACTTATATCCGTTTCTCTCTCCTCCACGCCTTACCTCTCAAGATCACAAACTCTCTCAAACATTTTCAGAAATTCACAAACTTTCCTCAAACCAAAGTTTCTACTTTTGCTATAGTTTAAAACAGAGTCAAATTCGTGAAAAGTCGCTTTCTTTGGTCTATGGATTAGAAATGGAGCAACTTAAAGTGGAATTTGAGGAAGAAACGGTGACGTACGGTGGTTCTGCCGCGGCGGCTTCGTCGTCGGTTGGATCGTCGTCGTCTCCGAGACCAATGGAAGGACTAAACGAGACAGGGCCACCGCCGTTTCTGACGAAGACTTACGAAATGGTGGAGGATCCGGTGACGGACAAGGTGGTTTCTTGGAGCAATGGCCGTAACAGCTTTATCGTTTGGGATTCTCACAAATTCTCCACCACTCTCCTTCCTCGTTACTTCAAGCACAGCAATTTCTCAAGCTTTATCCGTCAGCTCAACACTTATGTAAGTGCCTCTTTTGCTATTTCATCCTCTAGTTTCTCCTCTTGATGCTGTTTTGTTGTCTCTAATCTCAAATTTTGGATTTATTTAGAAGGGTTTCTTAAAAAGATTAGTCCTCAGCTATAAAGGTTAGTTCATTGTGCTTTTAATTGACTAATTTCAAATGGGTTATAAAAAATTCGTTCCAAAGTATTGTTGAGCAATCGTATTTTGATCTGAGATGGTAATCATATGTTTAGGGTACCTCTATCTCTGAGTTAAGCTATAGATTGATTTTTTTTTTGTTTTTTGGCTTGACACACTGCAAAATCACCGAAAATGAATTGAAATTTTGTAGAATTGAGTAGGCTAATGAAATGTGCGAAGAAAATTGATTTAATCGCTCTGTTTTTGAAGGCTATAACACTTCAAAATCAGGGAATATGAGACAAAAAAGTTATAGAATATAGTGGCATATTGGAATAAGCAAGAGAAACTTTATCACTTGGAGTGACAATATCTCTCTATTTTTATCACTTATCTTTTGATGTGAACCCGGTTCGCACCTTACCATGAAACCTCTGTTTTTGAAAGTTAAAACTAGAATCTTGAGAGTCACGACGATAACTATTCTGCTTAGGCTCAACATCCTGACGAAATTATTGCTTGTATTGCAGGGATTTAGAAAGATCGATCCGGATAAATGGGAGTTTGCGAACGAAGGGTTCTTAGCAGGCCAAAAGCACCTCCTGAAGAATATAAAACGAAGGAGAAACATGGGTTTGCAGAATGTGCATCAGCAAGGATCAGGAATGTCATGTGTGGAAGTTGGGCAATACGGATTCGAAGGGGAGGTAGAGAGGCTGAAGAGGGATCATAGTCTCCTTGTAGCTGAGGTAGTTAGGCTGAGGCAGCAGCAACACAGCTCCAAGAATCAAGTTGCGGCAATGGAGCAAAGGTTGCACATTACAGAGAAGAGACAGCAACAGATGATGGCGTTACTCGCTAAGGCCTTGAACAAACCGAACTTTGTTCAGCAGTTTGCATTGATGAGCAAAGAGAAGAAGAGTCTGTTTGGTTTGGACTGCGGGAGGAAACGTAGGCTTACTTCTAGTCCAAGCTTGAGGGCTATGGAAGAGAGAATGTTGCATGATCAGGAGTTAGATAGAATGAAGGAGGATATGGAGACATTACTCGCTTCGGCAATCGACAATGAGTCGAGTAATTTGATGCCTACTAAGGAGGAGCAGTATTTAGAGGCTATGAATGTGATGATGGAAGATGGTAATCTAGAGGCAGAGATGGATGTGAAAGTTGAAGATTTGGTTGCTTCACCGTTGGATTGGGACAGTGAAGATCTACACGACATTGTCGATCAAATGGGTTTTCTTGGATCAGAACCTTGATCATACAGCTTAACCCATTAACTCGTCTGAATACAGTTTTACACGTCGTGGTAATCGCTACAACTTTTATTTACTTGTTGAATTGTTCTTTTGCTTTGTCTCAATGAATGCATGGAGTGTTGTGGTTTCTTGTTGTGCATTGTGTTTTTCATGTTCTGATGAATAAAAAGTTCTGATTTGATGTTATTCCTTCTCCAGATCAAGCAAAACATGTCTAGGACCTTTGAAGCTGTATTCAACAGTTAGGGGGTTGTGTATAAGAGAGAAGACCTGAATTCAGTAACTTTTGTTAAGATTTGCTTGGGAAAAGAAGACCAACAAGTTCTGTGATTGCTTGGGAAAAGAGACCAACAAGTTTTGTTAAGATTTGGTGTGTGTTTTGACATCAGTTGGTTTATATTGTTATGTTGAAGAGTCTATAAATTATGTAGGATGGTCTTTAGATTGGCAAATACACTGGTGATATTATAGAATACTCTGTTTTGTATATCTTGATTGTATGTATTATTTAGTCTTTTCATGGATGAAAAGCAAACATGGTAATTTGCAATAATTGAATATTAATAAGTAATGTTTTTTTTAATAAAAATAGATAATGTTGTTGAATCGTTGATAGCTCAATTTCTGTAATTAGTTTTGGTGAATCTTGAACTCAGGTATTAGATTATGAGTTTTAAAAGATTTGGTGGTTCTTTTTCTGTTATTTAACTAATGATTTTTAAATGTCTGACCAAATCTTATGTTATAAAAAAGTAAATTAAATTTTCTGTTATTGGAAATATTTTAAGTAGTAAAATAAGGAGAATTTCAAAAGTACTACGTTTGTGATGCCACTTTTCAGAACTACCATCAAGCGCGCATCATTTTCATTTATACGATTGACCAATCTACACTTGATTGAATGAAAGAAATGTGGGGAAAAATGTCTATAGAACAAAACTTTCGGAGGAGATTCGTCTTTGACGAGCGGCTCCAGTTTCATCCAGATTCGTCGTTTCCGACGAGCCGCGCGTAACCCGCTCTAGTTTTTTCCCAATTTGTCGTCTTTGAACAGTCTCGTCGTCGAGTCTTACAGTCTCGTTCAAACCTCGATATCTCAGATCAGCTCCAATCCAATCAAATCTCTCTTGTTAGACATCGATTTCATCATGGTAAGCCTTTACATTGATTTTTGCTTCAATAATGGTTTCCAACTAGGGAATTATATAAATGTGAGGGATTTGACTAATTTGGGTTTGAATTTCACTTGTTCTTTGTTCATTTGACAACGTTCGACTTGTATATGACTTATGTGTTCTAATATTCATAATTCTCTATCACTGATTTAGGAGTATATTGGGTAAGCAACACATAGCTTGATAATATCAAAGAGAGAAGGCTTGGTGATGCTGGTTATATAAGTTACTATTATGGTCGTACCAACAATCATGGCGATGGTAACACATCTTTTACAAAAAAGCCTAATACACTAATCATGTGTTTTGTTCTCTGCAAGACAATGGTGTGAACTCGAATGTATATGGCGAATTTAGGATTGGTTTTGATTAGCTTAGTAAATTTTCATCTTGTATCAATTTTAGAATCTTAGGATTTTCATTATTGCACTACATGGTCGATGAGAGCAAAGTACAGATTATTCACTACATTTTGGTCATGAAGTATATTGAATGTGATTGGATTCCATCACAACCCACACTCTTGAAACATCAAAACTAAGTCTAGAGGAACTTGAGGTTTTTTGGGTTTGGTTATAGCGTGGTGGTTCACTCTTTGCAGTGACTCTAATGGCTCTCTTTGTGTCAAACTTTACAGGTTTTTGTCCTTGGTGGGCAGCGGTAACGTTCTGCATCTTAAAGCCTCATAAATAGATTTGTTTTGTGTTTGCAGGTTTAATAAAGCCTTATAAAATGGATTTGTTTTGTGTTTGCAAGTGTTGGTCAATACTATTGTTGGAAAATTTTGAGGAATATGGCATGACAGAACAAAATGCCGAGCAATATAGAAGGAGTGCTACTGAGAATCAGGTATGGAAGATGTGCATTTGTTATATCGTGATCGCTTCCTTTGACTGCTTATGGTAATTGATTTAGTTGCGTCTCTCTGTGGTCTGATTACACATTTTGTCTAGAACTCAATGATAAAGAAAGAACTCGACAATTAATTCATGTCCCACTGCATAAGAGCTGTATTTGGACTGTTTATAAGAACTTTCAGCTTCCTTTCAGGCATCTGAAGATTCTGGAGATATAAACTTGCGCCACTTTTCTGTTTACGCATTCGCTACCGGTCTGATGTTCAACGATGGAGTAAAAAGACTGATGTCAGTTATTTCTCCTTCTCTGCTCACTTTTTTCTTCACATATTGCTTAACTATATTCTTACCTGTAACAAAAAAGACTGAACGTGATGATTGATGAAGGATTTTGGTGATGTTTTCTGGTAGGAGCTTTAGTCATAACTTCTCTCTTGTTCGATGACTAGATCACATCCAAAATGAATGTGTTTTAAGACAATGCTGGCATGTGTTGAGTAGGACTTTTGATATTCTTGATCAGTTGGTTATGGAGGTTCCATTTATAATATTCTTAAGAGAAAGAAGCTAATTTTTTTAAGCTACGAAGAGGTGATAATATGTTGTGATTGTTTTTAATGACCTGACTATTTTGGAATTTATCTTTTGTGAAATTAAGGAGTGAGCTTAAAACATGGTCTCAGAGACTCGTCACTCGCCAAAGATGTCACTGAAGTAAGCTCTAAAGGCTCTGCTTTTAACTTTGTTTCGTTTAATGTTTTTATTTTAGAGTTCCAATTATTTTAATAACAATTTAAAAATCTTCTTTTAAATCTTTATAAATGAGTAATTCATCATTTTGACAAAAGAACGTTTGTTACATTAAGCAATAGAAGTATAATCAAATAAGCTTTCCACAAAACACAGACACTTGGCTGCTGCATAATCAATCATACTATAATCAATCCTCCTATAACAAATCCCGCAACAAAGGGAATCAAGTACAGTTTTTTTTAAACAAAAACTCGAAAGCAAAAACAAACAGAGCTCTGAACTTTGGTGAACAACCTGTCTTTGACACTTGAGCATGGTTCCATCATCTCAAGCGCAACATAGCCAATAGAGCCTTCAGTCACTTTGTATAGATACTGTAATGGAGTGTTCCCTATTAACTAAATAATAGATCGCAAGAACTTGTCGATGCGTATAACCACTAGACACATATTTGATTATACTTCTATTGCTTAATGTAAAAAACATTTTTTTTGTCAAAATGATGAATTGTTCATTTATAGAGTTTTAAAAGGAGTTTTTTAAATTGTTATTAAAATAATTGGAACTCAAACTAGGGATCCTAAGAATGTGCATATGTGACCATTAAGTCACACACATATTTGATTATACTTCTATTGCTTAATAACAAAAATGTTTTTTTTTATCAAAATGATATATTACTCATTTATAAAGATTTAAAAACATATTTTTAAATTGTTATAAAAATAAAGTGGACTCAAACTAAGGATCCCAAGAACTTGCAGATGTGTATAACCACTAAGTCACACACATATTTGATTATATTTATATTGTTTAATGTAAAAAACGTTTTTTCAAAATGATATATTATTCATTTATAAAGATTTAAAAAGAGATTTTAAATTGTTATAAAAATAATTGGAACTCAAACTACGGATCCCAAGAACTTGCAGATGCGTGACTGATGATGAAGAAATCTCTGGAATATAGCATGAAGGTTAATTAGTGACTAGAGATGGATCAGTGAAAATATGTGGTAGTGTTTTTTTTATAACATTTACTTAAGTACGACCAACTGTTTATGTTGATAACTGGTCTATGTTTTATAAATCAGTGTAAAATCTTTTATAAGTCTCCCCATGTTGTAGTTAATCAAGTGGATTATTTGATTATAAGAATGATGAACAAAACTTTATAAACCCATACAACGATCTATATCCTTTAAAAAGCCTTTATAAAAAGGTTTGAAATGTTGTACGTTTATAGAGAATACGAGTTAGTCATTTAAAAATGATTTTAAAACACTTTTAAATCCTTATAAAAACTTTAAAAATAATTTTTAAAAGAGGCCTTTTATATCCCCAGGATGCTCAAACCAGGGAACCCGAGAATTTTTAACAGAGGTGTTTAACCATCCATGTTGTGTTATCATACTTCGTGAAATATGACAAGGACTTGATGCTCAACAACGCTCTCGTTGACATGTACTGCAAGTGTGGGAGCTTGGAGGATGCTCGCAGTGTGTTCAGCCAGATGAAGGAGAGAGATGTAATTACATGGAGCACTATGATTTCAGGGTTGGCACATAACGGTTATAGCCAGGAGGCACTGAAGTTGTTTGAGTCAATGAAAGCTTCTGGGACGAAGCCAAACTACATTATGATTGTTGGGGTTCTCTTTGCTTGCGGCTACGCGGGGCTCTTGGAAGATGGTTGGTACTACTTCAGATCAATGAAGAAACTCTATGGAATTGATCTTGTGTGGGAACATTATGGTTGCATGATTGATCTGTTAGGAAAAGCTGGAAAGCTCGAAGATGCAGTGAAGCTATTGAATGAAATGGAGTGTGAGCCAGATGCTGTGACATGGAGAACTCTGCTTGGTGCTTGTAGGGTTCAAGGAAACATGGTTCTAGCTGAATATGTTTTTTTGGAGATTTTTGTTTGTAAGATAGGTTCTTGTCATGTTGATAATATTATCTCCTGCATTCAAATTATTTATTAGGGTTTACGTTGGGGCATATGACACTTCGGTTCCCTTGGATTATGTCAAGAGCATGCTGATGAAAATGATGAATTACTCATTTAAAAAAATTGAAAATAGTTTTTAAATTGTTATAAAAAATAATTGGAACTCAAACTATCATTTAAAAATGATTTTAAAACACTTTTAAATCTTTATAAAAACTTATAAAATGACTTTTAAAAAGGGCTTTTATATCCCCAGGAAGTTCGAACTATGAACTTATGACTTTTCAAGAGAAGTGTTTAACCACCAAGACTATGTTGTCATACTTGTTGTACGTATGAATTTAATTTTTTTTTTTATAAAGAAGACGTATTAGTCATTTAAAAATAATTTTAAAACACATTTAAATCCTTATAAAAATTTTAAAAATGATTTTTAAAAGAGGCTTTTATATCCCCAGAAAACTCGAACCAGGAACCCGTGACTTTTCAAGCGGGGTGTTTAACCATCCAGGCTATGTTTTCAAACTTCTTGCACGTATGAATTTAATTGTTTATAGAGAAGATGTATTAGTCATTTAAAACACTTTTAAATCCTTAGAAAAACTTTTAAAATGATTTTTAAAAGTGGGCTTTTATATCCCAAGGATGTTCGAACCAAGGAATTCAAGACTTTTCAAGAGGTGTGTTTAACCACCCAGGCCGTGTTGTCATAGTTATTGTACGTATGAATTTAATTGTTTATAGAGAATATGAATTAATCATTTAGAAATGGTTTTAAAACACTTTTAAATCTTTATAAAAACTTTAAAAATAATTTTTAAAAGGGGCATTTATATCCACATGATGCTCGAACTAGGGATATCTCTAATAAGATTGTGTGTGATAACTATGAGAATAATAAAATGATTTTAAAACACTTTTAAATCCTTAGAAAAAATTTAAAAATGATTTTTAAAAGGGGCTTTTATATCCACATGATGCTCGAACCAGGGACTCAAAATTTTTCAAGAAGGTGTTTAACCACCCAGGTTGTGTTGTCATAATTGTTGTACTTTTGAATTTAGTTGTTTATAGAGAATATGAATTAGTTTTTTTAAAAATGATTTTAAAACAATTTTAAATCCTTATAAAAACTTTAAAAATGATTTTTAAAAGGGGGCTTTTATAACTTCAGGATGCTCGAACCAGGGAACCCGACACCTTTAAAGAGGGATGTTTAACCACTCATGCTGTGTTGTCATAATTATTGTACATTTGAATTTAATTGGTTATAGAGAATACAATTAGTCATTTAAAAATAATTTTAAAACACTTTTAAATCCTTATAAAACTTAAAAAATGATTTTAAAGGGACTTGTATGTCCTCCAGTATTCTCGAACCAGGGAACCCAAGATTTTTCAAGAGGGGCGTTTAACCATCTAGGATGTGTTGTCATATTTATTGTACGTTTTAATTTAATTGTTTATAGAGAATACGAATTAGTCATTTTTATTTAAAAATAATTTTACAACACTTTTAAATCCTTATAAAAACTTTAAAAATGATTTTTTAAAGAGTTTTTTATACCCGTGACTTTTCAAGAAGGGTGTTTAACCACCTACACTGTGTTGTCATACTTGTTGTACGTATGAATTTATTTTTTTTATAGAGAATATCTATTAGTCATTTAAAAATAATTTTAAAACACATTTAAATACTTTTAAAAAAATTGAAAATATTTTTTTAAAAGGGTTTTTATAGCTGTGACTTTTCAAGAGGGGTGTTTAACCACCTACACTGTGTTATCATACATATTGTACGTATGAATTTAATTTTTTATAGAGAATACCTGTTAGCCATTTAAAAATATTTTTAAAATATTTTTAAAATATTTTTAAATCTTTATAAGAAAATTAAAAATAATTTTAAAAAGTGCTTTTATATCTCTAGAAAGCTCGAACCAGGAACCTGTGATTTTTCAAGGGAGATGTTTAACCAACCAGACTGTGTTGTTATACTTATTGTACAAATGAATTTAGTTGTTTATAAAGAAGACATATTAGTCATTTAAAAATGGGTTTAAAACACTTTTAAATTCGTATAAAAACTTTTACAATAATTAGATACTTTTTTTTTCTTTTGACGGCAAGAATGAGATGTTCATAAAGTACACAACACATTATATTCGATGACCATTGAAACATAAAACTTGATGATGACCAAGCTGAATGATTACTACTACAGTACTACTCTTTCCAAAATCATAGAAATCACAACATAAAAAAGCCAAAGTTCTCAATAAGAGGTTAAGAACAAACAAATAAAACATACACAAACCCATATTGAAACAGTGGAAAACATTCATAGTGAATTGAACATAAAGAGAAGAAATAAGCTTTACACATACGAGAGAGATCAATTGCTGAGACAATGAGCCAACTATAAAAACGAGGGTAGGAAAACTTTCACTGCATCTAAGATGAAAGACAATCAGTTCGTTAAAGGTTCTCCAACCATTGTTGACTTGAAGATTCTGAGAATAATTTATTTTTCAAATTGCCTAATACTCAACGATGAGCTTAGGGATGTAAGAATTAGTCTCCATCAGCTTGGAAGGCTTGTTAAACTCCACAGGAATCACCTGTAGTAAACCAAACCGAAACCCATTGGTCATGACTCATGAGTCTCCCATATAGGTTCACAACAGCTTTTAGAGTTGAAAGAGAAAGTTCATATAAAAATAAAGGATGTCAAAAAAAAAAAAAAAAAAAAAAAAAAGAATAAAGTAAGTTTACCGAATGAGAGAACCATGTCTATGACTGTTGGTTCTCTACGAGCCGCTATCATCACCGTGCAATCTGCAAACTCATCTCTTATGATTTTCTGGATGGTTGCATCAGTATCAATCACACCACGCCAATTCCAACATCACGCTCTTTCGATGAGAGATGAGACCTTGTGTCTGGTCTCTGAAACAAGAGTTTTTATGTCTTGTTAGCAATTCCTCAATTGCTCATGTCATTGCAATATTTGAGGTATCAATCCATCTTGGAAAATTGATTCAATGAGAATACAAAGTTTGGTTTAAGCTAAGCTAAATTAAAACGTTTAAGGTGACAAGCAAATATTAAAAGCAAACTACTAATTAAGAAAGATACTACAAGGACAATTATATGAAACTAAGCCTTAATTATCACTAATCAAGTACTAATTAAGCAATTAACAACTAATCGAGATTAACAATTATCTAAAAACGAAACCTAGGGATGGAATCATTGATTTGGGAAACTAAATGGCCAACCTTACAATCATTTAAGCAACTCAAACAAGCTTTCTCTATGCCTAGAACACTAATTAAGACTAATCCATGATGTGTGGTACTAATCCCTTCACTAATCACCCTAATGAACTAATGATGTTTTAGCATTAAAATGATTAGCAAGCATTAATCACAAGTCTAAGTGGCATGATAAACACCCTAGGCAACTAATGATGTTTTAGGCTAGGAATGTAAATCTCTTATAAAGTTGGTTCAAGCATTTCATCAAACACTTGGTGGGTGTGTGAAATGCCTATTATCCAAAATAGCAAAGATTAGCTATTTGGCATTAAGAACTACTTTATAAGAAGAGAGATGAAAGAATCTATC
>JAHZTW010000001.1:328076575-328091785 GCA_020283515.1 Alliaria petiolata | reverse complement strand
AGCATCCATGATGTGTGGGAAAGGATGAGCTAGTCTCTTGGATTTGGTTTTAAGGGATTTCCTAAGTCTTGTTAGGATAAGGAAATCCCTAGATTAAAGAGATCTTGTTAGAGAGTCTCTAGACCTTAAAACCCCCAAATCCAAGAAGAGAATTAAAATGAAGTACATGATGAAAACAAACCAAGTTTTTAGTCTCCAACTTCCTTAATCATCCCAACCTTAAATCTTAGGCGGTTTACTCACAAATCATGTTCTTATCTCCTTTAAACTTAAGTTTAGAGTTAAGGAACATGACCAATGAGGTTTATAAGAAAGATTGAAAATTAAATAAATACTTGTGGAAGATAATAAAATACAAGAATTATCAAAAGATTTAAACAAGAATTAAGAAGAAAGATTTGACTTTGGAATATCTTAAATATGAAATATCTATATATAAAATACGAATTTTTAAAGAACTAAATAAGAAGAACTATAAAATTCAAGAACAAGGGAAAGCTTACAAAAACACTTAAGAAGACTTTGAAAAAGAGAATATAAAGACTTGATTGTTTACTTGATGAAAAACTGAATGAAAAACTGAATGATTATTACAAGCACACACACACTCCTTATATAGAGTTTTAAACATGGCTCTTGGCCTTAAAAGAGAGGTCAAGGGGCAAGGGACAAGGGGCAAGGGACAAGGGGCAAGGGACAAGGGACAAGGGACCTCTCTAATCCCACTTTTACTAAAGCATAAACACTTTTTTGGAGCACTTGCAAGTGGTATCTTTAGGTTCGGGTACATGGATTGATCGATCTGTATCTTTTGCACTACTGCACCGTTTGACTTGAAATCACCACCAAATTAAAGCTAACTCAATTTTCTAAAACTCTCATGAAGACTGTCGAGGCTAAATCGCAATGAAAACCCCTTCATCCGAGCTGATCGTTCAGTTAACGAAATTGGTCGCCAAACTTCCAGACGGACATGTTGTTATTTAAATAGCCGTATCTTCTGAACCACTGACCATAATGACTTGAAATAACCTCTGAACGAAAGGTAGCTCAATTTACTATGAGTTTTATGAAGATTGCGGAGGCTGAATCGGAATGGAAAGTCTTTGTAGAGTCTGATCTTTAAGTCGCTTTAGGTGGCATGGATTTGAATCGGTTGCAACATCTTGGTACAGCAAGTCAGATGACATCAATTTGCTCTCTACTTGTTCCTAGCTCATCATCTTATGTTTCCAGCTTCCACATTGTCGCCAAATCCATAGAATAACCTGAAATGATGCATATATACAAAAGAAAATGCAAATGCAAATGCAAATGTTCTAAATCCTATAAATGATCAAATACTATGATTATACTTAGCTATAAATGAAATATGGATGAAAACTTATTCTAAATGCATGATAAATATGCGAAATAAATAAGTATATCACTGAACATTGTCTTGTGGAGGACCTTGTGAAGGTTGAGGAAAACCAGGTGGAGCATTGTACTTTTGACCACCATAGTTGCCTTGGTTTCCTCCTTGGTAGTTAGACCTTGGTGCATAACCCGTTTGTTGATTGTTGTAAGGCACAAAAGGTTTGTTTTGAGTAGCTTGTGGAGGGTAGACTTGGTCTCCAGTGTTGGCTACATTAGTACTTCTATAAGAGAGGTTGTTATTCCCCTTATAGTTGTTGTTGGAGTAGTTGTTGTAGCCTCCTTGGCCACCCACGAAATTGACCACTTCTTCACACTCTTGAGCCTTAACTTGATCATCACAATCTTCTTGGTACTCACTAACAAAATGTACATGCCTTTGATTGGAAGACATGAGCATGTCCATCTTGTCATGTAGGGACTTCATTTCTTTCTTGTGAGATTCATATTCACCTCCCCTTGGAGCTCTATCATAGTGTTCATTGTAATTACCATCACTCAAGGCAAGATTCTCTACAAGCTCCAAACCATCTTCTACTTCTTTGCCTAAACATTTCCCATTACTTGCGGTATCAAGAAGCATTCGAATCTTTGGGAGAACTCCCCTATAGAGAGTGCTTAGTAGAGACTCTTGTGTGAAGCCATGATGAGGGAATTGCATTGTGTAGCCCTTGAACCTATCCCATGCTTCATTGAAAGACTCATTGTTCTTTTGAGTGAAGCTAGAGATCTCATTCCTTAACTTGGCTGTCCTTGAGCTTGAGAAGAACTTAGATAGGAATGCTTTCTTGCATTCATCCCAAGAGGTGATGGTACCTTGAGGCAAGTTTTCTCCCATTGCCTTGCTCTATCCCCAAGAGAGAAGGGAAAGAGTCTTAGCTTGAAAGCATCCTCACTCACACCATTCATATTGAACAACCCACAAACTCTATCAAAGTTATCCAAATGATCAAGGGGATCATCCATAAGCAAACCATGGAAATTGTCTTGTTAAACCATGGAGATGAAAGCTGGCTTCACTTCAAAGGTGTTGTTGTGAACCGGTGGAGGTTGAATACCATATAAATTTTGGTGAATATTTGGAGCATCACCAGCCCCAATAGTTCTTCCTTGTCTTGGCGCATGCAAGGGGTTTCCATTGCCCCTTGGAGCTTGCTCATTGCCATTATGAGCCTGGTTTGCATGCGCCATTGGTGGAGGATATTGGTCCCTTTGTTGTTCTTCCATTCTCAACCTCTCTAGCCTTGCAGCTTCCCTTCTTGCAATCCTAGCAACCCGTTCCAACTGATCAATCTTTTGAAAGCCTTAGAAGTTGTTGTCTCCTTGTGATCTCAAATGCATTCAAGGGTAAACTGAAATCTAGAAAATGAGATGGTCGATAAACACAAAAGTATTACTTAGTCTCAAACTAAACTCAAATCTTAATGATCAATCAATCCCAATATGGCAACAGCGCCAAATTGAAACAAGAGTTTTTATGTCTTGTTAGCAATTCCTCAATTGCTCATGTCATTGCAATATTTGAGGTATCAATCCATCTTGGGAAATTGATTCAATGAGAATACAAATTTTGGTTTAAGCTAAGCTAAATTAAAACGTTTAAGGTGACAAGCAAATATTAAAAGCAAACTACTAATTAAGAAAGATACTACAAGGACAATTATATGAAACTAAGCCTTAATTATCACTAATCAAGTACTAATTAAGCAATTAACAACTAATCGAGATTAACAATTATCTAAAAACGAAACCTAGGGATGGAATCATTGATTTGGGAAACTAAATGGCCAACCTTACAATCATTTAAGCAACTCAAACAAGCTTTCTCTATGCCTAGAACACTAATTAAGACTAATCCATGATGTGTGGTACTAATCCCTTCACTAATCACCCTAATGAACTAATGATGTTTTAGCATTAAAATGATTAGCAAGCATTAATCACAAGTCTAAGTGGCATGATAAACACCCTAGGCAACTAATGATGTTTTAGGCTAGGAATGTAAATCTCTTATAAAGTTGGTTCAAGCATTTCATCAAACACTTGGTGGGTGTGTGAAATGACTATTATCCAAAATAGCAAAGATTAGCTATTTGGCATTAAGAACTACTTTATAAGAAGAGAGATGAAAGAATCTATCATAGATTGCAAGATTGAACCATTAGAAATCCCTAAATCTAACCCATACCTAAGTTACTAAGGAACTACTCACTAATCATAGTTAAACCCATCAAATCAAAGATAAGAGAAAGGTTAAATATGATTAGAGAAAAGATTTAAAAGTTCAATATAGATATTGCAATAAACTTAAGGATCCAAAGCAAATACAAGGTTTTTCTCCCAAAGAGGATAAAAGTTTAAGCTATGACAAGAGAGAATAAAATTTTCCATAAAAATTAGGTCTAAAGAGTATTTATAGGAGGGGCCCATCAAAGTGACAAAAGGGATTCGTCAGTGTAATGTTCGACCAGCTCGTCAAACATCTTGGTCGAACATTGCCCCTGGAAATGTTGTTCGACCAGCTGGTCGAACATCTTGGTCGAACATTGCCCCTGGAAATGTTGTTCGACCAGCTGGTCGAACATCTTGGTCGAACATGACCAAAATCGATGTAACTTTCTAACCACGGGTCCAAATGACTTGATTCCAAAGGCAATTGAAAGCACTCTGGATCCTCTACAACCCTTAAGAAGGCTATGGAGTCTGAATCTAAGTGCAAGGCCTTCTTCCGGACCCATACATTTCGCACCTCCAAATACTCGATATGCTTCTAAGAAAACTTCTGCTTCATCTTCTAAGTGACTCCTTGCCCCTCCAAGTGCCATGCTATCTTTTTCCAACTCCATTCATGCCTCCATAGCATCCTTATCACCTGATCAAGACTCCAAATGCACCAAAACATGCAAAAGAACATGCAAAGACATCCTAGACTCTAAATGATCGAAATGCAATACAATGATGATAAATATGGATCCTAAATGATGACAAACTTACACTAAATGGAGAGAAATATGATGCAAACTATAGACATATCAGTCTCCACGTCAGTTCTTTGAGAAGTGAGAAAAAAGACGAGAGCGCCGGTGAAATCTCGCTGTCTTTGGTGTTCTTACATGAAACTACTCTCATACTCTCAAGCTCTTCCCAGCGCATAATCACTGACTCTAAACCGCTTGTTGTTAGGACTGAGAATCCTTCCAAAGACAGAAACCTCACCCTCCTGCAAGAACAAAAAGATGATCAAAAGCATGTCCTTTCACCTCATAGCAGAAGAATTCATCATTTCATAGGAAGTCTTTTCAGGGTTTGGTGGAAGTTGTTAGCTTTATGTGCAACTTCAATACCAAGTTTTAGTAAACATTTGACTAACAATCCATAAGGAAAGTGATGTTCAGCTGAGGCTCTACTGCTGAGATAACAGCAAAGCAGAATATACTGAACGTGGCCAAGATTTAACAGTTGACAAAAGCTCCTTGTGGTATGAGGGGTTGTTTACCAGTGCCACGAGAGCAACCTGCATCATAAACAAAAATAAATCTTATGCCTCAATTGTTTCAAACACAAATTTTCATTTACAAGTGAAACTTTTAAAATAAGATCAGTTTCAAATTTCTATCCTATTTTCTTCCGTTCATTCTTTACTCTAGCATGCGTAGTGGGATAAAGACACGAAAAAGTGGGAAGTTCGTACAAAGTGGTTGATAGATACTGTTATAACTCAAATCGGCTTGGTAAAAGAAGATTAGAGTTAATGGGTTTGTTCAAGAGATTCTTTTTGAGTTTAAAATAGCCGGAGCTTTTAGAGTTTATTTAGAGTTCCGATCGTCGGAATAAAAGCCGGTTACAAAGGTCTCTCCCGAGAAAAGACTGATCCCTTCATGTTTCGAATCCCTCCTCTATTTATAGAGAACACACCTCATAATCGGGCGGTCCCTATCGATTTGATCGAAGGGTTCAAATTTAAATATATGACTTTAAATATATTATTTAATCTGAGTGGAGTCTGCGCTCTGACTGAGTGTGGTCTGCGCGCTGATTGGGTGCGGCATGGCGCTGATTGAGTGGAGGCTCTGATGGATCGTGCCGTAAGACTGAGTGGAGGCTCTGACGGATCGTGCTGTAAGACTGAGTAGGAGACTGAGTGGAGACTCTGACGGATCGTGCCATGCCGTCAGGTCGGTCAGCTCTAAATGCCTTCAGGTCGGCCCTTGATGGAAACCCCTTTTGGAGGAGTTTCTCGAAAGGTGGTCGACCAAGAATCTTCCCGTTTGTCCATAGATAGCCGACCTCGTGCTTTCTCTATTTTCCGAGAGATGGCCGACCTGGCGCTTTCTCTGGATAAGCGAGTAAACTTGTTCTACTTATTTTTCATAGCCGACCTAAAGTTGCGATTGCCAACAGTAGGGTTTTTAACTGGGCCGATCTGAATTCAATCAGACTTTTTTAGAGGGGATATGAATCCCGACTCTAACAGTTAGTCCCCCCCCCAGTTCGGCAAATGAGAGTGTTTACCGAATAAAAAAGAAACAGATCGACTTGGAAATGAGGTCGGCCCTGTTAAAAGTTGAATAAAATTTATACCTTTCAATTGTCTGATCGGATGTATATCGGGGAAACCCTAGCATCAGCGCGTGAATTCCGGATCTAGCTTCGTAGGTCTGCTCGTCTAGACCTAGTTTTGCCACGTGTCACCCATGCGATGGTTGCCGATTAGAAATAACTCGAAGAAATGCGAACCGTCGCCGATGTTATGATGACTCTCGGGAACCGTTCTGGATTTCTCTATAAATAGAGCGAGAGTTCCTCATTCCCTCATTTCTGCATTTCGCGAGAGAAAAGATTGCAAGGTTAGCTCCCGACTTTCTCTTCTTTTTTATTATATTTATTTCGCCGGTAATCTTTCTCCGCCGTCTCCATTCGTTGTTCGGCCGTGATTTCTCCGATTTGCTTCAAGATCCACCGCCGTGTTCTTCGAAGATGTTGAAGATTTGTTCAAACGAATCTGGGACGAAAAGATCCAGATCGGCGTTTCTCTGGATGAATTCCTCAGAATGTCGAAGGAAGACGTGATCGCTCAAAGCTGATCTAAAGGGAAGAAGGTTGCTTCCTCCCCGAATCGAACCGATTCTGGGTCGGATGAAGAAAATGAAGCCGAATTTGCGGTGAGGAAAGCTGCAGCGGAACGTTTCATCACCGACCAGATCGGGACCGTTCAGAGGAGTGATGGCGAGGCATCGACTCGTGCCCCTTTCTTAATCCCTGAGCTTCATGATGAAGACGACCGATCAGAGGGGTCTGGCGCGATGGTGATTTATCACGAAGATGACCGATCAGGCGCGATGGTGTCCCATGATGAAGACGACCGATCTGGAGGATCGAATGAGATGGATATATGCGACGACATGAACATCTTATTTGTAGAGGAATACGCGAATCGGTTCGGCATCATTGATCTGAACCCGAGGGTGAAAAAGGTCCGACGAAAGAAAGGGGAGCCGAAGGTCAAGCCGGTAGCCAATAACGTACATGGGGTTTTTCCAACGAAATCCACCATGGAATCCTTGATTTCTCTGAAGGAGGAATGCAGCATTGATCCGGAGGTCATCTTCATGGTCCCTAGTCCGTCTGAACGGCCATGGGATGCTCCGCCGGGATGGATATGTCTCTACGAGAGCTTCTTCCGGAAGTTCCATCTGTGGTTTCCTCTCTCTCGTTTATTACTGGAGTACGCCGATAAGAGAGGGTTGCCAATCTCACAGTTTTCACATTCTACCATCCGTCTGGTCGTCATCCTTCTTTACGTCTCGGTCAAGCATAAGATCTGTAACATCCCCGATCCTCGCTAGGATCGCCGGGACGGACCATGGTCGGGAATGGGGAAGAACTAGTTGGATAAAAACCAAGTTGTATCTGTTCCATGGTCCGAAGTGTGGGCTAAGTCGAATGGGAAAGGACTTAGCCGAATAAGGGAGAAAAGACTGAGAAAAGGTCGGGAAAAAGAAGGAAAGTAGCTCAAGTGAATGTGCGGCAGTTGGGATAGCTAGCCGGGAGCTCGACTCAGCTGGACCGAGTGTTCGATAAGGTTGATCCACACACGTACCAAGTGTGCGGGACGGTGGTGGCAGTTACTTAGCGAATGGACGTGGCATCCGTTCGTTCAAAAAGGGGCGGTTATCAACCATTCTCAGCCACAAATCATATATAAGGGATACTTTAACGATTTTCTGCGCACACAACGCATACAAGGGAAAATATCCAGAGAAAACACGAAAATAACCGAGGGAAAAAAGATATAATCGAGAAAGGAGAAGAGATCGCCGGACGTGTTCGTGGCTAGTCGAGCGATTTTCAGATATTGTACGGATCGCGAGAAATAAATCCGGGAGGGATAGTCGGCCGAGAGGATCGAATCAAGATGGATCCATCTGCGACTAAGGAACGGGAGAAAACCGTCAACACACCGGAACGAGCGGCAAAGGTGAGTGCTGTTGCCGTAACCTAGACAATGAATCCACGACTATCGGTTTGCCGAGACAGTTATGGATTGATTAGACGGTTATCCGGCCAAAACTCTAACTACGTGGTTATTATTCGCATTTCTGCTTAACCATTTCGTTGATAGATCGATCGTAGTCGATCGGATTCATACATTGGTGACTACGGCCCTTCGGCCAGTCACGGCCGGCCGTACCCGTTCCACTAATCTCGGCTATTCGCGGAATAGTTGTGATAATTGGCAACAATTATGGCTATTGGCAACTAGTCGCGGTTTGGCTGAGAACGAAACGGATATATCCGGGATTGGTACGCGCATGGTTTGGCGGGTGACTTGGGAATCGGATAGAATCCACCAAGGCTCGGCTAAATCCTATGCGGTTATCTAAGGCTCGGGATAAGCTCGGATAATAAGGGATTCTATGGAACATATTAAGGAATGGGATCATATAGTCATTGATAGGCGAATATCCGCATTCACTAAGTAAATATAAGATTACTTACGCCTCTTTGATTTCAGGGAATGATGGTGATCGTGGTAAAGACTTGGCTTAGACGCGCGAGACAAGGGCTAGGAAGTATGGGTGGTGTATTAGACTGGATAGACTAGGATCGAACACTTGTAATAGCCTATAGTGCAAACTCTAAAAGTTGTATCGAATCCTTTGTTATATAAATAAAAATCCAGTTCTTTGTCTAAATCTTGCATACCGACTCTACTATTTATGAATCTCAGAATGACCAATGTTAATGAACCTCGTTTAAAGAATAGACCTTAAAAACGGACTGAATGGCTCGTGAACACTTACGGTTTACGGGTGGAAACAGCCACTCGGACTTAGAGTCCGGGTTGGGTTGTTTCAAGATCCCTCTGAGTTATGCCGCATTTCACGCGATGACATTGACGAGGAGGAATAAAAAGTATCTGAAGTACCGAGGCTCGTATCATACGAGTATGAAGCCAAGGTTCAACATTGTCACCGGCGGTCATTCTTCTAAAGTCGGGAACTGGCGCGATCACTACTTCTTTATGCTAATCAATGATGCTTTCGTCGTCGATCGAGATATACCGATTAGAACGAGATGGGGAAAGATTACCGGTTAGGAATCTTTGTTTGTGATTTCTATATAGGGACCAATATCATTTCTGATCGTCCTTGTGCTTTTTTGCAGGTTATAACTCTATCGCCTTTGTCGACGATCCCATCGACATCTACGAGATTGAGGAACGCTTTGCAGCGCTTACTGCAATCACTTGGCCGAGCATCACCGAGGAGAAACTCGCGAGAACTCAAGGTTAGTAGTCGACATGGTCTTACAGTAGGGTATTTGAATTTGTTGCCGACCTGATGGTAACCTATGTGCAGCTGCGCTAGTCCGAGCCCAGCGTAGGAAAATGAAAGCTCGTCCGTTGGCCGACTTGTCAGGCGACCTGGAGAACGTCTTGGGTTCTCCCGCTTCTCTCCCTACGACTAGTCAGGGTCAGGTCATCATGGCTAGGGACCAGGATTCACAAGAGGATCCTTCTGCGATAGCTCCGAAAGATGGCGAGGCCGCTAAGGAGACCGAGGAGCTTGTGGAAAGGCAAGCAAAGAAAGCTGAGGCTAAGAAAGCTGCCAAGGAGGCTGATAAAGCCAAAAAGAAAGCCGAGGAGAAGAAGCGTAAGAAAACCCCGGAGACGGGCAAAGAAAACGAGGTAGCCGACCAGGGTACAGAGGGAATTACTGACGAGAACGTCAACTCTACTGGCCCGAGTGAGGAGGCGCCTGTGGGGAAGGGACCTCGGATTGAGAGAGCTCTCCATCCCTTCGGCTTTTCATACGACTATCGTGGAGATGGGCTGATCACAAGCGACCCAATGGCTTGTCTCGATTTCTTCCTCAAGCTCAAGGATCATCCAAAAGGGCCTTCTACTAACGCATCCGGTCTTATCCGGAAAGAGGATATTGCGCGGTTCGCGATGGAACAGGCTCGGGTAATTTTTGCGTATTTCTGCTATTCCGATTTCTTTTTTGCATTTGTGTTTAACAGAGATGGTATGTCGTCTTGTTTTTCACAGGCCCTTAGCACCACGCTAAACGTAATGTGTGGTTACGACCGTGATGCGAAGAAGCGTGCGGATAATCAAGCCAAACTGGAGTCTCTTAAGGAGGCTCTTGAGTCGGAAAAAGCGAGGTGTGCCGAACTGGAAGTTGCGGAAAAGGAGCTTGAATAGGAGAAGGAAAAGTCCGCGAGACTCGAGCGGGAAACTAGCGAGGCCGAGGAGTCTCTGAAATCGTCCCAGGAAGAGGCAGAAAAATGGCGAGGGGCTGCGAGTCGCGCCGTCAAAAAGTTGCAGCAGGAGAAAAATTCAAATCACAAGATGTGTGAGGCTGCCAGGGACGCGATGAGGAGGGTTAATAACCATTATGCCGTCCTTGTTGAAAAGATGAAGAGGCACTTGGCTCAGAGGGAAGAAGCCGAAACGATTATCGCCACCACAACTCAGTGGAAAGGAGCCGAACAGGCGGTTCAGCTTTTCGAGAAGGAAGGTCTTATGCTTCCTGTCCCTGTGAAGGATAAGGTAGCCGACACTGTTCGGGACTAGGAGGCCAAACAAGACGCCTTTGAGGAGGTTAGTTTC
The DNA here is from genome assembly GCA_020283515.1 of Alliaria petiolata. Classification (NCBI taxonomy): domain Eukaryota; kingdom Viridiplantae; phylum Streptophyta; class Magnoliopsida; order Brassicales; family Brassicaceae; genus Alliaria; species Alliaria petiolata. The sequence continues at coordinate 328,081,251 of JAHZTW010000001.1, read as the reverse complement.
GAGCCTGGCGAGCTGAAAATCCTGACCCTTGACGAGTTGTTCGAGGAATAAAGACCGGTCATTCGGAAAGAGCCTTCCGCTCCGGTGCTTGTGAGTACGACTGAAGTGGAACCTCAGACTGCCGCTGTGGTCGTGACTGAGCCTGCTGAACGCGCTGCACCGACCTCGACGGAAGGAGCGGATCCTCCTGAAGCTCAGGAGATGGATGAGGGTGACGATCGGTCAAAGGGAGCCGATCAGGATGCGACCGAGAGGCGAGCAGCCGAAGTGGAAAGGACCGAGGAGACGGTCGAAAAGTCCGGGGACTGATCATCCCCAAGCTATAATTTTTATGTATTTCTTCAAGTACTTTTGTAGCCGATGTGAAATCGTAGCTTTTATGATTTTACCCGTTTTTCTTTGGCCGACTTTGGATTTGTGTAGAACTTTCGGAATATCAATGAAATTGGAATTTCTATTTTAACGAATGATCGTGTTTTTTGGAGTACGAACATGATATCGCTATACGCTATCGGCTTTTAACAATCATGTGACAAATAATTCTAAGTGTAGAATATGCGAATCTGGTCGGCAGTATTTTGAACACTTAGAAATATTATTAAGTCGACTGTAAGGCGCGACCTGGTCGGCTAAATAATATTACAAGACTTAAGTTCGCAGAACAGAATCCGGCTTTTAAAGAAAGTGTGAATACAAAACATGCGAGCAGCTCGGCTTAAGTTATTCTGTACCACTTATTTTCCTAAGTGTGAATATCAATTGCGAAACAGGTCGGCGTTCTTATCGATACCACTTAGAAAATTCTAAGTCGAATATAGATTGCGAGTCTGATCGGCTTATGTACCATATGACTTAGTGATGTGATCCCAAGTACCAACACCCCACCGACCAACCCTGTTCTAGCTATAATTACCCCACCCTTAACTAGAGCAGGAGCCAAGAGGCTAAGGGAGAACTTCAACCAAGCCGTGGAAGCATTACTTGCCGAACAAGACGTTGACGACATAACCGAGCAGCTGACGAAGTTAACCATCTCCAACACCGAAGTGCAAACCAAACCGCATCAAGAGAAGGACTACTTCATGAAGGACGGTCCAAGAAGATACATAGAAGAATGGCCACTCATCAAGCAAGGAAATGAAGTTTCCTTATTCACCATTCTCCCAACCTAAAAGCGTCCAGGTTCATCCCCTCCATCAAGTCAAACAAATCCCACCAAATCAGCCAAGGTAAGACTGAATTAAATTATATTGTTTGACTAACTTTCTTTGTTTTGTCATGATTTTCTTGCATTTATTGTTGAATTTCGAAATTCCATTAGATAAGGCAATTGTTAGCCATTTTCAATCCCTTTAATTTAGCTGCATTCATTGTAATTTGTTTCAAGACCCCTAGAAGGGCATAACTGTTTGGACTCTATATGAAGTCCCCTCACAGCCTTGTATTTTACACACAATCAATAAAGAGCAAAGCCTTTTGTTAAAGAGTTCTCTCTTCTTCAGTTTTTCTAGGCATTTGTGATTTCTGCCCAGTTTAACTTGTCTTATCATTGCCTTCACCATCAGGCTTTGTGGCGACCATCGATCAACCCATCTACCCATCATCATCCGTCCAGCCTTCTAAAGGAGTTACCTTAGTCCCTTGAAAAGGCACCATCTCTCCACTTCGACCATACTCCATTCGACCGGCTGGAAAAGAGTGACTTCAGTCCAGTTTTCAGCCACCATCATCCCCAAAACGTGCCTCAGCCTTTGAGGAACGTATCATCTGGTATTAGAGCTTAAAGATCCTAAACCAAGGTTTTATCTATCCTTTTATTCTTGCATTTTCGTTTTGTTCTTCATTTCTTTCAGAAAAACTCAAAAAAAAAAAAAAAAACTGTTCTTCGTTCTTGATTTAAAAAAAAAAAACAAAAAAAAAAGGATTTGAATTCGGTTTTGTTCTTTGCTTATTTCCTGAATCTGTTTTCCATATTAGATCATTTCATTCATACTTGCATACATTTTTTTCAAAAAAAAAAAAAATTAAATCATTGGTCCAAGCATATTTCCTTTCATTGATATTTCTTAGAACACATTCATACACTTTGTTTTATTTTTCAGGTACCAACCAGAACAAGCCATGGGTGAAGCTCCAAATCAAACCGACCTTGCCCAGATTCTTGCCAATATCCATACTTCTATGGAACTCCTTGGCGCTCGCATGGACCGGTATGAACGGCGACCACTCCGGGATCGTGCCCGAGGTGATCAGGATCAAAGGGTACATGATGAAGATGAAGAGAGCATGCCTGATCTAGAAGACGATCCACCACCTCCACGACGTTAACAAGCACCACCTGAACCCAACGGGTATCGCAACCGCCGAGACCAACCACGGGACAGACACCAAGGCGATGATTATGGCCAAGGAGGAGGCAAATATATCAAGTTGAATGCTCCAACTTTAGGTGGAAGGATCAACCCAGACGCCTACCTTGATTGGGAGAGGCGAATGGAGCACATCTTCGAATATTATCAATATTCCGAAGTAAGAAAGATATCACTTGCTGCTGCCCAACTTATTGATAATGCTCATGCTTGGTGGGATAGGGATGTTGCGGACAGGCGAAGGCATCAACACCCCCAGATCAATACCTGGAGAGATACGCGGTTCAGCCTAAGGAAGAGATACGTTCCAACTCATTACCACCGGGATATACAAAGGAGATTCCGCAAAATGTCTCAAGGGAGCAAATCGGTGGAAGAGTATTTCGAAGAGTTCGAAAGTCTTAAAAATAGACAGGAGATTGAGGATTCGCCAGAGACTCAAATGGCGCAGTTTCTGGATGGACTTCAAGATAGGATTGCCCGGAAATTGGAAAGGCAAAGCTACCATGACTTGGAGGAGCTTCTGCACTTAGCTATCCAAGCCGAGCAACACATCAAGAGGAAGATAGCCGCTACTAGCCGGAACAAGACGACTTGGACTCCTCAACGTAACCTAGACAAGGGAAAATCCATAGCGACGGATCCCAAATTCAAGAAACCAGCGTTCAAACCAGAGCAAGGTAAGTCCCAAACTCAACAAATTACTAGATCTCGTGACATTACTTGTTTTAAATGTCAGGGAAAGGGACACTATGCAAGAGATTGTCCCAATCAAAGGGTCATGATTCTCAAGGCTAATGCAGAGTATGAGTCCCAAGATGAAGAAGAAGAAGAAGAGCTACTGCACTCCGAGGATGATGTCACTAACTATCCTGAAGTAGGAGGAATACTTGTTGTTAGGAGAGCTCTTAGTGCACTCTTTGATGCCGAGGCAATCCAAAGAGAAAACATCTTTCACTCTAGATGCACCATAAACTCCAAGGTATGTAGTTTAATTATTGATGGTGGTTCTTGCACTAACGTGGCTAGCAAGTATTTGGTTGATAAGCTAGGGTTGGAAAAGACCAAGCATCCTCACCCTTACAAGCTAAGGTGGCTCAACGATGAAAGCGAGCTCAAGATAGCCGAACAAGTCACTGTGCCATTCCAAATAGGCAAGTACACGGATACTGTTGTGTGTGATGTTGTCCCCATGCAAGCCGGACACCTCTTACTAGGGAGGCCGTGGCAATTTGACAAAGAGGACATGCACAATGTGCGGACTAACTACTACAGCTTCATCCACAACAAACGTAAGCATAGCACCCCTCACCCCTCAAGAAGTACACGAAATGCAGAAAGCAATGTCAAAGGCAACCGAGGTAAGTAAGACCAGTCTTTACGTTTCACCTAGCAAAGTGATTAAGTCATTAGAAATGAAAGAGCAGGTGCTACTAATGGTCTTTAGAGAAGGGTATTTTTCAGGAACCGAGGAGGACAAACATCCGGAAGAAGTACTTAAGCTGTTAGAGGACTTCAAAGACGTTTTCCCTGAAGACCTTCCCACCGGCTTACCACCTATCCGAGGGATTGAGCATCAGATTGACCTTGTACCCGGAGCCCCGCTACCCAACCGACCAGCCTATAGAGTCAACCCCGAGGAGGCTCAGGAACTAGAGAAACAAGTTCAAGACCGGATGAGCAAAGGTTATGTCCGTGAGAGCCTTAGCCCGTGTGCAGTACCAGTCCTTTTGGTACCCAAAAAGGACGGCACATGGAGAATGTGCATAGATTGCAGGGTCGTCAACAACATCACCGTCAAATATCAGCACCCCATTCCGAGATTGGACGATATGTTGGATGAGCTCAGTGGCGCCACCATCTTTTCAAAGATAGACCTGAAGAGTGGCTACCACCAAGTCAGAATGAAGGAAGATGACGAATGGAAGACCGCATTCAAGACCAAGAGGGGTCTATATGAGTGGCTGGTCATGCCGTTTGGTCTCACCAACGCACCAAGCACCTTCATGAGGCTCATGAATCACGTTCTACGGGCCTACATCTGTAAGTTTGTTGTTGTGTATTTTGATGATATTCTAGTATACAGCACTAGCTTGGATGAACACCTTAGTCACCTTGAGAAAGTTTTAGAAACTTTAAGGCTAGAACAATTATATGCTAATCTCAAGAAATGTGTTTTCTGCACTGATCAATTGGTATTTTTAGGCTTTGTTGTTAGTTCACAGGGTCTAAAGGTGGATGAAGAGAAAATCAAAGCCATACAAGACTGGCCCACGCCAACCACCATTGGTCATGTTCGGAGTTTTC
>JAHZTW010000001.1:328039225-328075126 GCA_020283515.1 Alliaria petiolata | reverse complement strand
ATTTTTAGGCTTTGTTGTTAGTTCACAGGGTCTAAAGGTGGATGAAGAGAAAATCAAAGCCATACAAGACTGGCCCACGCCAACCACCATTGGTCATGTTCGGAGTTTTCACGGCCTAGCAAGCTTCTACCGACGTTTTGTCAAGGATTTCAGCACCATTGCTACTCCTTTGACTGCGGTGATCAAGAAGAATGTTGCTTTCACTTCGGGGCCGAAACAGGAAGAAGCTTTTCAAAAGCTTAAAGATAGCTTTACCCATGCACATGTCTTAGTTTTACCTAACTTTGACAAAACGTTTGAAGTTGAATGTGACGCTTAAGGTACAGGTATTGGAGCTGTCTTAACTCAAGGTGGGAAACCGGTTGCCTTCTTCAGTGAGAAACTAAACGGAGCTGCACTCAACTACCCTACCTATGACAAGGAGCTCTACGCCCTAGTAAGGTCTTTGGAGACATGGCAGCATTACCTCCTTTCCAAGGAATTTGTCATCCATACCGACCATGAAACGCTCAAGTATCTAAGGGGCCAGATCACACTGAAGAAACGACATGCAAAATGGCTCGAGTTTGTGGAGACTTTCCCCTACGTGATCAAGTACAAGAAGGGCAAGGAGAACATTGTAGATGATGCCTTGTCCCGGAGGCATGCCCTGATTTCCACCATGGAGGCCAAGATAATGGGATTCGAGCATCTCAAGGACTTATATGGCAACGATCCAGACTTTGGAGAGCTCTACCAGCAGTGTACAAAAGGTGCTATTGGTCCTTACTATAAACATGATGGTTTTCTTTTCAAGGACAAAAGATTATGCATTCCGCAGAGTTCGATGCGAGAGCTGATTCTTAGAGAGGCCCATGGAGGAGGCCTTATGGGACACTTTGGAATGCAAAAGACCAAAAGCATTGTCGACGAGCACTTCTACTGGCCGCACCTGAAAAGAGATGTGGAACGGTTCTGCTCCAAGTGCATCATCTGCCTAAAGGCAAAATCCAGGTTGCACCTTCATGGTCTTTATATTCCCTTACCTATTCCTAACATGCCTTGGGTAGATGTGTCTAAGGACTTTGTTTTAGGACTACCCAAGATCAGAGAGAAGGACTTCATATTTGTGGTAGTAGACCAGTTTTCCAAGATGGCACACTTCATCCCTTGCAACAAAACCAACGATGCCACACAGATTGCTGACCTGTTTTTTAAGGAGATTGTCAGAATTCACGGGTTGCCAAGGACCATCGTCTCAGACCGGGATACCAAATTCCTAAGTCACTTCTGAAAAACCTTGTGGAGGAAGCTCGGGACTAAGCTTCTCTTCTCTACCACGTGCCACCCCCAAACCGATGGACAAACTGAAGTCGTGAACCGCACACTATCCACCCTCTTAAGGGCCACAGTCGGTAATAATTTACGAAATTGGCTTGAGTGTCTTCCTTTCATTGAATTTTCTTATAACCGAACACCACACTCTACTACTAAATTCTCTCCTTTTGAGCTTGTGTATGGTTTTAAGCCTAGCACTCCCTTGGATTTCGTGCCATTACCCCATAAGGAACAAATCAGCCAAGATAGAAAAGCCAAGGCCGAATTTGTTAAGAAGCTACACCAAAAGGCCAAGGAGCACATCGAGAAGAGGAACGAGCATACCGCAAAACATGTGAACAAAGGCCGTAAGGAAGTCCACTTTGCACCAGGAGATTGGGCTTGGCTACACATGAGAACCGAAAGGTTTCCACACCAAAGGAAGTCCAAGCTGGCACCCAGAGGAGACGAACCATTTAAAGTTGTTAAAAAGATCAATGACAACGCCTACCAGATTGCTCTTCCAGGTGAGTTTACGTTTCGACAACATTTAATGTATCTGACTTAGCTCTTTATGATGCAGATGAAACAGTTCTGAGGACAGAACCTTTACAAGAGGGAGAGGATGATGTGATCCCAAGTACCAACATCCCACCGAGCAACCCTGTTCTAGCTATAATCACCCCACCCTTAACTAGAGCAGGAGCCAAGAGGCTAAGGGAGAACTTCAACCAAGCCGTGGAAGCATTACTTGCCGAACAAGACGTTGACGACATAACCGAGCAGCTAACGAAGTTAACCATCTCCAACACCGAAGTGCAAGCCAAACCGCATCAAGAGAAGGACTATTTCATGAAGGACGGTCCAAGAAAATACATAGAAGAATGGCCACTCATCAAGCAAGGAAATGAAGTTTCCTTATTCACCATTCTCCCAACCTAAAAGCGTCCAGGTTCATCCCCTCCATCAAGTCAAACAAATCCCACCAAATCAGCCAAGGTAAGACTGAATTAAATTATATTGTTTGACTAACTTTCTTTGTTTTGTCATGATTTTCTTGCATTTATTGTTGAATTTCGAAATTCCATTAGATAAGGCAATTGTTAGCCATTTTCAATCCCTTTAATTTAGCTGCATTCATTGTAATTTGTTTCAAGACCCCTAGAAGGGCATAACTGTTTGGACTCTATATAAAGTCCCCTCACAGCCTTGTATTTTACACACAATCAATAAAGAGCAAAGCCTTTTCTTAAAGAGTTCTCTCTTCTTCAGTTTTTCTAGGCATTTGTGATTTCTGTCCAGTTTAACTTGTCTTATCATTGCTTTCACCATCAGGCTTTGTGGCGACCATCGATCCACCCATCAACTCATCATCATCCGTCCAGCCTTCTAAAGGAGTGACCTTAGTCCCTTGAAAAGGAACCATCTCTCCACTTCGAGCATACTCCATTCGGCCGGCTGGAAAAGAGTGACTTCAGTCCAGTTTTCAGCCACCATCATCCCCAAAACGTGCCTCAGCCTTTGAGGAATGTATCACTTAGATATTGCGAATCAGGTTGGCTTATACACGGTGAAACGTGGTGTAAGGACGCATGCAAGAGGACTTGGCTTTTGTGCCGAACTGGGTGGATTAGACCCAACTTTAGGTGAATCGGACTTCTGATAAAGGGGACGATATGAAAGGATAATGAAATTTGAAGTAGAAATCTTCGTTTTATTAACGAAAGAACAGCCGAACAGGCCTTACATAGTGTTGGGAATAAGTCCCCCTTTTTTTATTGGGGGGAGCAGTTGTACCCGTCGTAGGACGGGTTGCCTACGTACCCCTTTCGGGGATCAAACCGCTCTGTAGTTCTTAGTGCACATCTTTTTTTTCTTTTTTTCTTTTTTTTTTTTGGTGGCGTAATAATAATATTGCCGACCTCAATTGTAGTACCGTTTGAGGCTCATTGAGTTCCAGGCTCGAGGAACTTCATCGCCGGCGATGGTTTCAAGTCGAAAGACGACAGGTTTGACGACCTTTGTGATGATGTAGGGACCTTCCCAGTTAGCGCCGAGCTTGCCGGCGTTCCGTTCCTTATTATTTTCGTAGACCTTTCGAAGGACTAGGTCGCCTTCATCGAAGTGTCGATTATTAACCTTTTTGTTGTAGTATCGCGCCGCCTGATTCTGATAATTCTGCATTCGGAGAAGAGCTTGGTTCCTTGTCTCTTCGAATGTATCGAGGTTGTCAATCAGCATTGCGTTGTTGAGGTCGGGGTTTTCCGGGAGGACTGTTCGGCGTAAGCTGCCGACATTAACTTCAGCTGGCACCATTGCTTCGCATCCGTAGGCTAGGGAGAAGGGAGTCTTTCCCGTTGCGGTCCTCGGTGTTGTACGATGAGACCAAAGAACTCCGTCTAGCTCATCGGCCCAGAGACCCTTCTTTGTGTCAAGACGTTTCTTGATTCCGTCCAGGATTGTTTTGTTAGTTACTTCGGCCTGGCCATTGCCTTGCGGATGTCTAGGTGTGGATTTATTGAGGCGGATCTTCCATCGGTCGCAGAAACCCTCGAAGTTTTTGGAGATAAACTGCGAACCGTTGTCAGTAACGATTTCGTGAGGTAGGCCATGACGGCAGATGATATATTTCCAGATGAAGTTCTGGACCTCCTTATCTTTGATGCTGGTAAAGGCTTTAGCTTCGACCCACTTGGTGAAATAATCCATCATGATGAGCATGTACTTGCGTTGGCGAGATGAATAGTCAAATCAAGATGCTAAATCATGTTTCTCTCTCTAAACTCTCTCTCTCTAAACTCTCTCTCTCTAAACTTTCTTTCTTCTTCCCGATTCTGGATCGAAGATTTTCCTTCTCGTTCTCAATTCGGGCATCTTTTCCGACGGTTTTGTATCCGATTTCCATGGAATCTTGTCGTCGGTTTTTATCCGTTGAGCAGTTACTCTGGCGGTTATCAAATTTTCATCTCTCTTCCAAATCCAAAACAGCCATCGCTGTTCTATATAAATCCCAAATCGACAACCAGAAGTTTCTCAAATCTCGTTCCCATGAGTGGCAACTTACGTAAAAAACTACAGGATATTGATCTGGGAGTCGATGAAGATCCAATTGCTCTGCCGGAATCTGTTTGTGCCCAAGTGGTGCGAGCGAATCGGTTTGAAATTATTGGAATCTTGTTGAATCCCAGGAAGCAGAACATGCGCGCTTTGATTGGCCAAATACCCTGTCTCTGGGGAATGTCTGATTTCGTCACTGGCTGAATCATTGAAGCAACAAAGTTCCAATTTGTTTTCCAATCCGAAGAAGCGGTCAATCTTATACTCAGACGCGGCCCGTGGTCATTCAATGAGTGGATGCTTGTTATGCAGAAGTGGTCACCAAACTTCGACGAAACGACACTGCAAATTATTCCCTTCTGGATCCAAATCCGTGGGATTCCACCACAATTTCTCAACCGCTCATTAGTGGAATACATTGCCGGAAAATTGGGAACGGTGGTGGATGTTGATTTTAATGAAGCGGCCCATGTTGTGGAATTCGTTCGCATAAATCTTGATTGGAACATCCACACGCCACTCCGTTTCCAACGCAATTTCCAATTCACCTCGGGAGTCAACACTACACTCAAATTCCGGTACGAGCGTCTTCGCAAACTTTTGTATCAAATGTGGCATCCTGACTCATGAAATAAAAGAATGCCCTCTTCTCACCAATGTCGATGACCGTGATGACCCTCCCGATGATGATAATGATGATGCAAATGTGGATGCTCCTACCAACGCCCATGCTAACATTGCCAGAGATTTACCAACCTCGGTATGGGACATTACACCTAATGCAACCTTTAGTTCTCTGGTGAAAGACGAGGCACCTTTTGAGATCAAAGAAGACAGGGATATGATCTCCGAAACATGGCGCTACCTGGAGGCCAAAATGGAGAAAGGAAAATTCACAGAGAGCGAATTCACTACCCTTCTCAAAGACTATGCAAACCAAGAAGAAAATTCTGCCTTTGATACCCCAAAAAGAAAAAAGGTTCAAGCGATGTTGCGACAATACGACAATGCCGAATCCAGTTTCATGGCAGATGCCTACCATCGTGGATTTACTGATGATTCCATACCATCTATCCCAGGTATCATGACCCATGGTGCCTATTTTTATGATAATTGCTCTGACATGTCATCTGAATTCGATGCATTCATCTGTGATAAGAAGGGCGAGACTCATCACCCCCCTACAGCGATTAAGCGCAAACAAGATGATGCTTTCTTTCAAGCAAACACTGGTGACAGACAACAACGAAAGCGTCAAGCAACGTAAATCATTATTGATGATGATCGGAGGGTCCTGTTTCCGATCAAACAAGAAATCCCTGATGACTCTGAAGATTCATACAGCATCGATCAACCACCAACAAAACAAGGGGACATACTCCCCTTGCGCCTCTGAAGAACACCATCAAGTTTCTTTCCTTGAATTGCCAGGGATTAGAAGCACCACTGACAAAAGATAGACTCAAGGACTTATGTCGTAAAATCTCCCCTGATCTTTTGTTTCTGGTTGAAACAATGAATAGATGTGATGTTGTTCGTGATACTTGTACTCTCTTAGGCTTTGATTTCGTGTTTACAGTCCCTCCACAAGGACATAGTGGGGGACTTGTTATTTTCTGGAAAAAACACATATGTATTTCTCCGTTGTATCATTCTCCCATAATGATTGATGTTTCAGTTCAATGCAATGAAATGGTTTTTTACTTGTCTAGTGTTTATGGTGATCCAAACCAATCCTTAAGACATGGTTTATGGGAACGCATTGAACGACTTAATGAAACAAGGACAGGCCCTTGGCTTCTCATTGATTATTTTAATGAAATATTATCTAACAATGAAACATATGGTGGCCCTCAACGGCATGAATGCACTTTTCTGGATTTTAGAAACATGTTCAATTCCTGTGATTTCCATGACATCCCACACAAAGGAAATCGCCTCTCTTGGCGGGGAACAAGAGGAGATCACAATGTTAAGTGTTGGCTTGATCGAGTGATTGCAAATTCGGAATGGATGATCATGTTTCATGGCTCTGTTGCTGAATTTAAAGGCTTTTGTGCCTCTGATCACCAACCTGTTTTAACGGCCATTGCTTATGCTGAACAAACTTTTAAAAAATCTTTTCACTTCGACAAACGATTGCTACAACATCCGGATTTTAAAAATCATATTAATTCGAGATGGACTAAGTACTTCACAATCAGAAATCTAAGTCTCTCGGAAAAGATTACAAATCTTAGATCAGCTATGGCAACTTTCCGTCGAAAAAACAAAACCAACTCCGCAAAACAGATTGATTCCTTATTAATGGAACTTGACTTTGCCTTGACTGCAACTGATCCTACTCCCTACTGCATTCCTCAAATCCGCAGAGATTTGGCACAAGCTTATCGAAACGAAGAAACCTACTGGTATCTCAAAAGCCGAAACTCTTGGCTACAAGTTGGCGATAAAAACACAAATTTTTATCATGCTGCCACTAAAACACGATATTCCCGAAACAGAATGTTAACCATTAAAGGCGCTAATGGACAAACGTACCGAGGTGATCGACAAATTGGTAAACACGCTGCAGAGTATTTTCAAACCGTATACTCCAGTAATAATGCTAATTTCACTACCAATATTTTCAACGACTTCAAACCAACTGTCACTCTGGAAATTAACAATGTTCTTACAAGGGATATCACAGAGGCTGAAATTTTTGAGGCAATTTGTGCAATTGGAGCTGACAAAGCGCCAGGACCGGATGGCTTAACAGCTCGATTTTACCAAGAATGCTGGGACATTCTTGGTCACGATGTCACTCAAGAAATATTACGTTTTTTCGATTCTTCACATATGCCAGACAACATAAATCATACAAACATTTGCATGATTCCAAAAATAAAAGAACCTATCACATTTTCTGATTATAGACCCATATCTTTATGTAATGTGTTCTATAAGATCATCTCTAAAGTTCTTGTTACAAGGTTAAAAGGTTTTCTCAATACCATTGTCTCCAAATCACAGGCCGCCTTTGTTCCAGGACGGTTAATCTCTGACAATGTCATGGTTGCTCATGAGTTAATGCACTCCCTCCAAAGTAGGAAACGAGTGTCACAAACGTATATGGCTATTAAAACCGACATGACAAAAGCGTACGACAGAGTTGAATGGGATTTTCTTGAGAACACTATGCGAGCTTTTGGTTTCAACGATATATGGATTACAAATGGTAATCAGTCACTTTTTCAGTTCTTATAAATGGTAATCCGCAAGGACATATTATCCCGCAACGAGGGTTGCGACAAGGAGACCCACTCTCGCCTTACTTATTCATACTATGTGCTGATGTGATGAGCCATCTACTCGACCTTAGTGTTAACGACGGAAAAATAGAGGGTATCAAGATTGGGAATGGGGTCCCAAGGATCACACACCTCTTTGCTGATGATTCACTATTTTTTTGCCGAGCAAATGAGAAAAATTGCACAGCTATTATGAAAATCTTTAAACTCTACGAAGATTGTTCGGGTCAAAAAATTAATCAGCAAAAATCAATGATCACTTTTGGCTCACGAATACATGGTACTAAACATGATAGACTAAAACATGTTTTGGGGATTTCGAACCACGGCCGCGCTGGGAAATATTTGGGGCTTCCGGAACAGTTTGGCCGGAAAAAACAAAATTGTTTAACAACGTTATTTTTCGAGTTAAAAACAGAACTTCTTCGTGGAGTACAAAGTTCCTTTCTCCTGCTGGAAAAGAAGTTATGTTGAAGTCTGTTGCGATGGCAATGCCGGTTTACTCGATGTCATGTTTCAAACTCCCAACCCATGTTGTATCTACAATCACGAGCATACTCACTCAATTTTGGTGGGAAAAATCGGAGGATAGTAAAAGAATTCCTTGGGTCGCTTGGAAACGCCTAAATTATACGAAAAAAGGAGGGTTGGGGTTTAAGGATTTGGAAAATTTTAATGACTCTTTACTTGCTAAGCAAGCTTGGAGAATATTACAATACCCAAACTCCTTGTTTTCACGATTATTCAAAGCTAGGTATTTTAAAGATGACCACCTTCTCGATGCTAAAGCTAGACGCTATCAATCATATGGATGGGCCTCGATACTCTGTGGCGTTGAACTTATAAAGAAGGGAACGCGCATTATCATTGGCGATGGAAAAGACATGAAAGTCTTCTCTGATAACTGGCTTCCTTGCCACCCTCCAAGACCGGCCGAAGTTAGAAATGGAAATCACTCTCTTCTTGTGAACGATTTGCTTAAAACTAACGGCACATCTAAACAATGGGATGATTCTGCTTTACTTCTCAATCTCTCCGCCGATGATATTACTCTGGCAAAATCACTATATATAAGTCAACGCAATCATAAAGATCGTATTTGCTGGAATTACACAAAAAATGGGGAATATTCTGTGAAATCCGGTTATTGGTTCCTTCGACATACTCCGGAGTTTCAAATTACTGCACCTCCAATTCCCCATGGCGATCCAACAATCAAACAAAATATGGAACCTCAATATCATGCCTAAATTAAAACACTTTTTATGGCGAATACTTTCAAAAGCAATAGGCACTACTACGAGACTACAAAGTCGTGGAGTTGCGATTGATGATACATGCATTCGCTGTGGCCTTGCACCAGAAACAATACACCATTTATTTTTTGATTGTCCTGTCTCCATCTCAACATGGAGGCGTGCTAACACACCTTTTCTTTTTCTAACAACTCCCTCTCATGATACTGAAACAAACATTGCAATGCTCCTTGGTGCACAATCAACCAATACCATGAATGAAACGGAAAAACTTCTACCGTTTTGGATTTTATGGCGTATTTGGAAATCACTGAACAATTTAATCTTCCAAAAACGATTGATCAAAATAGGTCTTGATGTTAACAAAGCACGTGCGGATGTCACAGAATGGATCAAGGCACTCCCTCTACAATCGGCATCACCCTCGGGTTCCCCTCTTAAAACAGTCTGGAAACGCCCCTCTTTAGGTTTTCTCAAATGTAATTATGATGCAGCTTTTAATCTACATACACAACACTCTACTGGTGGATGGATACTGCGTGATTCGAACGGACACAACAAATATTGGGGTGTTTCAAACCTGGGATTGACATCAACAAGTCTTGAAGCTGAAGTAAAAGCTCTACTTAGCGCCATACAAAATACATGGGTCATGGGATTTGACAACATTTGTTTTGAAGGAGATTGCCAAACTTTGGTGAACTTGCTTTCTCACAATGAATACGATATTCGTATGTCCAATTTAGTCGCAGATATTAAAGTCTGGATGTCTAGGTTTTGTAATATTGAATTTCATCATGTTAAGAGAGCTTGTAATAGGGTTGCCCACGAACTTGCTCGTTTTGGTCCACCAAATGGTTTATTTAATTCCGGGTCTGTTTATCCTCCTAATTGGATAACACAATCATTGTATTCCGATTATATCAACTCAATATAAATATAAAAAAAGAGATTTGAAGGAAAAAAAAAAAAAGTCGAATCAAGATGCTTGCTTTTCTTCTCCTTTTTTACTGCTTTAAATTCGTTAATCGGTTGAGAGATTCTTTTTGTTTGATTCTGCTAAGTTTTCAGATCTTAGTCTTGCTTTATTTTACTCTTGGGGCTTTTTATTTTGCACTGTAGCTGAGATGCTACCGTTTTCCTGCAGAGACACATGACAAATGACCTTAGACTTAACGCCGTCGAACAGGTAAGTTGGAAGTGACAGGTTCCTCGAAGTCATCTCCTTAAGCCCTTTTTACCATTCGTAGTTAAAAAAATTCTGACTTTATGATTCAGGAGAATGGAGAAGGCTTGAAGGGGCCAAGGAAAGGGTGGGGAGTTTAATCCTGTAGTTCGGGATAATTCGTCTAATGAAAGTGTTGGTGTTATCCAGTCGAATGATAAAGAGAAAACAATTGATTTTTCAGGAAGTGATGGTGGGATCATATTTTTAATCTGGCTTTGTTTTGCTTCGCTATCATTAGCTCTTCAGCTTTCTTATCTGTAGTAATCATGGGTTTCAGGAAATAATCACAAAAACAGGGAAGAACAAGTGATAGTTTCACAGCGGACGACAGCAAGCTCTGATGCAAAGGTGCTTATTGATTATAATCAACTGATTTATAGAAAATGAATTTGATGAATCTAACTGATTTTAAGTAACATGAGCGTGACGAGTGCTCATGCTAGGAAAGTATTGAATTCTAGAACCATACTACAAGATATTAGGCTCCATAGTACTTAGTTCCTCAAAACAACAAATTGCTTATTACCTTCAGCTAATCTGATTTTGTATGACTTGCTTTTGATTTTTATCGAATTTTCTCGGGGTTTCCATTTCGTTAGGGCCAGCTAGGCTCAGTTTCTCCTTCAGGTACCGGAAATGAGCACAACTATAGAAACTTGCAGCAGAACGAGCGCAAAGAGTCAGGCTCTCATTCTCAGGGGTCATTCTCGGGTTTCAACTCGGGCTCCTCTGTTCCGCTAGGAGGGTTCTTTGCATTGCCGAGGGAAAATGTTTTCCCGGAGAGACCTGGACAACCCGAATGCCAATTCTACATGAAAACAGGTGACTGCAAATTTGGTACCGTTGGCAAATTTCATCATCCTAGAGACAGACAAGCTCCTCTTCCTGACTGTCTCTTAAGACTAATGTTTTTTTATTTATTTAGCTATAAAATACGAGTTCTATCAAATTTGAGTGGTGTTCGTTAATTTAAGTGTATGATTTGTATATTCGCCTTATTGAAAATTCATATATACAACAATAACGAATGTACCTTAGTGATTATACACTTATGCAAGTCGACGTATTCCTAGTTCGAGTATAATTTTTTTATATAGATTTAAAAACTTTTTTTTAAATCTTTATAAATAAGTAATACATATTTTTTATAAACAAATAAATTCCTACATAGAACAATAACGAATGTGCCTCAGTGGTTCAAATACACGTGATTACTAGTTTGAGTATCATTTAGTTTTTCTAAGAATTTAAAAACTTCTTTTTAAATCTTTATAAATGAGTAATATATATATATATATTCTATAAACAAAAAATTCTATATACAACAATAACGAGTGTGTCTTAGTGGCTATACGCTTCTGCAAGTTTCCATGATCCTAGTTCGAGTATCATTTAGTTTTTATAAAAATTTAAAAATATCATTTTAAATCATTATAAATGACCACTACATATTCTTTAAAAATTATGCAAGTTACCAGGATCCCTAGTTCAAGTATCATTTAGTTTTTATAAAGATTTATAAAAAAATTTACTCTAGCATGCGTAGTGGGATAAAGACACGAAAAAAGTGGGAAGAGTTCGTACAAAGTGGTTGATAGATACAAACCTCGTACACAGTATCCTTGAGCCTTGGGTTGTCGGTAGGCATGTATGGAACAAGAACAGGCAGCTGGCGTAGTTGAGCAAAATGGAAAACCCACTTGACACGAGAAACACAATATGAAATATGTAAACAATAACCAAAAAACAAACGGTTAGCAAATATGAGATACTAATTCTTCAAACCTCTCCCAGGCTGAAGCAGATCCTCGTAACAATTTTGGGCATAAAGATGCTGCTTCAGCGTATTTTCTTTCCATAATCAAATGATCAAGATATTTACACCATCGACCATCTCACTGTGCAGTAGATTCTCCTCGACGAATCCGAAGATATGTGAAACGAAATCGACTTGTGACATAGCAAAATACCCGAGTTTCGCGACGGATTCAAACACCTAGAGACGAGCTTCTCGGACAAGAGAAAATTCCAATCGAAAACCTTGAGAGTCCGTATACGTCATCCCTCGAGATTCACCAGCGTTTGCAGACGAACGACAAATCGTTAGTCTGGGAATTGGGAAGCTTCTCGAGGATCTTGAGGAGGAGAGAATCGGAGAAGGAGAGTGTTCGATCGATGTCGGTGAAATTGAAATCGGAGGTTAGGGATTTGGACCTGGTTTGAGGCTCATGAGTTGTGTAAAGTAAGGGGTATTTAGGACCATTTTTATAATTAAATTGTGGTATATTTGGTTAAATGAAAAATAGTGGTAGTATTGAAAATAGCAATATCAAAAGTGGTAGTTTGGACAAATTCTTTAGATTTTAAGAGATTTGAAATGATTTTAAGATATTTTGATGGAGTTTTCTAGTTAAAAATATAAAATTTCAAATCTCATGGTTTTAGCTGTGATTTTTAATAAAAATTTAATAACAAATCATAACAACTTTCCATAATTCAACCAAATCATATAAAAACTCATTAAAACCCAAATCATTGAAATCACTTCAAATGTTAAGTTGAATACAGCCCCGTACATTATTATTCTTTTGCAATAACCAAAAAATTATATTTTTTTGCGAGAAATTACGTTTTCCGGTCAAAACTGTGAAATCGCGTTTTTTCCGTCAAAACTTTAAAATCGCATTTTTCGTCAAAACCGCGAAATCGTGTTTTTCCGTCAAAAACACAAATCAGGTTTTTCCGTCAAACGTGCAAATCACGTTTTTCCGTCAAAACCGCGAAATCGCGTTTTCGTGCTAAAACTGCCAAAATCGAAGAAAATGTGATTTATAAATATTAAAAATAATAATTTTGTTATTAACTATTATGTGATGTCCATTATAAACTCATAAGTTCATGTTCTAGAATATTCTAAATTTACTTGTATTTTAGGTTTTACTTTGTGTTCAAGTAAAATCTTCTCTTGTACTCCTATATAAAAGATCTTTTATTCATTGGAATAATACAGTAACATCAATTTCTTTTATATGTTCTCTTGTTTCTTCTCTTGTTCACGATGAAAGTAAAGGCATTTTAATCATCTTTTATTAAAACTATTCAAATGGTCTATTCAAATTTAAACCTAACTGATTAAACAAACAAAGTTCCATCCAGATGAATCATTCGAATGAATAATCGAAAATGAAACGAATAACATCTCAATGCAGCATCGAAATGGATCAGTTAGATGGAGATCACAAATGATGAAACGAACAGGTCCTTGATCGATTTTAATTCCAACCTAGTTTGGTTTTTGGTTTGTTTTCTTCTTTTTTTCATGTTTTGCAAGTTCAATCGGCTTTTTTTATTTATAATCGAAATATGTTAAATCCTAAAAAATCGGTTGAATATTTGTAATTCACCAATTGCTTATTTATTTCCTCGTAGATGAGTAATTCTTTGCTCTTGTTGAATCAGTATAGGGTGAAGTTTCTCTATATTTGAAGTTTCAAGACGTTTCATATTGATTTTAGAAGAAAACTAAAATAGTTTCTCTCATTTTATTTATTAGCAAAATAGGTTTATTTATACAAAATCTTAATTTGGAGAAAATAAACTTTTTCAACTTAAACAAACCGCGCAATGCTTTTTTTTATCCAAACAAAAATTTGGTATCTTTTCCTATTTAAAAGTTTTAAAAGTTAAAAAAACCCCAACCTAAATTCTGATTTTTGTGCATAAAATAAAGTTGGCCATAATAAAATTAGTTAACCCTTAAGTTTTGCCGACTTAATGTGGCATTAAAAAAAAAAAGAACAACACAAAAGCAAAAGACATGTAATGATTTACTTTCTCTTTTATGGTTAAAATTCCAAAGTCCAAACTCGAAACCATTTCCTCCGTGTATGCCCATTTCATTTCCCAATTAAAGTATTAACAAATAATCATCAATAATTTGTTCAACTAAAAAAGGAGTGACTGAAAAAAGAAAGAGAAAACAAAAAGCGGAGAAATATAGGGAACCAAGACTATATATAATTGACGGTAAACCCCCTTTGACATCTACAAGCACTTCTTGCGAGTGCAACGATAAGTACAGGTTGTACAGCGATGGGTGGAGAAAGAAGGAAAAAAAACCGGATATTCAAAAGTTTTTATCTATTAAATAATATTTTATAAAGTTTTATACATTCAGACTGTACATACATCTAATGTTCTACTTTATTGAATTTAGATTATTTACTTTGCATTGAAATCGAATATTGGTTATATGACATATTTGTATCGCAAGTTTCTTTTTATAAAAATAATCTATAATAATCTATTATTATTTTTTCAAAAAAAAAATTCTGTTATCCATTGTTTTAAATTTTTAGTGGCAAATTATTGAACCGTTCACCTATAAATCACATTTTTTGGGGTTAAATTATTAGTGAGTTAGGTAAAAATGCTGAGTTAATCGATTTATTAGGTGGAACTATGTAATAAATCAAAAATTAAAATTTTCACCTCAATTTGTGAAATAATGGACCAAACGATCTCTACTACATCCGATGCAAAAAACGAAAACGGGGAGAGAGAAATTATCGCTTCAGGTGACATTTAATGTTTTCTAATCTGAAAGGTTTTACTCTGTAGATGCCGTCCATAACCAAAGATTTTCTGTGATATTTTTACAATTTTGTGAATAAAAAATAAAGGTTGTCGGGAGAACTAACGTCTTAAGAAGAAACGCATGGCTTATATTAACAGAAAAAAGAAAAATGTGTGTTAGCAGATTCATTTACTTCGCCATCGAAGAAGATAAAAGTGGTAACAAATTTATTTTTCCAACTACAGCGGTGTGAGTCAGAGAGATCGATCGTGAAGGTAATAACTTATATTTTGCATTAAATATTTGGATGTGTGCGGACAAAAAAGTTGGAGTTAACGTGAATTATTGGGTGGTGTTTTTTTATGGTGACTGGTTGAGAGACATTCTTTTTGTTAATGTCGGTCAGAAAAGGTTAAAACTGATTTTATAGTTCAGCATGCTGGTTGCATTAGGTTTGTATGCGGTAGGTGGAATGTGAAGGAAGATGGTAAGGGAAAACATGTTTTTGAACTTAGTCTTTACAACTACACAGTCGTTCTAGGTGAGAACTACTTGCGCATCCATCAGAAAGGTGCAGGTGCAGGTGATTCATGATCACATCAAGAGGACCCTGATTGGTGCAGGTGAACAACAAAATGGGCTTTACTAGTTTAAAGGAACGACAATAGCAGCAGCAATGCAAAACTCGGATTTGCAATCTATGAAGCTCTGGCATTGACGCATGGGACATCTCTCATCTAAAGCATTAGAGTCGTTGCCGCTTTCTGATATTCGTAGTAGTTATTTTGATTCCAAAGTTTGTGATATTTGTATATGTGTAAAACACGCAAGAGATCATTTTCCTTTAAGTTCAAATAAAATAAGTATGGCTTCTGAGATGATTCATTATGATCTTTGGTGTTCGTATCGAACTATGGCTATTTGTGAAACTCATTTATTTCTTACCATTGTCGACTACTAGTCGCATGCTGTCTGGATTTACTTACTTAAATCAAAACAAGATGCACCTCATCATCTTATGAATTTTCTTTCTCTTGTTGAAAGACAATTCTCGACCAAAGTAAAGACTGTACGCAGTGACAATGGATCAAAAATTATTTGCTTAACTGATTTTTTTGCTCAAAAGTAAATTATTCATGAAACAGCTTGCGTAGAAACAGCACAGCAAAACAGCAGAGTCGAACACAAACATACACATATTCTCAATGTTGCACGTGCTCTACGGTTTCAAGCTAATCTTCCAATTGAATTTTGGGGTTATTGTGCTCTCACATCTGGCTACTTGATCAATCGTACACCGGCTAAACTATCACAAGACAAGACACCCTTTGAACTTATCTACAATTGTCTGTCACCTCTGCTTTATCTACGAGTATTTGGCTGCTTATGCTATGTGCATAACCAAAAACATGGAGAGGACAATTTTGCTGCACGCGGTAACCGATATGTGTTTATCGGATATCCATTTGCAAAGAAGGGATGGCGAGTTTATGAAACTGAAACTGGCGTCATTTCAGTCTCACAGGGTGTTATCTTCTATGAATCTGATTTTATGTTTGGAACTAGACTTCTCCTTACTGGTTTCCTCTATCTTTCCTGTTCTAGAGGAATACCATGGTGAAATATTTGATGTTTTTGACCCTCTTCCGACACAATTACCAATTTTAGTGTCAACAAGTGCAAAAATTGACAAACCTGCAACTCCAAATCCGCATGCTGAGAATGATGTTGCAACAACAGATGTACAACATAACAATGAGACTGAGTATGGTGTTGCAACGACATATGTGTAACAGAATAATGAGACAACAAAGTCTCCCATCACAATCGATGACAACATCTACAGAGGTTGCATCGTTCTCGTTTATATCATCACCTGAAAATGTTGAAGTTATAGAGGAACTTGGTCGTGGGTTTCGAAAGAAGAAGCCACCCACTAAACTAGCGGATTATGTTGCAACTATTCTCCCTAATCCATCTCCTGCAGTAACCCCTTATCCTCTGGATAACTACATATCCAGTGAACAATTTTCCACCGCATATCATGTCTATATTTTGGCAATCTACTCTGCTATTGCAATCACATATGAAGTCGTTGCACTTGAAGTTTGTGGTACTTGGACGATTGAAGACCTGCCACCGGGTAAGAAAGCTTTTGGCTGCAAATGAGTTTTCGTCTCAAGTTTCATGTTAATGGTAAGCTGGAACGATATAAAGCAAGACTAGTAGTGCTTGGAAATAACCAAACAGAAGGTGTCAATTTCAAAGAGACTTTTGCACTAGTTGCCAAGATGGTAATAATTCGTGGATTTCTTTAACAATTTGCCTTAAAAAATTGGGAAGCCCATCAGATAGACGTTCACAACGCTTTTCTCCATGGTAATCTTGAAGAAGAAGTGTTCATGAAATTTCCTCCAGGGTTTCGAACAGACGACAAGAACAAGGTGTGTCGTTTTCACAAATCTCTTTACGGTCTTAAATTGGCTCCTCGGTGCTGGTTTGCTAAGCTTGCAACAGCCTTGAAAGATTATGGATTTCAATATAATTTCTCCAACTACTCTCTATTTGTCTACGAGAAAAATCAGATTACCCTTCACGTTCTAGTTTACGTTGATGATTTGATAATCACAGGGAGTTCACTGACGGTTATCAATGACTTCAAGACTCACTTAAGTTCATGCTTTCACATGAAGAACCTTGGCGTCTTGTGCTACTAATGAGATTCTCCCTGAATCGGCACTCTTTGGTTGAGAATAGATGAACGGTTTTGGCTGAGAAGCTGTGATGATGAAATAGAAGTTGAATGGTCGATGGATATCACAGAAGTTTGCGGAATAACTTCAAGATGTCGACTCAAATTCCTTTGGATATACGCACCAAAAGAGTTTAAGGGTTTTGCTGGATATACACATCAACAAGATGATCTTCTTTAGAAAGGGTTTTTGATTAAAAAGAAAGATAAGTTTCTGCAAAGAGAATACAGAGAATATAAAGAAACAAAATAGAAGACAAGTCTACATGCAGACTGTCTTGGAAATAACAACTAAATTAAAACAGAAAAGTGCCCTCTCTCTTCCTGGCTTTATTATGGACGAAAATTGCTTCTCTTCTAATGGGTTTGGGCCTTTGTTTCAACAAATGGGCAATTGAGAAGTGAGACAATTACCTCATTAAAAACCTTGTCAAGAAAACCCATTGGGACAAAACTTGACAAGGGAAAAAGAGTATAATTGAAACACTTTTCCCATTTGTTGAAATCACTTAGCTTGAATCAAAACCAAAGTGGTTTGATAAGCTTTACCTCCAAATTCGCTGGCTTGGTCATCTTGGTCCCATATGTGATTAAGGATTTCACAAGTCTGCTTTGCATCTTCAGAAGTCTGCTGACAAGTCTGCTTTGTATTTTCTGAAGTCTGCCGACAAGTCTGCTGTTGATTTGTTGTCTCAGCTTCTTTGATCCTCTTGACTCTAGAACGAGTCATTGGTCCTTCTGGTGTAGCTACAGCATCCTCATCCACGAGCTCATCCTCAGCTACATTCTCTGGTTCAAGCTCCAAGTCTCTAGTGCTATCCATGATCATATCATCCCCTCCCTCTTGAAAAGGATTTGACCTCAAATCCGTTTCATCTGCAATAAACGGAACTAGATCAGAAACATTGAAACTAGAACTGATATTATACTTACCTTGTAGATCAAGCTGATAGGCATTGTCACTAATCCTTCTTGTTATAGTGAATGGACCATCGATCCTTGGCATTAGTTTGGACTTTCTTTCATTTGGGAACCTCTCCTTTCTTAAGTGAACCCAAACTTGATCTCCAATGTTGAAAATCACTTGGCGCCTTCCTTTGTTAGCTTGCTTAGCATAAAGCTTAGTCTTCTCTTCTATATTCCTCCTAGCATTCTTATGGATCTGTTGAATCATTTCAGCCTTCTTTTTCCCATCAATGCTAGCTCTTTCTCTCAAAGGCAAAGGGATTAGATCCAAAGGAGATATGGGATTGAACCCATAAACAATTTGAAAAGGAGAATACTTAGAAGCAGAATGCACAGCATGATTATATGCAAATTCAGCGTGAGGCAAACATTCTTCCCATGTTTTCAGGTTCTTTTTGATTAATGCACGCAAAAGAGTACCTAATGTTCTATTAACCACTTCTGTTTGACCATCAGTTTGTGGATGACATGTAGTAGAGAACAAAAGCTTAGTTCCTAGCTTAGACCAAAGAGTCTTCCAGAAATAACTAAGGAACTTAGTGTCTCTATCTGAAACTATAGACTTAGGCATCCCATGCAAACGAACTATCTCTTTAAAGAACAGATTAGCTACATGTAATGCATCATCAGTTTTATGACATGCAATGAAATGAGCCATTTTCGAAAACCTGTCAACCACAACAAAGATAGAGTCCTTTCCAGTTCTAGTCCTAGGCAATCCCATCACAAAGTCCATAGAAATATCATTCCAGGGATGAGTAGGAATAGGTAAAGGAGTATACAAACCGTGTGGCTGAACTTTTGACTTGGCCTGTTTACAAGTGGTACATCTTCCACAGATTCTTTCAACATCACGTTTCATGTGTGGCCAGTGAAAGTGATCTCTCATGACTTCCAGTGTTTTAGCAATGCCAAAATGTCCCATTAACCCACCTCCATGTGCTTCCCTGACAAATAAGTCTCGTAGAGAACAGTTAGGAACACACAAACGGTTCTCATAAAAGAGAAACCCATCGTGTTTATAGTAATGCCCTGAAGCAAACTTCTCACAAGCTGTATAAATCTCTTGGAAATCAGGATCAGTTGCATACAACTCTTTTATTTGTTCAAATCCCAGAAGCTTAACATTAAGAGTAGAGAGTAGGGTGTACCTTCTGGATAATGCATCTGCAACTACATTATCTTTACCTTTTTTGTACTTGATGACATATGGGAATGTCTCAATGAATTCGACCCACCTGGCATGCCTCTTGTTAAGTTTCTGTTGTCCTTTCAAGTGCTTGAGTGATTCGTGGTCAGTATGAATGACAAACTCCTTAGGCCATAGGTAGTGTTGCCACGTTTGGAGAGCTCTAACCAAGGCATACAGCTCCTTGTCATAAGTTGGATAATTCAATGTAGCTCCTCCAAGTTTCTCACTGAAAAAGGCTATAGGTTTCTTATCTTGCATTAGTACAGCTCCAATTCCTATACCTGAGGCATCACACTCAATTTCAAATGTTTTAAGGAAATCAGGTAATAACAAAAGAGGGGCATTAGTAAGCTTCTCTTTAAGCGTCTGGAAAGCCTCTTCTTGTGCCTTTTCCCACTTGAATCCCACTTCTTTCTTGATAACTTCTGTGAGTGGTGCAGCTATAGTACTGAAGTCTTTAACAAAGCGCCTATAGAATCCAGCAAGACCATGGAAACTCCTCACTTCGCCCACTGTCTTTGGACTTGGCCAGTCTCTAATAGCCTTAACCTTTTCCTCATCAACCTTAACTCCATCTGCACTCACAACAAAGCCTAGGAACACAAGATTATCTGTGCAGAAAGTGCATTTCTTAAGATTGGCATGAAGTTTCTCTTGCCTAAGCACATTTAAAACAGATTCTATATGCTTTACATGTTCAGATAAGCTTTTGCTGTAGATCAGAATGTCGTCAAAGTATA
Organism: Alliaria petiolata; assembly: GCA_020283515.1. NCBI lineage: Eukaryota > Viridiplantae > Streptophyta > Magnoliopsida > Brassicales > Brassicaceae > Alliaria > Alliaria petiolata. The sequence continues at coordinate 328,054,770 of JAHZTW010000001.1, read as the reverse complement.
CTACAACAAAAACTCCAATGAAAGCTCTAAGAACATGATTCATTAATCTCATGAATGTACTAGGTGCATTTGTCAGACCAAATGGCATAACTAACCATTCATATAATCCATGTTTCGTTTTAAATGCAGTTTTCCATTCATCACCCTCTTTCATCCTAATCTGATGATAGCCACTTTTAAGATCAATTTTAGAAAATATGCTAGAACCATGCAATTCATCAAGCATATGATCTAATCTAGGAATGGGGTGTCGATACTTCACCGTGATATTGTTGATGGCTCTGCAATCAACACATATGCGCCAACTGCCATCTTTCTTAGGCACGAGCAAGACTGGAACATCAAATGGACTCATACTTTCTCTGATATGTCCTTTCTCCATGAGCTCATCCACTTGTCTCTGCAATTCTTTTGTTTCCACCGGATTAGTTCTATAAGCAGGTCAATTTGGCAATGATGCTCCTGGAACAAAGTCTATTTGATGTTCAATACCACGAATGGGAGGTAAACCAATGGGGTTATCCTCTGGAAACACATCATTATATTCCTGCAAAAGAGATTTCATTTCACTCGGCATCACCAGTGTAAGGTTAGTTAAACTCATAAGAGTTTCTTTAAACACAAACAGAAGCATAGATTGTTTTGAAAAAATTGCTTGTTTAACTTTTCCAGCTTTAATAAAGAAATTAGGTTGATTGATTAACCTGTCCTCCTTGCGTTTGAGTTGGACTTGATCCTCATAGACTTCTTTTGGAGACATAGGAACCAGAATAGTTTTCCTGCCTTTAAATTCAAAAGAATGGAGATTGGTGTAGCCATCATGGATAACTCTCCTGTCTGATTGCCACGGTCTTCCAAGAAGAATATGCCCAGCCTCCATTGGTAACACATCACACAAAATTTCATCCTCATACTTCCCAATGGTTATTGGCACAGTTACTTGACTTTTAACCTTCATTTCTCCACTGTCATTGAGCCACTGAAGCTGATATGGTTTAGGGTGCTTCTGCTCCTTTAGTCCAAGTTTCTTGACCATAGTAACAATTGCTACATTAGTGCAGCTACCTCCATCGATGATGAGACTGCAGATTTTTCCTTGAACTTGGCATCTTGTATGAAACAAATTCTCCCTCTGTTCTTGTTCCTCAGCCTGACTTTGAATGCTCAAATTTCTTCTTGCTACTAATAAATCTCCTCTAACTGCTCACTCTTCATACACATCAGGAGAAGAAACAGTTTATGGTTCCTCTTCCTCAGATTCAATCTCTCCATTGTCAAAAAGAACCATAACCTTTTTATTAGTACACTCATGTGCATAGTGTCCTCTTCATTGACACTTATAACACCTAAAATCACGAGCCCTTGAAGTTGTAGCTTCAGCCTTTCCTTTATCTCTGTCTTGAATAGCAGGAACTGGTTTAGTTTCATACTTTGAAGCAACAGCTTGCTTGCTTTCTCTTTGATAAGTTGGCCTTATTGAATCAACTCCATAGCGTGAAGATCCCTTTCTCTTAACTTGATGTTCGACCAAAATAGCTTTATGCAGCATCTCTTCTAGTTCTTCATAGTGTTGCATCTCCACTCTGTCTTGAATTTCTCTGTTTAATCCTCCTAAGAACCGAGACATAGTTGCTTCCTTATCCTCAGAAATGTTAGCTCTAAGCATCAGAACCTCCAGCTCTTGATAATAATCTTCTACAGAATGGTTTCCTTGAGTGAGCTTTCTAATCTTTGAATGAAGCTCACGGTGATAATGGCTTAGCAGTTAGCACAAACCGTCTTCTCATGAGGAGCTTCAGTTCTGACCATGTTGACACTGGAAACTCTCCATTACGTTTTCTGGAAGTAACTATTTGATCCCACCAGCTAAGGGCATAATCATAAAACTCTGTAGCAGCAACCTTTACTCTGTTGATATCTGCATAATGTTGGCAATTAAAGACTAGCTCGATCTTCTTCTCCCAATCCAGATAAGCATCAGGATCATTCTTTCCATGAAAAGATGGAATTTTAACTTTAAGACCCCCCAGATTTTCTTGTAAGAGATTTCTGCCTTCTCTTGCACGTCCTGTTCTTCTTTGGCTTCTTTGAGAAGAACTACTGTAATTACTATAGTAGTTGTTTGCTTCTTCATCTCTGGGATATCTTCTTCTTTCTCTGCTCTTATGAGATCGGTCTTTCTCAGATTCATGAGCTTTTCCATTTGACGTCTGAGTTTGATTTGGTAACTCACTGCGGAATGCTTCAAACTGGTCTTCCATCATTTGTTTCATCTGAGCAGTGACTTGAGCAGTGATTGCCTCAATCAATAACTTATTGTTGGCAGTGTTACTGGCTTCTTCATGTTCAGACACCATCCTGAAACACAAAGGAAAAACAAACACCAGTAAAAAACCCTAAAGAAATCGATTATGTTTTCTGTTTCCTACACATAAGCGAAATAAAATACTTATGCAGTTTCTGAACAGATTTGATTGAGCAATAAGATGAAGAGTCACTTGCTTAATTTTTGACAGAAAACAGATCTACACAACTTAGAGTCTAAATCGCCCAGATCTAAACAACTAAGAAGATGAACAGTCACACAAGTGATAGGATTCGTTTCTAACAGATCTATACACAGGATTAAGCGATTTATTGAATAGATAGTAGAAAGAAAACTCAACTTCAAAGTGTGCTCTGATACCACTTAATGAGATTCTCCCTGAATCGGCACTCTTTGGTTGAGAATAGATGAACGGTTTTGGCTGAGAAGCCGTGATGATGAAATAGAAGTTGAATGGTCGATGGATATCACAGAAGTTTGCAGAATAACTTTAAGATATCGACTCAAATTCCTTTGGATATACGCACCAAAAGAGTTTAAGAGTTTTGCTGGATATATGCACCAACAAGATGATCTTCTTTAGAAAGGGTTTTNTCGACTCAAATTCCTTTGGATATACGCACCAAAAGAGTTTAAGGGTTTTGCTGGATATACGCATCAACAAGATGATCTTCTTTAGAAAGGGTTTTTGATTAAAAAGAAAGATAAGTTTCTGCAAAGAGAATACAAGAGAATATAAAGAAGAAAAATAGAAGACAAGTCTACATGCAGACTGTCTTGGAAATAACAACTAAATTTAAACAGAAAATGATGTTTCTCCTTCTGGCCTTAATCTGGACAAAAATTGCTTCTCTTTTAATGGGCTTGGGCCTTTGTTTCAACAAATGGGCAATTGAGAAGTGAGACAATTACCTCATTAAAAACCTTGTCAAGAAAACCCATTGGGACAAAACTTGACAGGGAAAAAGAGTATAATTGAAACACTTTTCCCATTTGTTGAAATCACTTAGCTTGAATCAAAACCAAAGTGGTTTGATAAGCTTTACCTCCATATTCGCTGTCTTGGTCATCTTGGTTCCATATGTGATTAAGGATTTCACAAGTCTGCTTTGTATTTTCAGAAGTCTGCCGACAAGTCTGCTGTTGACTTGAAGTATCAGCTTCTTTGATCTTCTTGACTCTAGAACGAGTCATTGGTCCTACTGGTGCAGCCACAGCTTCCTCATCCATGAGCTCATCCTCAGCATCATGCTCTGATTCAAGCTCCAAGTCTCTAGTGCTGTCCATGATCATATCAGCTACTTTCTAAGAATTGCAGTTGCTCGTAGTTCAGCAGGGATTTATCTCTGTCAGCGCAAATATGCTCTCGACATTATCACATAAATTGGTCTGCTAGGTGATAAGCCGGATGCTTTTCCCCTTGAACAGAATTACAAGTTGTCATTGGATGATGGTGTTGAGTACCCTGAACCAACTAGCTACTGCAGATTGATTGGTAAGCTAATTTATGTAGGTACAACAAGGCCATAATTATCCTATGTGATCCATATTCTTTCTCAGTTCATGAATGCACCGAAGCTTGCTCATTGGGAAGCCGCTCTGCGAGTGGTTCGCTATCTGAAAGGCAGTGTCAGGCAAGATATTCTACTTAAAACTAACATGCCATTGAAGCTTACAGCTTGGCATGACTCAGATTGGGGCGCATGTCCATTGACGCATCATTCCGTCATGGGCTGGTTTAACAACTTGGGGGCTCTCCCTTGTTATGGAAGACAAAGAAACATGATGTGGTCTCTCGATCATTTGCTGAAGCAGAATAAAGGGCCATGGCATATATTGTACAAGAATTGCTTTGGCTTCGAGAGTTGCTTCATGTGTTTGGAGTTGACTGTTCAACACCAATTCCAATATATTCGGATAGCCTTTTCGCTATCAGTCTCGCTGCTAACCCGGTTTTTCATGCCAGGACTAAGCATGTCGGCATGGACTGTCAATTTATACGGGACGAGATTATTCATGGTACCATCTCTGCATATCATGTGTCCACGCAATCACAGCTTGCATACATGATGACCAAGGCATTGGGTCGTAAAGAGTTAGATGAATATTTTGTCAAGCTGGATGTTCGTAATTTACACACTCTACCTTGAGGGGGGGTATTGGGCCCTTGTTGGACCGTTTTTAGGTATGTTAAGTCTGATGATTGTAACTAGGTTAAGTTGTCAAAGCTGTATATAAGGCGATGGCTTCTAAACTTGTGCAATAAAAAAATCTTTCTACCAATATTGGTTTTTTAACAGTTTATCAAAGGTCTTTCGCAGCCTTTGTGATGCTCATTGATCCACCATATATCATTCATCCGCTGCCTATGTATTTGAAATCTCAAGTGTTCGAACCTGGGTTGAGTAGCTCCTCGAATCTTACATCATGTATAAACAGGTGAATCAAACCCACATTACATCATGTATAAACAGGTGAACCAAACCCACAATATCCAATTCTTTCTAGTGCTTCTCAGTAACCAGTCTCGTTAAATTAATAAATAACACATATAAAAACACTTCACGAGGATGACCACTCAAGATAAAAAAAAACCGGTAACATTCTAGAGGATGTCAAATATTTTGGAATATATTCATGGATCGGCCTTTTAAAGTGTTTATGATAGGTCTGACCTAAATTCACAGTTTCCACATGACAATAACTCACGGCCTCCAAACTAACTAAGACCATCTCCAATGTAAAACTCCATTTTTCCTCCAAAATAGAGTAACTCCAAAATACAGTAATTCCAAAATGGAGTTGAGTTTTGCTCCAATGTATAACTCTAATTTTTACTTCAAAAAAGAATATTCTAAAGAAATTCTATTTCTATTTTATTATTAATACCTTCTACTTCTAAAATTAACAAATTAACCCTATTTTTTCTTACAAAACTTTTACAAATTATAAATTAAACATTTATTAAATAAAAGAAAGTTACATAATATCATAAAAACATAAAAAAATTTAAATTTCTCGGATTTGTTTATGTTTCCTATCTTTAAGCACTTGTAATGCATTTTTAAGTTTATTTTATTTTGCAATCTTTTAAAATAAAAATTGTAGTTTTAAATTATTTATGATTATTTATTTTATATTGTTTAAAGAATATAGTGTTCAAATATATATATATATATCGATAATAATTATTGTTGTGTTGATAAAATAATATAAAATAAAAATATATAATATCTAATATTTAAAGGATCAGTTTGTAAATAAAAAAGTTCAACTCCAAAATGGAGAATAATATAGGTTTTACTCCATTTTGGAGCAATCTCAATTTTTACTCCATTTTGGAGTGGAAAATGGAGTAGGGTTGGAGAGAAATTTACTCCAAAATGAAGTTTGGAGGCAAAAATGGAATAGGGTTGGAGATGCTCTCACAATTTGCGATCTATCTCTATCTACCATGTTTAGTATTTTTAGTTTTTGGTGAAATTTCAATTTTCAATATGAAATACTTTACTGGTACCAATTATAGGCTACATATTTTTGTTTAAAGAATTTTGGTTTCATATAACAATTTAACAACTTTCTCCGAGGTAAATATTTAATTTTAAGATTTTTTTTTTTTATGTTACCACTTCAGATAAATACTAACATAATTGTATTTCAATCGACCAACAATGTCATAACATAAAAAGGTCTTTTACAATAAGAACAATGTCATCAGAGACAAGAGATACAAGGCCTTTTAATCTAACAATATTACATAACACAAAGACAAGTGCTTCTAAACAAAAGGTCTTTTCCCAAAACAAATATGAAAATCTTCTACCATTTCCACATCGTCATTATCACTCTAATTACCACACCAAACCAACATAAAAAATTACAAGACTCATACCCGTTAACAATCTTACGCCTTGTACAACTATAGAATCCACACCCAGTATTTCCATCAGTCTAAGCTTTCACAGTTTTGATTGAAACTATACAATTACACAAAACACCATTGTCGTTCTTATATTCAGTGGTTGATGAAATTCCATCATGAACCATCTGCAAAAAAAAACTAATTGGATCCCTATTATCACCAATTATATATACCTACTAAATACACACGCACACACGGGTATTTGGATCTTACTCATAAATTAAACTGAGAAATTTTATCATTTCTGACCTTCGAGTACGCCCCATTCCTTCGATGCTAGTTGTTTCTTCCACATTTTTAAATTTTCTTAAAATTTTCTTAAATTTTAAATCGACTTACGAGTTTCGTTTTTGTAGCCTTGTTTTATTTTGAATAAAACACATGTTTTTAAAAATAATCACACCTTTTTAATTAAAAGAACGATGTTTAACTGTTTCGTAATGGATTTAATTGTTTTATTAATTTTTTTGGTTGCACAAACTTATAATCTAATATGATAGTTTTAAATGAGAGTTTCTTTAGTTTACTTGTTTAGAATGAGAATGCAATTTTTTAAAATGATTTGTTCAGAATATTAGTATTAGTGATTTGTATTTTAAAAATTAAAAATGCTATTTTCTGATATAATGGTCTATTAATACTTTCAGAATATAAACTAATATAACAAAATATTGACAAAATAGATTTAAAATTTAATATGAAGTTCGTGCGTCAAAATCACTTAGGTGTTGATTTGTTCACCCGCTACTATTCGTAAATGTAGTGTTTGCCGGTGGTAGCGGTTGTTAGTGTTTGATAACAATGATAGCAATCAATTTGTACTGATTGTAACCGTTTTATACTGTTGTAAATTAAAAGTTCTTTTTTTGCAAACGTTTGTTGTAACGAGTAGAAAAAAGAAAGAAAAAGACAGATATTTTCTTTTTGTGGTTTTATGAGAATATATTAGCTATATTTTGCAACTTTATTCGTTTTATTAATGATTTTTTTACTATGACTTGCGTGGCAATCATGGCTTCAGAAAATAATTGTCCTGCTTCCACTTCTATAGAAGTAAGTTAATATGTATTTGTATATTAATTTTATTGGATTAATGAGATGGATTGCATATATTTTGTTTTTTCAGAAATTTACATGGTCAAACGAGATAACATGTGCGTTATTTTATTTTTTTTTTTTTTTTTTTTTTTGAATTAACTGTGGAAGTTCTGGACCTTATGTCGTTACCCGGAGTTAGTCCTTTTTATATTCCGATTTAAAAAATATACCTCCGTCCCAGAGGAGTTTAAACCCGAGGCACAAATAAACCAACCCCCTTGCACTACCACTAGACCACCACATGTGCGTTACTTCAACGAGTAATTGAAAAGAAACGAAACGAAAAATCATGAGAAGAGGTTTCTAAGTGCATTACAAAAACAAAATATTTTCAAGAATATTAAAAACCAGTTTGGAGTTGATTTGGGTTGGGCTTGTGTAACCAGTGGCGGAGCCAGAACTTTATTTTACCGGGGGCAAAAAAATTATTAAAAAAAAAAATACAAAAAAATGGTTACAAAAATACTATACGTTCACCAATAGTTTGAAATTTTTTATCACGGTTTCATTTGTTATATTTTTAAATAATTTTATTGATAAAACAAACAAGACAATCAATAAAAAAACTGATTACCAATAGGATTTCGTATCATTCGTTAATAATTTTTTTTTCAGTAATCGATCCTTTAGTTATTTAGTGAAAATAACAAAATAAAAAATAAAAAATAAAAATATTCAAATTCATAGATTATAAATACAAAGCTTATATTTTTCTATGAGTCAAAAATTTGAAATCATGTCATATCTAATTTAATAAAAACGTAAAACATAATCTAAAAAGATTATAATAAATTTTAAAAAATATAATTAAATTTAAGGTAAACAAGTGAGATGTTTTACTTGTTTTAATTTTTTAGTGAATAATTAAAAAAATTTAAAAAACATAGACAATGAAAAGGAATGACGAAGGGAAGGGTTTGTAGAGTTTGATTTTTTTTTATGAGCTAATAATTAATTAAAACTAGTTAAAATGATGAATTATTTTTTTTTTGTATGTAAAGTGGGCTTAAACTAAAACTGAGCCCAAAAACAAAATAAAATTAGTACTCAATTTAAATATATTTTTGTTTTTTCATTTTTTGATATTTTTTATGGGGTAAACAAAATTTTTTTATAGGATCATAAACAAATTTAACCCAAAATCATTATAATTTTTTTAATTAAGTAGGGTCAGCTGACCTCACTGTCCCTGTACTGCCTCCGCCCCTGCGTGTAACAACCCGTTTGGATTTATTAAAGATATTTTACAATATGTTTAGAAAAAATCCGGAAAATCCACATCTTCCAACAAATTTTCAGCAGTTCATCACATTACTTTACGCAGTTTTTGGTGATTAACCCCAATGCATGAAGTAATAAGCATGTAACTATGAAATTTATTTGTTTTTGAATAATTATTTAGTGCTTTATTTATGTTTTTTTATTAATCATAATGAACTATTGATTTTTATATTTGACCATACTAGTATAAACTTTTTGGTGTTTTCTATAATTATATATTGCATATATTTTATCATTTTTTTCTTTAAATGGTTTTTGCATTAGTTTGTCAGCCAGTCAAAAATATTCTGCAAATACATCCGCTCTCAATCGCTATAGCAATCGTATAAACCACTTAAAAACGTTAACCACAACCGTCCCGTTCCATAAACTCATACATCCGCAACCGCAACGCTTCATTTAAATCAGAAACTTAGTAGAGTAGAGAGAAACTTAGTAGAGTAGAGAGATAAGAATTTGACAAACAATTTCAACGCATTTTGTCTTCTTGTAAAATAGTTCCACACTATTCTAATGGTGGGATAGTGGAAAGAGAGCAGAACCCACTTTTCAAAAGCACATCAAATACTATATAAATTATTGAACCAACCAACCAAAACTCACACATTAAAATAACAAAAAGAGAGAACTTTTAGAGGTCAGAGAGATGAAGACGCAACATCTATGGTGGGAAGTTCTTGATCCATTCTTGACACAACACAAAGCTCTTGTTGCATTCTTGACTTTTGCAGCGGTTGTGATTATGGTCTACTTGTACCGACCCTCCTGGTCCGTACGCAATGTCCCCGGTCCAACCGCTATGCCTCTTGTTGGCCACTTGCCTTTGATGGCTAAGTACGGCCCTGACGTCTTCTCCGTTCTTGCTAAGCACTATGGCCCTATCTTCAGGTCCATCTCTCTCTCTCTTGATTCGTTGTTATTTTGGATGGACAAATCCATTTTAGAGTTTTAGTTGTTGTTTTTGGGTTCTTGTGAAAATGGTTTGGGATTCGGTTGACTTCGATGTGATGTAATTTTGGTTTACTTGATTTGATTTTCGGTTTAGATTTGGTTTAAAATAAAGAAAACAACTTAATTCTATAAATTATTATCTAATTAATATTATTATATGTATTAATATGACTAAATTTGTTTCTTCAAACATATATGTTTATTATCAATAGTAAAATATATATATCTATTTGGCTTAATCAGTTCGGTGATTAAAAACTACACTAAAATGGGTGGTCAGTTTAATTTCATTTTTTTCTTTGTTTTAAAAATAATAAAACCATACGGATTATAAACAAAATTCGGTTTGATCTTTAGTTTAAGAATTTTGGTTTAGATTTGGTTCAGTTTGATTTATATTGCCATATCTTACGGTTGTTATTGGGCTGAGCACAAACAAGTGTGGAAAAAAAGAAGATTATGTCCAATAAAATAGAGAGATATATAAATGGGAAAATTAGCTTAATAACCATAACAAAACCAAACAAACTAACCAAAAATCCCTCCTTTGCTTTCTTTACCTCTCTCTATCTCTCTCTTACCTTTTGGTTAGTTTGTTAATTTATGTTTTTCCTATGGTTCAACAAATTGACCCTATATAAAAAGCTAATTGAATATCATTCAAATTAACAAAGAAAAAAACAGATTTCAGATGGGGAGGCAACCACTGATAATAGTTGCAGAAGCAGAGCTTTGCAGAGAAGTTGGGATAAAAAAGTTCAAAGATATTCCAAACAGAAGCATTCCTTCTCCAATCTCAGCCTCTCCTCTTCACCAGAAAGGCCTCTTCTTCACTAGGTATCTACTTCTTGATCCGGACCACCATTTTCATCAGACCGGCACTACTATAGATGTTTCTTCTTCTTCATCCTTTATATAATCATTTTATGATTCATGATCTTTGACAGGGACAAGAGATGGTCTAAGATGAGAAACACTATCTTATCTCTCTACCAGCCTTCACATTTAACCAGTCTTATCCCCACAATGCACAATTTCATCACTTGTGCTACACATAATCTTGATTCAGAGCCGAGAGATATCGTTTTCTCCAATCTTTTCCTCAAACTAACGACTGATATCATCGGACAAGCTGCCTTTGGAGTCGATTTCGGCCTCTCGGGTAAAAAACCAGTTAAAGATTCTGCGGATAGCAATGTAGAGGTGACTGATTTCATAAACCAGCATGTCTACTCCACCACTCAGCTCAAGATGGATTTATCCGGCTCGCTCTCCATCATCTTAGGCTTACTGATTCCGATTCTTCAAGAGCCATTCAGGCAGGTTCTGAAGAGAATACCGGGAACAATGGACTGGAGAGTTGAGAAGACTAACGCAAGATTAAGTGGACAACTCAATGAGATCGTGTCAAAGCGAGCCAAGGAGGGAGATACTGACTCAAAAGACTTCTTGTCATTGATTTTGAAAGCTCGAGAGTTGGATACTTTCGCCAAGAAAATCTTTACGCCGGATTATATTAGCGCTGTGACTTATGAGCATCTTCTTGCTGGCTCTGCAACCACTGCTTTCACATTATCCTCTGTTCTCTACTTAGTCTCTGGTCATCTCGAAGTTGAGAAACGTCTGCTTCAAGAGATTGATGGGTTTGGAGGCCATGATATGATTCCTTGTTCCCATCACTTACAACACAAGTTTCCATACCTCGATCAGGTGTTTCATTTGTGACAAACAAATCCCGGAAGTTAATTTCTTGTGACGGCATTTGTATCTTTTATGGATGTTTTTGTTTTTCTTCCCTTGTAGGTCATCAAAGAGGCTATGAGATTCTACATGGTTTCTCCTTTGGTTGCAAGGGAAACTGCAAAAGAAGTGGAGATAGGGGGCTACTTACTCCCCAAGGTAAATCCACAAACTCATCAGGCTTGCACCCTATCAGCTACCGCCATTCAAACCCTAATCCAAAACCACTTTTGGTTACCATTCACAGTCTTTGGTACAAAACAGTGCAGATACTCAAAAAGACCAAAACTTTTGAATGAGTTAACAAAAAGCAGATTAATCTGTTTCGTCCGTTGACGTTACCATTCAAAAGCATTTTAAGAAACGATTTGTCCTCTATGACTTACCTTGTTGTTGTTGTTTAGGGGACATGGGTTTGGTTGGCACTTGGAGTTCTTGCAAAGGACCCCAAAAACTTCCCAGAGCCAGAAAAGTTTAGGCCGGAGAGATTTGATCCGAACGGAGAAGAGGAGAAACTTAGACATCCATATGCTTTCATTCCGTTTGGCATCGGTCCACGAGCCTGTGTTGGACAAAAATTTGCTCTGCAGGAGATCAAACTCACCTTGCTGCATCTCTACCGTAATTACATTTTCAGACATTCCTCAGAAATGGAGAAGCCACTTCAGCTTGATTATGGTGTGATTCTCAGCTTTAAGAATGGTGTTAAACTCAGAGCCATCAAAAGATTCTGATTCTTAACACAACTGGTTAAAACAAACTGAGAGTTTCATGATGAAATAAAAGTGAAAAACTGCAGTTTTTATATTTAAATTCATGGTAATCAAAAACTCTAATGTAGTTTCAGAGGGAAAAAAAAAACAAATTAACATACACAGATATCTCACAATACAAAACACAACAACAAGCTGTTGAAACTTTCCTCAAGCAATTGACATGAACCTCACAATGTCACTTTACCCGCTCTGCTTCTCGAATCGAGTAGGAACACCGAGAGGTTGGGAGAAAGGATCCGAGGCAGGACTGGTCTTCAAATCCCCGGTAAACAATCCGGAGTTCTTCATGAACTGAAACTCATCCATGGATTGCCTGAGAGCACGGTTAGTTCTTCGCTTAGCCTTTGTTGATTCAGTCATGCTCATGTAACTTGGCTTGTTCTTGTTAGCTTGACTGCTAGAGTTGTCTGAAACAAGGCCAGTGGTTCCAGAAGCAGGTGTGGTTGAAGTGCAGATAGACGATGAACCAGGGCTCTCATTAAAGTCATAACCAGGACTTGAAGATAACATATGAGAAGGAGGCTTTGCAGAAACCCGAGTTGTCACATTGTTTCTTCTGACTTTAACAACATCCGCGGTTTCGGGTGACTTCAATTGCTTCGGAGGAGGCGTGGCGGCGTCTGCAGTGTCCATAAGTCTAGTCTCCCATGGCCGAGCAGCCATCCAACGCTCCAACCAACTCCATCCCCAACTATTCTTATCAAACTCTTGGCTTTTGAGATATGAGATTGAATTGTTTGTCTTCAGGTTTGAGCTAGGAATTGACCTCCATTGCTGCAGAAAAAAACCGGAATTTGGATTCAGAAATGAGCTTAAAACAAGATCTAAAAAGGAGAAAAGTATGTGAGACATTTACCTTTTGAGCTAGAGCATAAGCCAATGCACGTTCCCTCTTGAAAGCACCTTCTTGTCTCTGCTGCAACTTCGTCTTGATATCATCTACCGTGCCTTTCCTATCACACCATCCTTCCTGAGAGTATATATCAAACAACAAGTTAACATTTTTTTATATGAATCAAACCAATGCGCACACAAAATAAAAGCCGAAAAGACAATAACCTCGACTTCTTTCAAGAGATCAGATTTGCTTCTGTGTTCATCTAAGAGCTTTTGCACAGCTTGTCCTTCTACAGTCATCCTCACACGACGAGCTCTAACACGAGCCTGCACTCGAACTAGAGCTTGCATGCACCTTAAAGTTACAGCTGCTTGTTTCCTCACTTGCCTCCCTCTCACTAGAGCTTGTAGCCTCACTATCCCTTTTAAAGCCCTCAACGCTCTTCTCGCCTAGAGAACAATAAATCGAATCTTAAGTAAGAATTGATTGTTTCTATAGTTCTCTCAATTCTATCCAACTCATAGCTTTAAATCAAGAAACCAATACGCAAAAACTCACCGAGAAACCGCAAAAAGCCCTCAAATTGAATACTAAGTAACATTATATCGGATGCCAAAGTCAAAACTGATTCTGAAAAAAGCCCTCAAATTGGTTTTCTGTCCTCTCAATTATATTCAACTCATAACTTAAACTCACCAAGAAACAGCTAAAAGCCCTCAAATTGGTTTTCTATGATCTCAATTGTATTCAATTCAAAGCTAAAAAACTCACCAAGAAACCTCGAAATGCGGTTTGGATTCTGATAGCAGCCCATTCTTCTCTAACAGCTTTGAAATCTTTAGGAGGAGCTCTGAGCACAGTTGCAACAGCTGCAGAGTAAGCATTTGAAGAAACCGAACCTTCTGATACAGACCGATGTCTTCCCTTAAAACCCTTCCACGACGAGCCTAAATCCCCTGAAGAACTCCTCCATAGCTTCCATTTCTTGTTTTTTCCATTACCCTTTTCCTGAAAACAAAGAATCTCTCTCTCTCTATCTTAACTCTTTATGAAACGAAGAGAAGACCAAAAAGAGTGAAGAAATTGGGTAAAACGCTCTTACAATTTCATCTTTCTCTGGCTTCTTGAGACCGATAATAGACTTCACCCATTTCCCTGAAGCACCCATCTTGTTGTAGATGAAAAAGGTTCGATCTGTATGGCTCGAATTCGTAGACAACACAAAGAAAAACCTGAGATTTTTTCCTCAGGTATTAGAAAGTTTGAGAGAGAGAGAGAGAGAAAGCGAGAGAGAGTATTGGAGAACGTGAAGTTGTGGTCGTAATGGAGTGGGTTAAAGAGACGTTTTTGAAATTTGAACAAAAGAAAAAAAAAAAGATTTATTATTACCAAAACAAAAAAGTTTGCTCGAGTCTTTAGGCTTTTGTCTCTGATTGTGTTTCACACTTATTTACTTACACAACTGTGTACCTTCTCAGAGTTTACAGGCACGAAAAAGAAAAACCATGAAAAGGCACAAAAAAATAATATATAAATAAAATATTATTAAATAGATTAGGCTTTTTGTTCTTATTTCTTTTTCACAGGACTCACTCATGTATTGCCTTGTTTTGTTTTATTATTATTGGATCATTGGATTCGAAATTTAAACTCCCAAAAATGTTGCAATCAGATTTACGAAACACATTCTCTTTCAAAAGCGATGACCGCTGACTTATCTAATTGATGATCTATGTAACAGAACTTGAGTCTTTTCCGAAAAAACTAAAAAGAATTAATTAAACTGGATATATGGCTTTCAGAAATATTGGAAAGAGTGAAAAGAAATGGGCTTCCACCCAAATGTGTTTAAACGAGAATGAAGGGAGCCGGGCCGGGCGCAGTTCGCGGTTTGCGAAATGGGCCTTCGGGCCGTAAGAAATTTTTTATCTTTTGGATTGTGAAACGGGCCTTCGGATTTGTGTGTCAATCAAAATAATTTTCCAACGCAATTTGGACCTTAAAACAAGAGTTTTTACACTTGTTAGCAATTCCTCAATTGCACATATCATTGCAATATTTGAGGTATCAATCCATCTTGGGAGATGATTCAATAAGAATGCAAAGTTTTGTTTAAGCTAAGCTAAATTGAAAGCGTTTAAGGTGATAAGCAACAATTAAAAACAAGACACAACCTAAGAGAGGCACTACAAGTTCAATAATATGAAACTAAGCCTTAATTACTACTAATCAAGTACTAATGACGCAATTAACTACTAATTAGGATTATCAAATTACTAAAAAACGAAACCTAGGGATGGAATCATTGATTTAGGAAACCAAATGGACAATCTTGCAATCATTTAAGCAACTAATCAAGCCATCTCTATGCCTAGAACACCAATTAAAGACTAATCCATGATGTGTGTCACTAATCCCTTCACTAATCACCCTAATGAACTAATGATGTTTTAGCATTAAAATGATTAGCAAGCATGAATAACAAGTCTAATAGCATGATAAACACCCTAGACAACTAATGATGTTTTAGGCTAGGTATGTAAATCTCTTAGAAAGTTGGTTCAAGCATTTCATCAAACACTTGGTGGGTGTATGAAATGCTTATGATCCAAA
>JAHZTW010000001.1:327997993-328030983 GCA_020283515.1 Alliaria petiolata | reverse complement strand
GACACATTGTGTCTTTGGATGATGCACCCAACGCCTAAACGCGTGAACAGTCAAGCTATTGACGTTAAACGAGCGCTGAGTGGGAGGCAACCCACTAAGGTACGTTTTCTTTCATTTTAATTTGATTTTGGTTTTATTAATTATTTTGGCTTTTATAAAAAAAAAAGAGAAGAAGGAGAGCTCGATCATGCCTAGTGTCGATCGACACCACTCAAGGACACAGGTAAGTTCTTCAAAACCCGACACTTTCTTTTCTTCTTCATAAAACTCAAACCCGAAACTTTGAGAGTTTTTTCCCCCAAATCACCAAATCCTCGTTTCTTAACCAAATTGAGTGATTCTTTGCTCTAATCCGTGCGCATTTTACCTCTCTTTCACAATCCATTGTCCATTCATTCGATCTGCCGAGATAAATTCTTCAAATCTTCCAATTTCATTTTCGACCTAAGGTGAAAAAAAATTCGAATTCGGCCTATTTAGCTTGATTTCTTGTTTGAATGATGCTCATTTAGGTTGTTTATCACGATTTAGATCATTACCCAACCATTTTTTATCCTCTAATTTGCACAATTTAAAATTATCAAAATTTTGAAAATTAATGATGCATGTTGCGAATTTAAGAATTTTTATTGGATATTATGGCTTTGAATTGGTTGATTCATGATACTAGGATAGTTTGAACCGATCACTGATGCATAATTTGAGTTTAAGATCATGAACTATCTGGGTATTGAAGTTTCGTGCTTGGTGTCGATCGACACCCGACCAGAACAGACTTATTGCGTTTTATTTGTTGGATTTTGAATTTGATTTTGGTTTTTCTTTTCATTGCAGATGGCTCCTGTGACTAAGAGACCACGCCATACTGAAGCATCCGCCTCTGGGACTGCTAATGATGAGGCGATTCCCTCTCTTCCTCCTTGGCCAAAGCGTGAAAGTGCCTAGATTCGGGTTACACAGAATTGGGAGGATTCACCAGCAAAGGAAGTTGCTAAGGACGAGTGTACTCTTCGAGGCATTGATGAAGTTTGGGATGACTATGACACGCTATTCTACAATGCGTGGCAAAAGGTGGAGATTGCTCCGACTCGGTTTGCCTGTGAGAAAACGATGCAAGAGTTGGGCATCAAAGATGATACCTTGCAGTTGCTGAACGAGATTGGGATGGGCACCATGGCGACACGACAGTATGATTTGTATCCCGATCTAGTCCACCAGTTCATCGCTACAGCCCACGTCTACTACCGGAATAAGATAGTCTGGAATGCCTTGGAGGGGACACTTACATTTCTCATTCGCGGAATCCGCTACCGCATCTCCCTTCCAGATCTTTGTGGCATCTACGGGTTCGCAGATGAGCATGCCACATGAGTCTCTCTTTAGACGCAGCTTCCAGACAACCAGGATTTCTGGTCTCATTTTGGGAATGGGAGGTATGACTCTAAGGCCTCAACGCATACAGACATTCGCCATCCTACCCTGCGCTATCGGGTACGCTTGTTTTCTACTACGCTTCTGTGTAAGCATGAGCCAGGGAAGATGCGGGTGGCTGAGTTGGTACTGCTATAACGCGGTCTTTGGTCAGTCCTCTATGAGGACTCTGCCGCGCCACAAAGCGCGAACCTCGGCGCAGTGTTTGCTCACCACTTGGCTTCCTTGAAGATGAAGCTTTTCATTGGTATGAAGACCAAGCCCGAGACTATAGGAAGTCTTCTTACTCCCATCTTTCTGCACTTTGGGATAGATACTTCCAGTTGTACCATCGATACATCGCGAGCTTTGGTTAACATGGAGTACTTGAAGAAGGCTCATTGGGTGAAGCCAGAGAGGCTTTGGGTTTTCACTGACGAGCAGAGGGTGCAGCGTGCGGTTCTTCTACCTGACCGTGACCTTACTCACATCACCTCAGATCCAGACCGCCTCGCATTTCAGCCTAGTCCGAGCAAGCTCAGGACTATCCCCATTGCCAGACGCAGAGGCACATCCTCTAGACCAGCTGAGGACACCACACGCCCTTCTTGTTCCAGGCGCAGCAGAGCACCATTGCCTATCGGTACTCATCACCTTCCTGATGCTCCCGAGATCCCTATGGAGCCAGATGTTTTCCAGAGATATGTGGTGAAGAGCTTCCAGGCGATTTGGAGCGCCATTGCTACTATGTCTAGATGCAGCTGCGTTCGCCCACCTACACCACCACGTTCTTCTCCACCACATTCAGACGATGATGAGTGATTTCTCTTCCTGTTTAGTACTTTGAGTCTGTTTTTCTTTTTTCTCTTGAGTCTGCACTTTGTTTCATTTGCTTCAGTACTTTGCTTCATAACTTGTTGAACTCATTGAGTCTATTGGATTATCTTGTGCTTTTAATGTTTGTTTGAGTTTTTCTACCAGCTAGGAAAATTCTAACAACAATCTGACTTAGCAACATTCATGTTCGAGTGGCAGAACTTTGTCTAGGGACAGAGTGTCGATCGACACCATCTGTGTCGATCGACACCAACTTCATACACAGCATCGATCGACACCATCCGTGTCGATCGACGCTGCACGCAGAGTTAGATAATCCGATTTTTTTCTTTGTTTTCTAACAGTTTAGCACTAATTTTTTCTATCCAAACTCATTCTTAATAACACTGGGGACAATGTTGTTCAAGTCTGGGAGAGGTGGTTGCTAACACTGTGTTTTGTTTTGAGAGTTTGTTTTTGAGTCAAAAATCTGTTTTATTGAGTCAAAACCAGTTGGGACTTTCAGTTTTTCTAGGAACTTAACCGCAGATTGTTGACACTTGATGGACCATTGCGATAGTAATTGATTTCGGGTCTTACTAACTAGAAAGCTGCAAGTAGATTAATCTAACTGGGCGAATTCAGACCCCCTTACAAGAACTAGGTATGCGCAAAACTTGATTCCTCTTTCAGCTTTGATAAGATTAGAAATCTGCAGTCTCTCCTTGATCTTGCTTTGAGAAAAGAAAAGAAATAAAGAAGTCTGATGAAGGAATAGTGCAAAGAACCTCATGAGCCTGTCTCCTCACAAGGAACAATATTAGTGAGAGCTCATGAACCTGTCTTCTCACAAGGAACACAAGTAGGAGCAGCACTATTCCAAGACTTGAAAAAATTAAGAAAAAGTCAATGAAAAGATCTGAAGAACACCCTGAAAATAGGCAGAAGTGTTGGGGTCAGTTTTCATCCCGACGAGATCAATCAAGAAAATGGCTAAGTATGGAAATCATTCTCGACCGCACAAACTGTGCAGGAACCGAACCGTGCACAAATAGTGCATAAACCGAGCCAAACCGTTGCCTTGTGCACAAATCGTGCAGAAGCCGAGCCGAACCGGATTCGCACGAGACGAGCCGAACCAAATCATACCATGTACGACTCATGCACGAGCTGAACCGATGTTTCCCCTTGGCGATCCGAACGGGAGGCCCACGAAGCCATCTGAGCCCAAGACAAAGCACGAGGCCGAGCCCAAGATGGATCGTTGTGCAAGTGGGCCGAGCCCAGTTCCACGAGGAAGCCCGAGACCCGAGAAGACGAAGCTTCGTGGAAGGGAGCGCCGCCAAGGGGAGATAGAGAAGAATCTACGAGAAGATCTGCCGAGATCCTGACCTAGATTCTTAGCCAATTTGTATAAATATCATCCTAAGTTCATTTGTAGCGCCATAGCTGTTTGGAGACCTAGCAGAAAACACTTGTACCCAAAAAGCTCATCACAGAAAATCTAATAAAACTCCATCTCTGGATCTTCGTTTTGGGTTCTTAACTTAGAATCTTTGCGTCCTCTTTTGAATTTTTTAACAGAGAATCTATTGTGTGAAATCTAGCACGCACAATTTGGCGCTAGAAGGAGGGGGGTCGAAGAATTCTTACACCGAAGCGGCGAACCTCACCAACACCACCGAAGCAGCAAATCTCGCCAGCACCGGTACGAATCCCCCCGCTGGAAACACGACGATCCAAGCTGTGTTGCAAACCCCACCGCAAGTCGAGACTATCTCGGCAGCCCTGGCCGAAATGAAAGACATGATGACGGCGCTCGCAAGGAAGACAACGGAGCAGGGCAAAACCCTGGAAAGCCTAACAATGGAGAGTCGAGCCCAAAGCCAGCGTATCGGCAGCCTAACTCCAATGATGAACCCCCTCGGCAGACTCAGGAGACACGGCCTCAACCCGACAATGCTTAATTTCACGACCCCGGTTGCGAACAACAACCGAGCAGGAGGCTCGGGGACCTTCCGGCCACAGCAGACCTCAGGGGAGCAGACACCCGCGACAATGAGAACCAACATCGTCTAGCCACCTCGCCTAAACCGAAGAGGAACCTTTGGACGAGGAGATCTCCAAGTTGACGAGGCCCCCGACGAACCTACTAACGGCTCGGAGGCCGCCATGCCAAACGGAGAAGAATGAGCCGAGGCGCCAGCCCCACAACCCGATGCGACAGTCGCCTCGGCACGACAAGCAGGATTATCGGGAGAAGCCTTCGGCTCGGAACAAGAGCAAGATATGACCGAGGAAGAGGAAAATCTCCTGTGGGTTGAGCATGCACGTTACCGAGACGAATCCCGAAGGGCGAACGGAAACCACTTTGCCAAACTCAACTCCGTAAACCGAGGTAGCGCGCTTGACAAAATCCGAGCCGATTTGGCTCGGGCAAACGCCGAGGTCAAAGCAATCCGGTCACAAGTACACAAAGCAACAAGCGCGGCACCCGAGATTGATCTTATGCTTGAAGAAGCCCAGATGACGCCTTTCACGGCACAAATCACGGAAGCAAGGGTATCAGATCCCGGGAAAGTGCGTCTCCCCATCTACGAAGGAACGACAGATCCCAAGGAGCACATCAGGATGTTCCGTACGGCAATGGGGAGATCCAACCTCAAAGAGAGTGAGCGAGATGCAGGTTATTGCCTCCTCTTCGTCGAAAACCTCTGAGGACCAGCCCTCGAATGGTTCTCCAGACTCGAACGAGATTCGATCGGCAATTTCAAAGACATGTGCACCGAATTTATGAAACAAAATTCCATGTTCATGAACCGAGGCGTATCTGACGCCGATCTCTGGACGCTGTCCCAAGGACCGACCGAGCCATTAAGAACTTTCATGGGACGCTTTAAAGCCGTAATGTCAAAAGTTGGAGACATAAGCGGCAAAGGAGCAATCGTGGCTTTGAAAAAGTCTCTATGGTATAAATCGGAATTCAGAAAGGAAATCGGGTGAAACAAACCCCAAACGATCCAGGATGCCATGCATCGAGCAGCAGACTTCATACACGAGGAGGAAGAGTTCCGAGTCTTGGACCAACATTTCGGATCGGCGAAGTCGGGAAACAAAAATCAAGCGGCACCAAGTCAGCCGAGCCATTCAAGGAGTCGCCCGAACAGCACTTATGTTCATCACGAGGGACCGAACCTCAGCGGAGCGCACAACTACCAGATCAGCGCTGAGCAGAGGGCTGGACGAGGCCGAGGAAGAACGAACGGAAATACATGGACGAGAAACTCGAGTTCGTACGACGAGAAAGCCTACTGCGAAATCCATAAGACAGACGGGCACCTAACAGCCAACTGCCGAAGTTTAGGAGACAAACTTAGGGAAAAATTCTTAGCCGGGGAGCTCGGAAATTCGGTTAGTCTAAAGGATCTCGAGCACGAGAAGCTCGCTGACGCCGAGCAAGAAGAACCTGAATCAGAAGCCCGACCGGGTGGCCCGCCGAAGCGAGGAAGAAACAATAGCACCTCGGAATCTGGTGGCTTGATAGTCTCTCATTTTAGCATGTTTTTAACACTCATATAGGATAGTTTTGCATCCATACTTGTATTCATTAGATAGTTTTAGGCTAGATTGCATTCATTTTAGAGTTTAGTGAGTCTTAGCTTAGAACATTGTATATATGTTGCATTTGAAGTGTTTCTCAGGTATTCTAGAGCTAGAGGAAGCTATTGGGAGGATGATGAATGAGAAAGAAAGCCAAGAAGGTGAAGAACAGAAGAAAACATGCAGCAAAACTCGCAAAGGACAAGAAGGTTGATGTATCGGTGTGCTGTATCGGTGTGATCACACCGATACACATATCGGTCTGATGTATCGGTGTGATCACACCGATATTGAGCCCGCGAATTTGCTTACTTAAGACGAAAATACACTGTTGATCATTATGAGGAAGTTGACTTTTTATTTCTAAACTTTTCCAAAACTCTCTCTGTATTTTGGTGATTATTTCTGTAAGACCTTTGGATCAAAAACTTCAATTCAAGAGTTCTTCTTCTCTAATCTCTTCTCTCTACTCTTTCTAATGCTTATTATCAAGTTTTTACAAGTTTTAATCGGTTTGATCATGAGTTGTGAGTAGTTCTTTAGAATCTAAGGTTGGTTAGATTTAGGGTGTTAATCTTGATGCCTAAGAGTTGATTCTTCCATATCTCTTCTTGCTTAATGTTCTTAATGCTAATTTCAACCTTGATCATGTTGAATTTGATTTCTAGGGAATTTTCTCATCCAAAAGATTTGTAAAATTTCTAGATCATTTAAGCAAGAGATTTACATACTTAGCTCACGAAAGTGGTTGTCTAAGGTGTTTATTAGCATATTAGAACTGAATCTTTATGTTTGTTGCATCTTTGATCACAAATGAAAGTTTGTTCTTGATTAAAGATGTGATGAAAGGATTAAGTCCATGAAAGTGGTTTAATCTATTCTTGAAGTTCTAAGCTTGGGGATTAGCATTTTTATGAGTAGAATGGCATCATTGATTACACTTTTAAGCACCTGAAAATCAATACCATAACCTTGGATTCATCTTTCATCAAATTGCAAAAGCCTTTTAGAAACTCTGTTTTTGTGTTTCAATTATCTTAAATTATAGCTTGTCTTTCCCCTTTGTTTAATGTTACTAATCACTTACCAAAACCTTCACTAGACTTGCTTAAATTAAGAAGTTTTATGAATTCCTTTTGTCACAACAACCCATATGGATTGATCCTCAAATACTACAATGACATGTGTAGTAGGATTGAGTAATTGTTAGCAAAATCCTGTTATCAATTTGGCGCCGTTGCCATTTGGGAAATGTTTTGTGCATTAGGATTTTAAATCCTCTTGAGACTAAGTTTTATTTTTTTTTCTCGGTTCATTACTAATCTCTTTTGCTTGCTCTGTTTTTCCTCTCTATAGGTGCATGAACTTGAGGTCTAGAGGACAAGAAGATCTTGTTGAACCAATAGACAACATTCATAGACTGAGTAGAAGAGCATTTGCAAGAAGAGAGCAAGAAAGAGCAGCCCATATAGCACGCTTGGGCATGGACAATCCGCAGGAAGCAGGTGGTCAACCACCACCTCATTATCTTGATCAGCAGCAGATAGCTCAAGGACCAAGACTGCCACAGCACCCACCTAGACATCCACGTCATATCGGAGCTGGAGATGTGCCTAACACTCATGGCAATCGCCAAGGCATCATCCCTCCTCCAGTTGAGAACAACAATTTCGAAATCAAGAGTGGGCTGATCTCTATGGTGCAGAACAACAAGTTCTATGGACTACCAATGGAAGATCCTTTGGACCACTTGGATGGGTTTGATAGAATCTGCAACATGACAAAAATCAATGGGATTTCAGAGGATGGTTTCAAGCTGAGATTGTTCCCATTTTCTTTTGGGGACAAAGCACACCTATGGGAGAAGACACTTCCACAAGGTTCCATCACTTCTTGGGATCAATGCAAGAAGTCTTTCTTGGCCAAATTTTTCTCCAACTCAAGAACTGCAAAGCTGAGAAATGACATCTCTAGCTTCACTCAAAGGAGCAATGAAAGTTTATGTGAAGCATGGGAAAGGTTCAAGAGCTATACCATGCAATGTCCACACCATGGATTTTCTGAAGAGTCTCTACTAAGCACTCTCTACAGAGGTGTGCTTCCTAAATTTCGCATGCTTCTAAACACTGCAAGCAATGGAAATTTCCTGGGGAAGGAGGTAGAAGATGGTCTTCAGCTGGTGGAGAACCCAGCCCAAAGTGATGGGAATTATAGTGAAGACTATGATAGATCATCAAGAGGTGGAGGAGATAATGAAGATCAAAGAAGAAGGGAAATGAAAGCCCTCAATGACAAGATGGATAAGCTGCTGCAAGCTTCTCAAAAATCAATGTACTATGTGGGAGATTATGAACACAGCCATGAACCTCATCAAGAACCAAATGAAGATATCAGTGAAGAGGTCAACTATATTAGTGGAAAAGGATTTCAAAAAGGCTACAACAACTATAGGAGCAGCAACAACAACAACCTCTCCTACAGAAGCAACAATGTGGAGAACCCACAAGATCAGGTATACCCACAACAAGGACAGAACCAAGTTCCTCCACAAAGGCCTTTTATGCAATACAACCAACAACAAGGGTTCCCTCCCAAGAACAACTATCAAGCGAACCAAGACAACTTCCAAAAATATCAAGGAGGGCAAGCCAACTATCAGCCAAGACCACAACAACCCCCTGGTTTTGTGCAACAAGGGCAACAACAAACTTTGGCCCCTCAAGATAATGACATGAAGAATATGCTCCAACAAATTCTACAAGGACAAGCACAAGGAGCAATGGACATAAGCAAGAAGATGGCAGAAATACACAATAAGGTGGACTCAACATATAATGAACTGAACTCAAAGATAGAAAAACTAACTTCCAAGTATCAGCAAATGGAGAACAAGGGAAATGCATCAACATCAAGGCAGCAAGGTACTCTCCCTGGAAATTCAAAAACTAATCCAAGAGAGTACATCAATGCAATAACATTGCGAAGTGGGAAAGCACTACCACCACCAACCACACATTCCAAACTCAATGAGAACATTGAGAGACAAGATGGGGAGGTAAACTTTCAAAATGATGAAAGTGTGATTGCTGAAGATTTTGTGGTTCAAAGAGAAGGCAAGGAAAAAGTTGGGGAGAAACCAAGAGAGGAAACTATTGTTTACAAGAAGACTCCCTTTGTTCCACCACCATACAAACCAAAACTACCATTTCCTGGGCGCTTTAAGAAGCAGTTGGTGGAGAAGTATAGAGCTCTCTTTGACATGCAAATGAGTGAGATTCAACTAACCATGCCTTTGATGGATGCATTCATGCTTGAAACGCCCCATCCCGAACCCTAAGTCCGAGAGGTCGTTCCCGCTCGAAGTCACTAAGTATTTTCGAGCCACTTAGTCTGTTTTAAGGGTCTATTCTTTAATCGAGGTTTGTTAACTTAGTCATTCAGAGATTCACAAGATAGAGTCAATATGCACGAGTTTTTAAAGGAATAATCTGGATTTTATTAAGCAAACCAAAGGATTCGATACAACTTATGAGTTTTGCACTATAGGCTATTACAAGTGTTCGATCCTAGACTATCCAGACTATCACGCCACTCATCCATCCCAGCCAACCGTCTCACGCGCCTAAGCCCGGTCCTTTCCACGATCCCCATCTTTCCCTGAAATCAAAGAGGCGTAAGTAAAACTATATTTACTTAGATGCGGAAATAGCCTAACTTTGATTACATGAATGGACCGACAATGCACATGTTTTCCCCCAAACCCTAACATTTTCCCTTAGTTTTTCTTCATTACTCAGAGTATTCGTGATACTTAGAGATTTCTCTCGGCCGTAGCCGGAAAAGATGCGAGTCCCTCATGACCGCTCGCGAACTGTTGCGTCTGCCAGTGACTTAAGCCGAGATAAGCCGAGAAACGGCCTTCGACCTTAGTCACGCTATCGCATGAATAACCGGCATCGACAATATCTCTCGAGACATTGCGCAGAAGTAAGAAATGACTCGAGAGTAAGAGAGATTTGACTGAGAAGTTTCCGGCCGATCCTTAGACATTCTCGGCGAACCGATAGTCGCGAATTCGCCGGCCCATTCTCGCCTTTTACGCACCTTTGCCGTTCGTTCCTGGGAACTGGTGGGTTTTTCCCGATCCTTTGTCGCGGGAGTCTCCATCGTCGAGGCACTCTCCACGATCAAGTTTTCTCCCGAGAATTTCCTCCACGCGTTCCGTCTATCGGCTGCGGCACTTGACTATCGCCGGGAAACGTCCGACTCTTCCTCCTTTTCTCTCGGTTCCTCTCTTTCTTTCTCGATTCTTTTCTGTCTTTCTCTGGGAAAATTCCCGTGTTTTTGATGCCGTCCGAGAGACGACCGAGTGATCTATTTATAGTTTTCTCGCTCTCTTAACCGTTTCAAGCGAACGGGTATCATGCCTTTTCGTTAACGGTCATATCCTCTCGCCCTCTTAACCGTTCCGCACACTTGGAACGTGTGATTGGTTCCTTGCCGAGGAACCTAGCCACCCACCTGGCCAGCTAGCTTCACTAACCAGCTTCTCTCATCGGCCAGCTAGCTTCAGCTGCTCAGCACAGCATCCAGCTGTCCTGAGTTAAGTCTAGCTAAACCGAGCTTCTAGTCAGCTATTCCAGCTAGTTAAACTTGATCATCCAGCTATCCGAGCTTCTCTTTTCTTCCCATCTTTTTCCAGCCTTTCTTTCCAATATTCGGCTAAGTCCTTTCTTGTTCTGACTTAGCCATTGCTTCGGACCATGGTACATATTACTTGATTTTTATCCAACAAGATTCTGCCCATTTCCGTCCATGGTCCGTTCCGCCGATCCTAGCGAGGATCGGGGATGTTACAAGTCTCCCCCCCCCCCCTTCAAAGCGCCATTCCCGCCCATGTTCGTTCCCGCCGATCTTAGCGTGTAACGTGGATGTTACCCCCCCCCCCCCCCCTTGAAAGGGATTCGTCCCCGAATCCGAATCAAGTGACTTCGTTCTTAATTGAACCTCTTGGTGAAATCCACTTCCTTTAGAGATTTCCTCATACCACTCGGAAAATTCTGCCTTCATTCTATTTTCCGTTTCCCAAGTTGCTTCTTCATTGCCGTTGCAAACCCACAAGACCTTAATCATTCGAATAACTTTCTTTCGAGTTAACTTCTCCATCCAATCAATGACCAGGACTGGTCTCGCTTCAACTGTTAAGTTTTCCTTAAGTTCTGAGGGTAACTCTGGAATGATCACATCTTGGTCCGTCAAACATTTCCTTAGTTGCGAAACATGGAACACGTTGTGGAACGAAACCATCTTCGCCGGCAAGTCTAGCTTGTACGCAACTACCCCAACCCTTTCCAAGATCACAAACGGACCAAGATACCTCGGGTCAAGCTTTCCCTTCTTAGATATCCTTGTTCGGCCTTTGAATGTAATCATCTTGAGATAAATCCTGTCACCGACCGCAAATTCTAAGTCTTTCCGACGCTTGTCCGCATAACTTTTCTGCCTGTCTTGTGCTTCTTTCATTTTGATCCTTAGAAACTTGATCTTTTACGTGGTCTCTTCTACAATACCCAGACCAATTATACTACGTTCTCCTACTTGTGTCCAGCACAGTGGCGTTCTGCATGGTCTCCCATATAAGGCTTCGTATGGTGACATTCCAATGCTAGCTTGAAAGCTATTGTTGTATGCGAATTCGGCCAAGGGTAGATGTTCTTCCCAAGATCCACCCCAATCTAGCACACATGCCCGCAACATATCCTCCAAGGTTTGGATGGTGTGTTCAGATTGCCCATCAGTTTGCGGATGGTAGGCCGTACTCATGTTCACTCTGGTTCCCAAGGCTTTTTGAAAAGCCTTCCAAAAGTGAGACGTGAAACGTGAATCCCTATCTGAAACTATACTTGCAGGAACACCGTGCAATCGGACAATCTCATCCAAGTACTTAACCGCGATTGCTTCCACTCCATCAGTCTTCTTTATAGCGATGAAGTGGGCCGACTTGGTTAGTCTATCAACCACAACCCAAACCGCATCCTTCTTAGTCCTTGTCAGTGGCAACCCAGTCACGAAATCCATCGTGACATGGTCCCACTTCCATTCTGGTATTGGCAAACTTTGTAGTAGCCCACTAGGAACTTGATGCTCGGCCTTGACCAATTGACAGGTTGGACATTTCGACACCCAGTCGGCGACATCCCTCTTCATTCCGACCCAGTGATAGTACCTCTTTAGATCGTGATACATCTTGCTCATTCCTGGGTGAATTGAGAATTTGGATCGATGTGCTTCTCTAAGAATTTCCTCCTTCAATTCCTTAACGTTCGGCACGCTAACTCGCCCATTGACGACAATCGTTCCATTGTTCGAGGTTTGGTACTCGGCTTGGTCATTCTGTGCTACCCGGTTCAGTTTTTCATCCTCCTCTTGAGCCTTTCGAATCCGGGTGAGCAAGTCAGCCTGATCGGCCGCACCTAAACCCAATGGCTCTAGACCGCTAGACAGCGCATCCAGGTGCAATGTCCCGATCATGTTCACCAATACTTCCGCGTCTTTCTCCGCAGCCACATCCGACCGTCTTCTACTTAATGCATCCGCGACCAAATTTGCCTTACCCGGATGGTAAGCAATATCTAGGTCATAGTCAGCCACGAATTCCATCCATCTCCTTTGCCTCAAGTTTAGTTCTGGCTGAGTGAAGATATACTTCAAACTCTTATGATCAGTGAAAATTTGCACTTTCGCCCCATAAAGATAGGATCTCCATATCTTAAGTGCAAACACCACTGCGGCCATCTCTAAATCGTGAGTCGGATAGTTCCCCTCGTGCTTTCGTAGTTGTCTTGAGGCGTAGGCGATTACCTTGCCTTTCTGCATTAACACACAGCCAAGCCCGGTTATGGATGCGTCGGTATAGACCACGTAAGGTTCATCCACTTCCGGCAAGGCCAAGACTGGCGCGCTGACAAGCATGTCCTTCAATCCCGAGAAACTTTTCTCACACTCCTCCGTCCAAACAAACTTCGTATCCTTCCCGGTTAGCGTTGTCATGGCCTGAGCCATACTCGCAAAACCGTTCACAAACTTTCGGTAATACCCACCCAACCCAAGAAAACTCCTTATCTCGGTGGCATTCCTTGGCCGTGGCCATTCTTTGATCGATCCTGAACCCTAAGTCCGAGAGGTCGTTCCCGCTCGAAGTCACTAAGTATTTCCGAGCCACTCAGTCCGTTTTAAGGGTCTATTCTTTAATCGAGGTTTGTTAACTTAGTCATTCAGAGATTCACAAGATAGAGTCAATATGCACGAGTTTTTAAAGGAATAATCTGGATTTTATTAAGCAAACCAAAGGATTCGATACAACTTATGAGTTTTGCACTATAGGCTATTACAAGTGTTCGATCCTAGACTATCCAGACTATCACGCCACTCATCCATCCCAGCCAACCGTCTCACGCGCCTAAGCCCGGTCCTTTCCACGATCCCCATCTTTCCCTGAAATCAAAGAGGCGTAAGTAAAACTATATTTACTTAGATGCGGAAATAGCCTAACTTTGATTACATGAATGGACCGACAATGCACATGTTTTCCCCCAAACCCTAACATTTTCCCTTAGTTTTTCTTCATTACTCAGAGTATTCGTGATACTTAGAGATTTCTCTCGGCCGTAGCCGGAAAAGATGCGAGTCCCTCATGACCGCTCGCGAACTGTTGCGTCTGCCAGTGACTTAAGCCGAGATAAGCCGAGAAACGGCCTTCGACCTTAGTCACGCTATCGCATGAATAACCGGCATCGACAATATCTCTCGAGACATTGCGCAGAAGTAAGAAATGACTCGAGAGTAAGAGAGATTTGACTGAGAAGTTTCCGGCCGATCCTTAGACATTCTCGGCGAACCGATAGTCGCGAATTCGCCGGCCCATTCTCGCCTTTTACGCACCTTTGCCGTTCGTTCCTGGGAACTGGTGGGTTTTTCCCGATCCTTTGTCGCGGGAGTCTCCATCGTCGAGGCACTCTCCACGATCAAGTTTTCTCCCGAGAATTTCCTCCACGCGTTCCGTCTATCGGCTGCGGCACTTGACTATCGCCGGGAAACGTCCGACTCTTCCTCCTTTTCTCTCGGTTCCTCTCTTTCTTTCTCGATTCTTTTCTGTCTTTCTCTGGGAAAATTCCCGTGTTTTTGATGCCGTCCGAGAGACGACCGAGTGATCTATTTATAGTTTTCTCGCTCTCTTAACCGTTTCAAGCGAACGGGTATCATGCCTTTTCGTTAACGGTCATATCCTCTCGCCCTCTTAACCGTTCCGCACACTTGGAACGTGTGATTGGTTCCTTGCCGAGGAACCTAGCCACCCACCTGGCCAGCTAGCTTCACTAACCAGCTTCTCTCATCGGCCAGCTAGCTTCAGCTGCTCAGCACAGCATCCAGCTGTCCTGAGTTAAGTCTAGCTAAACCGAGCTTCTAGTCAGCTATTCCAGCTAGTTAAACTTGATCATCCAGCTATCCGAGCTTCTCTTTTCTTCCCATCTTTTTCCAGCCTTTCTTTCCAATATTCGGCTAAGTCCTTTCTTGTTCTGACTTAGCCATTGCTTCGGACCATGGTACAGATTACTTGATTTTTATCCAACAAGATTCTGCCCATTCCCGTCCATGGTCCGTTCCGCCGATCCTAGCGAGGATCAGGGATGTTACATGCTGGTTCCTCAATATGCCAAATTTCTCAAAGATGCAGTAATGGAAAGGACTAAAGAGCTCCAAGGTATGGTGGTTCTTACTCATGAATGTAGTGCCATTATTCAAAAGACTATCATCCCAAAGAAGCTTGGTGATCCTGGAAGTTTTACTCTGCCATGTGCTTTGGGACCTTTGTCATTTAACCATTGCTTGTGTGACCTTGGAGCTAGTGTAAGTCTGATGCCACTTTCGGTAGCTAAAAGACTGGGCTTTAATCGCTACAAGGAGTGTAGAATCTCCCTCGTATTAGCTGATAGATCAATTCGACTTCCGGTGGGTTTGCTTGAAGACCTGCCAGTGATGATTGGGAATGTTGAAGTGCCCACAGACTTTGTGGTACTGAGGATGGATGAAGAACCAAAAGATCCACTCATCTTTGGGAGACCTTTCTTAGCAACAGATGGGGCTATTATTGATGTCAAGAAGGGAAAAATCGATTTGCACTTGGGGAAGGATTTTGTTCTCTAGTATGACATCAATGACACATTGAAGAAGCCTACCATTGAAGGTCAAGCTTTCTGGATTGAAACCATGGACCAATTAGCTGATGAATATCTTGAAGAGATTATCTTGAAGAGTTAGCCATGGAAGATCATCTCCAAGTAGCTTTAACCAAGGAGCATGGTGAGAATGGATTTCTACATGAAGAAAGCATGGGATACTTGAAGCTGCTGGATTCACACAAACCATTACAAGGAGAAAACACCTTCATGGAGCTGCAACATAACAACAATGGAGGTTCTATGTTTAAGGATGTTGGTTCCTTAGACACTAAACAAGATGACAAGAGGGAGGCTAGCAATGGTAAGTCTAGCATTGAAGATGATTGGTGTGAACTCAAAGCACAAAGGGTGGAACTCAAACCTCTTCCACAAGGGCTAAGGTACGCTTTCCTAGGTCCAAATTCGTCCTACCCTGTCATAGTAAATGAAAATCTGAATGAGGAAGAGTTGACCTCACTTTTGAATGAACTAAAAAGTTTAGGAGAGCCATTGGTTATTCTTTGGATGACATCAAAGGAATCTCTCCTTCTCTTTGCACACATAGAATTCATCTAGAAAATGAATCCTTAACTTCAATTGAACACCAAAGGAGATTAAACCCAAACTTGAAAGAAGTAGTAAAAAAGGAGATCGTAAAACTTCTAGATGCAGGTGTTATCTATCCCATCTCGGATAGCACTTGGGTTTCACCTGTTCATGTTGTGCCAAAAAAAGGAGGAATAACTGTGGTTAAAAATGAAAAAGATGAATTAATACCAACTAGAACCATAACAGGTCATAGAATGTGTATTGATTATCGAAAACTAAATTCAGCCTCAAGGAAAGATCATTTTCCTCTCCCATTTATTGATCAAATGCTGGAAAGACTTGAAAACCACCCATTTTATTGCTTCTTAGATGGGTATAGTGGGTTCTTTCAAATACCCATTCACCCCAATGATCAGGAGAAAAAAACTTTCACATGCCCCTATGGTACCTTTGCATATCGAAGGATGCCATTTGGGTTATGTAATGCACCAGCAACCTTTCAAAGGTGCATGATGTCAATATTCTCTGATCTTATAGAAGATATGGTAGAGGTCTTCATGGACGATTTTTCTGTATATGGCCTCTCTTTTGCTGGGTGTTTGTCAAATCTTTGCAGGGTGCTTAAAAGGTGTGAGGATGCAAACCTGGTGCTGAACTGGGAGAAATGCCATTTCATGGTGAGAGAAGGCATTGTGCTTGGGCACAAAATTTCCGAAAATGGGATTGAAGTGGACAAAGCAAAGATTGAGGTGATGGCGAGTCTAGAGCCTCCACGAAATGTGAGAGGAATAAGGAGTTTCCTAGGCCATGCGGGGTTCTATAGAAGGTTCATTAAAGACTTCTCCAAGATTGCAAGGCCACTAACTAGACTGATGTGCAAAGAAAATGAATTACTATTTGATGAAGAGTGTCATAGTGCATTTTTGAAGATCAAAGAAGCTCTTGTGAGTGCCCCCATAGTGCAAGCACCAGATTGGGATCTCCCTTTTGAGATCATGTGCGATGCAAGCGATTATGCAGTGGGTGCAGTTTTGGGGCAGAAGAAGGACAAGAAACTTCATGTCATCTACTATGCAAGTAGGACCTTGGATGACACTCAAGTGAAGTATGCAACAACTGAGAAGGAGCTTCTAGCTGTTCTCTTCGCCTTTGAGAAGTTTAGAAGCTACCTAGTAGGATCTAAGGTAGTGGTGTACACTGATCATGCAGCATTAAGGTACATCTATGCTAAGAAAGACACCAAACCAAGACTTCTAAGATGGATACTTCTTCTCCAAGAATTTGACATGGAGATTGTGGACAAGAAAGGGATTGAAAATGGAGTTGCTGACCACTTGTCAAGGATGAGAATAGAAGAGATCATCCCCATTGATGATTCTCTTCCTGAAGAGCAGTTGATGTTAATCAAAATCCTAGAGAAAGGATACCAAATGGGAAGAAAGCTTGAAGAAGCCAAAGGCCTGAAAGAAGGAGAGTTACCTTGGTATGCAGACCTCGTGAACTACTTGGTGGGAGGTGATGTACCTCTAAATATAGATGCATATTACAAGAAGAAATTCTTCAAGGATGTTTCCCATTACTTTTGGGATGAGCCTTATCTATTCAAGAGGTGTTCTGATGGCCTCTTCAGAAGATGTGTCGCACAATCAGAAGTGAATGGCATTTTATATCATTGCCATGGATCAGCTTATGGAGGGCACTTTGACACATTCAAAACAGCAACAAAAGTGCTACAATCTGGGTTTTGGTGGCCAACACTCTTCAAGGACACTCATGCTTACATTTCTACATGTGAGGCATGTCAAAAGAAGGGCAATATAAGAAGAAGAGATGAAATGCCACAGAACCCAATCCTTGAGGTGGAAAAGTTTGATGTTTGGGGAATAGATTTCATGGGTCCTTTCCCATCTTCCTATGGCAACAAATACATTCTAGTGGCAGTGGACTATGTCTCCAAGTGGGTAAAAGCTATTGCAAGTCCCACAAATGATGCTAAGGTGGTGATCAAGCTTT
Source organism: Alliaria petiolata (assembly GCA_020283515.1). Taxonomy (NCBI): domain Eukaryota; kingdom Viridiplantae; phylum Streptophyta; class Magnoliopsida; order Brassicales; family Brassicaceae; genus Alliaria; species Alliaria petiolata. The sequence goes on along the minus strand of JAHZTW010000001.1, from coordinate 328,013,377 downwards.
TCCAATCCATCATATTCCCAAGGTTTGGAGTGCCAAGAGTGGTAATAAGTGATGGAGGTAGCCATTTTATCAACAAAATTTTGAAAGCCTCCTCAAGAAGCATGGAGTTAAGCATAAGGTGGTAACACCTTACCATCCTCAAACAAGTGGCCAGGTCGAAATTTCCAACAGAGAAATCAAGTCCATTCTAGAGAAGACAGTTGGGGCTACAAGAAAAGACTGGGCAGCCAAGCTTGATGATGCACTATGGGCTTATAGAACTGCCTTCAAGACACCCATTGGGAGATCGCCATTCTCTCTTCTGTATGGGAAATCATGCCACCTACATGTGGAGCTCGAGTACAAGGCGTTATGGGCGGTCAAACTCCTGAACTTTGACATCAAAACAGCCCAAGACAAAAGATTGATCAATCTCTTTGAGCTTGAAGAAATCCGCTTGGAAGCTTTTGAAAGCTCTAAAATCTACAAGGAGAGAACCAAAGTCTTTCATGACAAAAAGATCAAGCCAAAAGAGTTCTTGGCTGGACACATGGTACTGCTGTACAATTCCCGGTTGAAGCTATTCCCGGGAAAGCTCAAATCAAGATGGTCCGGTCCTTTCAAGATCAAAAAAGTTCGGCCTTATGGAGCTGTCACTCTTTATGGTCTCAAGGGAGAAGAATTCACTGTGAATGGGCATAGGTTGAAGCTTTACTTGGCCAGTGATACAATAGAAGAGGCAACTTCAGTACCTCTTCATGATCTTACCAATGCCTAAGGGGTTTGAAAAGTCAAGCTCAGAGACTATAAACAAGCGCACTTGGGAGGCAATCCCATGTTTATCATTGAATATATTCTTGTCTATATGTGTTTTTGATCAACAGGTTCGTGTCAAGAAGAAAAGACTTAAGTGCCAAAAAGTTTGAAGAAAAGATGTTGATGCATATCGGTGTAACGTATCGGTGTGACCACACCGATAAGCATATCGGTATGACATATCAGTGAGGCCACACCGATATACGTATCGGGCTAGCATATCGGTCTGACCCAACCGATACGCGTATCGGTGGGGCGTATCGGTATGGACAGACCGATATGAATCAAAAAAAAAAAAATTTGGTAAGTACTTATGCGAACCCGTCCTTCATCTTCTCCATAACTCTCTCAAAACCAATTTTTTTTCATAACTCTCTCAAAACTCAACCAAATTTCGTGATTCAAAGTGCTATTACTCCGAAATCTTGTCCTAATTCAGATTCATTAGTCATTTTTGTCCTACATTCACTCAACAACAAGGTATGATTCTCAATCTCCAAGCTTTTCATAAGAGCTTCAATGGTGAATTTTTTTTTGTGAATTGCTATAGGGTGTTTGAATTGAGTAATTGTGGATTGGGCATCAATACATATTGATAGATAGGAAGATTTCGAGTGCTATAACACAATTTCCATGGTTGAATTTCGAAAATTTGACACTTAGGGTTCATAGTGCGAAAATTCAAATTACTCCCTAGAAACTTGTCAAATTTTAAGGCTTCCACTTGCAATAGCTTCAATCCTTCATGGTTAATGATCATCAATTGATAGAACTCGAAATTTGCCACTTTGAAATTTTGGAAAATTTTGAATTTTTGCCAAAAAATTTCTAAGTACACAACTGAGAATTTTGAACTTTTTTGGCAATTGTTTCTTGCTTGCGGGGTTATTTGATTGAATTGTTTGCGTTTCTTATATAGGAACAATGCCGAGAACAAAAGCAGAAGCATCAAGAGCTGTTAAATCAAAGAGTGAGGGAAAGAAGAAAGTTGTTACCGATGACGACGGAACTGAGAGCGATGATCAGATTGAGCTTGGGGAAAAGAAGAAGAGTTCAGGGAAAGCTGCAAAGGATGCTCCAAAAAGAATACCAACAGTCCCACAGCTTTTTCAAGCATTCAGAAAAGTTGGATTCAAGGGAACGCGATACCCGCACCGGCAGTCTCTGCAAGCTCTAGGAATTTTGGAAGATGTCGAGATGATCTTCAAAAGGATGGGATTGGGACATTTCTTCACCATGTCTCATCCAGCACACAAGACAGAGACATGCCAATTCCTGGCATCATTAGAGGTGGACTTCTACTACGAAGGCGAAGATACACCCGAAGAAGATGGACATGGGTATATCAAATTTAAGGTTGAGAAGATGGTCTACACATTATCATTCAGAGAGCTTGAAGAGATCTTCGGGTTTACAGAAGGTGCGCACAGGACCAAGAACCTTGCCATTGGTGAGGAAGAGTTAGCTGGGTTGTGGGATGTCATTGCCTCGGGTACTTTCGAGCCGGGAAGAAGCAAAGGATCGCTGATCAGACACCCAACTATACGGTATGTGCATAAGGCGTTAGCACATACATTCTTTGCCAGACGAGAGTGCGGGATGGTACTGCTGGAGGAGTTGCAGTTTCTGGACATGGGTTTAGCGAGGGTCCCGGGATTTAGGCCGAGTGACGGAGGTATTTTTCGAGGAGACACCGCAGGTACGGGTTTGGTCTCCATGCTGCTGCGACAGTTCCTTTCGTATAAGGACTGGGTGATGACGATGAGGGACAAGACCCCTCAGCTTAGTATCGGTGGGCTGATTACACCGATACTCGAGGCAGTTGGGCATCCGTTGGGTGAAGACGGTTTAGAGCCACAGTGGATGGACTTTTTCTACCTCATCAAGACTCATTTCTTAGCAGAGAAGAGTGGTAACTTGTTTGCATACCAGTTCTCGATTACCCAAGAAAGAGAAGCCAAGATACTTCTTCCACAACAAAACGTCACTTCATTGCAGACCCAGAGGAGCTTCGAGTTTGTGCCATCGCCCACGCAGCTCTATAACACGACGAGTCAGAGGCATCTAGAGACTATCACCAAGAAGAACATGTTTTCACTTGACCCGGTCGCAGAACCTGAGGAAGGAGGAGAAGAGCAAGAGCAGCCGGACCTGAGGCAAGGAACCGAGAGATACCATTTCTCCTCCTTTGGTGGGGCAATATCAAGCCCAGCATTGCGGGAAGCTCATGACCGCATTGACCAGCTCCAGCAATGGAGCAAGCACCAGGACAACACCATCAACAAACTGCTAAAGGGGTACAAGAAGCTGAAGGAAAAGTACAAGAGCCTCAAGGCAAAGATCTCGTGTTCATCATCCTCTACACATGTGGAGCAACCAAGGAAGAGGAAGCCGAGTCACTCACCTCCACAAACCTCATCCACCGACGAATCCGTATCTATCGGATCACCTTCCTCATCTTCACAGACCTAGAAGACCTAGAAGTAACACTTCACACTTCATTATATATATCATTTAGTTTTTGTTTACTCTTATTTGTTTTTGTTTTCTTTGGATTGCGGTCTCTCTTGAACTTTTATTACATAGGAGACTGTGTAATTTAAGTTTGGGGGAGAGGTTGTGAGATTTGATACTTTGTGTTAGATATTTGTGATTTATGCATTTGTGTTTCATGCAATCATCTAAAAAAAAAAAAAAAAAAAAAAAAACGAATTTAGCATTTAGACATTGCATTTGCATTTAAGGATTGTGTCTATTTGCATTTCATATAGGATTGCATTCATATTGCATAGGGAGCAATGATGAAATTTCCTTAAACGTTAATTTTTGATATCAAGTCATTGCCCACGTTCACAATTGTCTGATGCATTCGAGTAAGTTTCATGTTAAGACCGCACCACACTTGGAATTCATGTCCTGACATTCATGTTTTAGTCAAAACTTGCTGTGAATTGATTTCATTCCTATCTATTAGAACCACTAAAACTGACGCTAATTATCATGCATTGTTTTGCCAAGTCGAACTCATGGATACCACATACATATTTGAGATATTTTCTCCATTTTTACCACTCTCTTATTATCCCAAATAGTTACCAAGCCCATAACCGAACCTTCTTTCAAGCCTAAATCTTATGTGTGATTGTGAGGCCTATTTTCGAATCACCTAGGCAAAAAATGTTGAGTTTAGGCCGACAAGGAGAAGCTTTCATGTAGACACTAGCTTGCAGTTTAAGCTAGTAATAGGCTAAGGCGTTTGATGGGTAGACTAGGAAGAAATAAGCTAAGGTGTTATCATTTGGAGAAGAAAAAGAAGCAAAGAGTGTGTTACAAGGAGATGAAATGAGGAGACAAATGATGAGATGGTTGCAACAAAGAAAACTTCAAAATAAAAGAAGAAGAAAAAGGTGTTCTCAACAACAAAGAAGGCCAATCAACAAGAATAAAATCCGGCCAGTAAGCATCCAAAGAGGTGACACAAGAGACATCACATACAACAAGAGAGCCATTAAAAAGAAGCCAAACTCCCAAGTTCAACAAGGAAGGTGAATCAATGTGTAAGCTGTAAAAGCAACAAAAACCTTTCGAAAAGAGGTAGCTTAAGTGGTTGATCTTTGGGTATAGTCTAGGATATAAATCTTTAGACATTTGGGTAGATGAAAGTCATCCTTGTATGCATCTATTGGTTTTTACTCTTAGGATTTTGCTATAGGCTGATTCTTTTCATTGAGAGTTCCCTCTTGAACCTAAGACAAACCATCACTTTGAGATCATTTTTATCTCAAGACCTTATCCCTTAACCAATTGAGTTCTCTTGGCATTTCAAAGCATGATCCATGGTTACAAATTGAATGAATGTTAAAGGAATGAAGGACCGGAGAGTTTGTGTAGGCTAGATTTGAATTCAATTCGTGTTTGTGATGAATGTGGCTAAAGTTTTTTATAAAAAAAAACAGAGAAAACTCGACTTGCATCCTAGAATTGTAAACTTGGACAATGACTTGATCTCTTTAGTTGGCATTTTTGGATTTGAGCTCCCATTTTCACACTTCTCTCTCTTATTTGTGTTAATTGTTTGCTTGAGGGCAAGCAAAATGCAAGTTTGGGGGAGTTGATAGTCTCTCATTTTAGCATGTTTTTAACACTCATATAGGATAGTTTTGCATCCATACATGCATTCATTAGATAGTTTTAGGCTAGATTGCATTCATTTTAGAGTTTAGTGAGTCTTAGCTTAGGATATTGTATATATGTTGCATTTGAAGTGTTTCTCAGGTATTCTAGAGCTTGAAGAGGCTATTGGGAGGTTGATGAATGAGCAAGAAAGCCAAGAAGGGGAAGAACAGAAGGAAAACATGCAGCAAAATTCGCAAAGGAAATGAAGAAAGCAGTATCGGTGTGTTGTATCGGTGTGATCACACTTATACGCATATCTGTCTTTTGTACCGGTGTGATCACACCGATACGCATATCTGTCTTTTGTACCGGGGTGATCACACCGATATGGAACCCGCGATTTTGTTTACTTAAGACGAAAATACACTGTTGATCATCATTATCTAGTTGACTTTTTATTTCTAAACTTTTCCAGAAACTCTCTCTGTATTTGGTGATTTTATTTGCAAGACCTTTGGATCAAAAACTTCAATTCAAGAGTTCTTCTTCTCTAATCTCTTCCCTTTACTCTTCCTAATGCTTATTATCAAGTTTTTACAAGTTTTTGTTGGTTTGATCATGAACTGTGAGTAGTTCTTTAGAATCTAAGGTTGGTTAGATCTAGGGTGTTTAGGGTGTTAGTCTTGATGTCTATGAGTTGATTCTTCCATATCTCTTCTTGCTTAATGCTCTTAATGCTAATTTCAACCTTGATCATGTTGAATTAGATTTCTAGGGAATTTTCTCATCCAAAAGATTAGTAAAATTTCTGGATCATTTAAGCAAGAGATTTACATACTTAGCTCATGAAAGTGATTGTCTAAGGTGTTTATTAGCAGATTAGAACTGAATCTTTATGCTTGTTGCATCTTTGATCACAAATGAAAGTTTGTTCTTGATTAGAAATGTGATGAAAGGATTAAGTCCATGAAAGTGGTTTAATCTATTCTTGAAGTTCTAAGCTTGGGGATTAGCATTTTTATGAGTAGAATGGCATCATTGATTACACTTTTAAGCACCTGAAAATCAATACCATAACCTTGGATTCATCTTTCATCAAATTGCAAAAGCCTTTTAGAAACTCTGTTTTTGTGTTTCAATTATCTTAAATTATAGCTTGTCTTTCCCCTTTGTTTAATGTTACTAATCACTTACCAAAACCTTCACTAGACTTGCTTAGATTAAGAAGTTTTATGAATTCTTTTTGTCACAACAACCCATATGGGTTGATCCTCAAATACTACAATGACATGTGTAGTAGGATTGAGTAATTGTTAGCAAAATCTTGTTATCATGGCTCCCGCCAAAGGATAAACATGATAATGGGCGGATCACAGTATTGCTGAGACACTATCTCTGCGATCAAATCTTTCCAACGACGAGCCGACGCCAGCATCAATTGGTCCGCACCAACAACAAATTAAAACGATATTATCACCTTCGAAGAAAGAGAAACCACGGGCATCGACAGGCCGCACAACGACCCGCTCGTTATCGAACTAACCGTGAAAGATCACGACGTGGCAAGGGTCCTCATTGACACCGGGAGTTCTGTAGACGTTATTTTTCGGGATACCCTAGCTAAAATGGGGATCGACATGTCCGAAGTCAAGTTAACGCCAAGTCCTCTGACGGGTTTCGCTGGAGATACGATAATGACGCTTGGGACAATTAAGTTGCCCGTTCAAGCCAAAGACGTGACCAGGATCGTGGATTTTTCAGTAACTGATAGCCCGGCGATCTATAACATCATCATGGGAACGCCGTGGATAAGCGAGTTGTTGCCTCGACTTATCACTTGTGCCTAAAGTTCCCCGGCCCGAACGGGATAAAGACGATCTGGGGAAGCCAAAAAGAATCCAGGATATGTTTCATGGCCGAACACAAACTCAGAAATACTAAAACCGAGACGAAGGGGGACACGGAGCATAAAAAATGAAAACGGATCGGGAGGCAAAGCTGAGGCGATCGAGGCTTTTATAGCAATTACAGAAGCTGGAGAAAGAAGGCGAGCAGCCGAGCTGCGCCTCTGTGATATCGGTATGCATAGACGAGGCGAACCCGGAAAGATGCATAGAGATCGGGTCCGAGCTAGGCGAAGCTTTGAAAACCGAGCTAATATCCTTCTTGAAGGAAAATATCAATACCTTCGCATGGGCAGCAGGAGACATGCCAGGGATCAGTATCGATGTCGCCTGCCACAAGCTGAACGTCGATCCAACATTTAAACCGGTGAGACAGAAGAGAAGGAAGTTCGGGCCGGAGCGCGCCAAAGCAGTCAACGACGAGATGAACAGACTATTGAAAGTAGGCTCCATTACCGAGGCAAAATACCCCGACTGGCTCGCAAATCCAGTGGTGGTAAAGAAGAAGAATGGCAAGTGGCGGATCTGCGTCGACTTCACGGATCTTAACAAAGCATGCCCAAAGGACAGCTTCCCACTGCCGCACATAGATCGCCTCGTCGAAGCAACGGCTGGCAACAAACTCCTTTCGTTTATGGATGCTTTTTCTGGGTACAACCAGATACTGATGAATCTCGACGATAGAGAAAAAACAGCATTCATAACGGACCTGGGGATTTACTGCTACAAGGTAATGCCCTTCGGGCTCAAGAACGCCAGAGCAACCTATCAAAGGCTAGTAAACAAAATGTTTGCTACACAGCTGGGAAAAACCATGGAGGTATACATAGACGACATGCTGGTAAAATCGCTCGAAGAGAAGGATCACGTCACTCATCTTAGAGATTGCTTCGCTCAGTTGAACCGCCATAGCATGAAGCTCAACCCAACGAAGTGCCGGTTTGCGGTAACCTCCGGGGAATTTCTCGGATACCTGGTAACGAACCGAGGAATCGAAGCAAATCCTAAGCAGATCAATTCCTTGTTTCAAATGGCATCGCCCAAGACCAAACGAGAAGTACATCGGCTAACCGGGCGCGTCGCCGCACTAAATCGCTTTATCTCAAGATCAACAGACAAATGCTTGCCTTTCTATGACACCCTCCGGGGCATTAAAAAGTTCGAATGGACGGAGAAGTGTGAATCAGCGTTCCAGGAGCTAAAAATTTACCTCGCCACCCCACCTGTACTTGCAAAGCCCGTCGAAGGAGAACCGCTATATCTGTACATCGCCGTCTCAGCTACCGCGGTAAGCGGAGTCCTGGTCCGAGAAGAGCGAGGAGACCAGAAACCAATTTTCTACGTAAGTCAGACCCTAGCCGATGCGGAAACGCGATATCCACAAATGGAGAAGTTGGCACTTGCAGTAGTAATATCCGCCCGGAAGCTCAGGCCGTATTTCCAATCGCACTCTATCATAGTGCTGACCTCTTTCCCGCTGCGAGCCATATTGCATAGCCCGAGCCAATCCGGAAGACTGGCGAAATGGGCAGTGGAGCTCAGCGAATATGACATTGAGTACAGGAGAAAAACTTGCGCAAAGTCCCAAGTATTGGCAGATTTCCTGATCGAACTCCCAACCGAAGGAATCGACGAACCAACACATGACTCTACATGGATCCTCCACGTCGACGGCTCATCATCCAAGCAGGGGTCAGGAGTCGGAATCCGTTTGACGTCACCCACGGGTGAAATCTTAGAGCAATCTTTCAGACTGGCTTTCCACGCCTCAAATAATGAAGCAGAGTACGAGACCCTGATCGTCGGGCTCAGGTTAGCTAGGGGACTGAAGGTGCAGAAAATTCGTGCTTTCTGCGACTCACAGCTCGTGGCGAATCAGTTTAACGGAGAATATACAGCAAGAGACGAAAGAATGGAAGCATACTTGGACGTCGTACAAACACTCGCCAAAGAATTTCCGGAGTTCGAATTAACGAGGATACCACGAGGCGAAAACACTCAAGCTGACGCACTGGCGGCTCTGGCCTCATCATCAGCTCCTGGCCTGAAGAGAGTCATCCCGGTAGAGTTCATCGAACACCCTAGCATCAAAACCCCGAAGACCATTAATCTGATCAACCCCATTGAGGAAGCCGAACCAGCTGTCAACGAAGCACGGGCGCAAACGGAGGTAGAACAACAGGAGGACAAATACGGATGCGACCACAGATGGATGGGACCTATCCGAACCTACATAATGGATGGAGAAGTGCCGACGGATAAATGGGCGGCTCGAAAACTCAAAACCCAAGCTGCTCGGTATGTCCTACTTGACGGTGAAGTATTCAAATGGAGGTTCTCGGGACCACTAATGGCCTGTGTAGAAGGCCCCGAAGCGAGAAAAATCATGGAAGAAGTTCACGGAGGCTCGTGCGGAAATCACTCCGGCGGAAAATCATTGGCAGTTAAGATCAAGCGCCACGGGTATTTTTGGCCAACCATGGTGAAGGACTGCGAGATTTTTTCACAAAAATGCGAGAAATGCCAACGACACGCTCCTACACTCCACCAGCCCACATAACTGCTGTCTTCAATCTCCTCGCCATATCCCTTCATGCGATGGTCGATGGACATCATCGGACCGCAACACCGATCAAAGCAGAAAAGATTTCTCCTGCTTGATTATTTCTCCAAATGGGTTGAGGCAGAATCCTATGCTAGTATCAAAGACGCCCAGGTTGAAAACTTCGTGTGGAAGCACATCATCTGCCACCATGGAGTCCCTTACGAGATCGTGACCGACAACGGCTCGCAATTCATCTCCACTCGTTTCGAAGCCTTCTGCGAAAAATGGAAGATAAGACTGAGCAAATCTACGCCCCGATATCCACAAGGTAATGGCCAAGCCGAAGCGGCCAACAAAACCATACTAGACGGCCTGAAGAAACGCCTAGACGAAAAGAAAGGGCGATGGGCAGACGAACTTGAAGGAGTCCTGTAGTCGCATCGGACAACCCCACGACGAGCAACGGGCGAAACACCTTTAGCGCTTATCTACGGAACGGAATGAGTGATTCCCCCCGAGGTGGATTTCCCCGAGATCCGAAGACGACTCCTACCTGGACAAGAGGGCATGAATCATCTAATGCTCTTGGACGACCTCGACCTGATCAACGAGCGACGCGACCAAGCACTCATCCGCATACAGAACTACCAACATGCCACGGCCAGGTACTACAACTCAAACGTAAGAAGCCGGCGTTTCAACGAAGGAGACCTCGTCCTCCGAAAAGTCTTCCAGAACACAGCCGAAAGAAATGCCGGCAAGTTGGGAGCTAACTGGGAAGGACCTTACCGAGTCATCAAAGTAGTCCGTCCGGGCGTTTACGAGCTCGCTAACAACGCGACTAATATCCCAGTACCAAGATCCTGGAACGCGACACACCTAAAGAAGTACTACTTCTAAGTCATTATCAAAATCATGAACTACGGGGCGGTTTGATCTCCGAAAGGGGTACGTAGGCAGCTCGTATCATAACGAGTTCAACTACCCCCCTCCCAAAAAAGGGGGGGGGGGAGTGGGGTACGTATACTCGTATACTCCCACGCTTTGTAATCACTTCGCTTGAATAAAGAAAAAAAAAAAACTTTTTAACTTGCATCTCAACGAAGTACTCTATATTTGCCTCGTCGGTTGTTGGCCACAACGGACAAACTATTACATCCTTCGCGAATCCCAACTCCTGCTTTCTCATTAAGCAAAGGGAGTTCTCAAACATCCTCCACGGATTAGAGCGCGCTATATAAATCATGGCTAGGTTTACCCCAGCCAAACATCAATGGGTAAAACCCATACGATGTTCTGCCGGAAAAACGGACAAGTAAGTCGAGTTGGGTTCGCAAGTCCTAAAGCTGTGGCAAAACGTCCTAAACCCAACAACAGCTCGTCCTAAAGCAACGTTGGTCTAATAAACACCTCGCGAACATAATATTCGCGAATGGTCGCAGAATATGAGGTACCCGTACATGTTCAAACATAAACCCAGCAAACACTTCGCTCCTCAGCAACGCTGGTCATTTACGTTACATAGGTCAATTGCGACCAAGACACCGCGGCTCGCCTAGACACAGTTCGCCCCTCAAAACACTTCGGGAAATTTAGTACTTAATGTGCACAATCAAGGACAGAAAGACCGAAGATGTTCCAACTCGAACCCAACAAACGCCTCGTTTCCAAGCAACGCTGGTCTTAAATGCCTTTGTCATAAAATATTCGCGAATGTTCATTAACATACGATTATACGAGAACATCCACTTTTGGCTTAATCCTACGCTTAATAAAACAGACAACTACTGTCCGAGCACTTCACTTCGCCAAAAAATCAGAGTGAAACGAGATCTCAAAATCAGATAATAATAAAAGAGCCATGTTCAGAGAAAAGAGCCACACAACACAACACCAAAAAAAATATATATATAACGATAGTAGCAAAAAAAAAGCGACGGTGCAAGACAAGCTCGATCGATCATTCAAACAACACCGGGCGCTTCTGGGACTTTCTCTTCGGACCCCTTCTTAGATGGCACGGTCTCCGACTCGGCCCCCTTCTCGGTGATCAAAGCTTCGACCCCCGGGGTGTTAACGTTGGACCCCGCCGGATCCACGACGCCAATCCTCGAGCCCAAAAGCTCGATCGACTCACCACCGACGACTGGGGGCCCGGAGTCTGACGAGACCGGCGACAGCTTGAGATCATCACGAAGGTCGGTCACAAGGCGTTCGAACTCCACATCAGCATCCGCGAGCTCTTTCTTCCACTCGGTCAAAGTCTCCTTCTCCTTGTCCAAAGTGGGAGGATTTTCACCTTGAAGGATCCCGACGAGCTGCAGGTTGCTCTCGACTTGGGCAAGACCGAGAATCTTCGTCTTAGCTCCACCTTTCAGTTCCTCGATCTCTTTCTCGGCGCTACGCATTCACGCCTGGAACTTCTCAAAAAGCTCTCGCCTCAACGCTTTCCGAGCTTTCTCAACGGCGACTTCGCGCAGCTCGCGCTCTGCGACCAACTGTCTTTTCACGGAAGCAAGTTTTGACTCCCTCTTTAGTTTCTGCTCGTTGAGACGAACAACAAGGCTGTCAGACTTGTCGTGTTTCGACTTGAAGTCATCTCTCTCCGCCTCGAGTTTTTTCAAACGAGCCTCGGCTCGTTCCAACTCGGCAGCATGTTTGCTCTCCGCCTCGTCGAGTTTGGCTTTTAGGGCAAGAACATCTTGGTGTGCCTCGGTGACACGTCCCTGATCCCCTCGTGCGTCGTGCTCATACCCAGCAATCACCTCGTTCGCAGCCTCGATAAACTAAAGACGATTTGGGTTAGCGACCGAACGACTCGAATAAGAAAAAAACCTAAATAAGAACCAGTCCAGATACCTTTGTTCCTTTGAGTGCCATCCTGGCGTACTTCTTTCCCTTCGCGAGAGTGTCGGGCGAAGGGAAATAGTCGCCGCTGCGAACTATTTTGGAAAAAAGCGTGGCTGAAGCTGCGGCTTCGTCAACTAACGCCTCGGCAACGACAGGGGCAGCGCTTGGCCTTTGAACCGAGGCTAAAGCAAGATCATCACGCCTCGTTTTCTTTTTTGAGCCCTCGGCGCCAACAACCTCGGCCTGCTCGAGGACTTTCCTTTTTGACATTTTTTCAGCTCCCCTGTCGTCCCGGGTCGGTGACTTGGCCCTGGTTTTTTCTTTGTGACGAGATAGAGAAGAGTTCTCGGGCCTCGGCACGGGTTCCGAGCCAACTGCGAGCTCCTTCCCGGAAGGAACATGGCGAGAAGGCTCGACGGTCGTTTCGTCGGGAACATCAGCAGATTTTTGCTCGGTTCCTTCGAGCCGGAACTTTCCCTACCCTTCTCCTCGGCCCTCATCTTGGCAGCTAGAATCTTTTTGTCCCGGAAAGTCATTTTCCCTGCCATTTTCAGCCTCGGGTCGATATCCGGAGAATGCGAAACCGACGGGTCTACCTCGGCGCCAAGATGATAGGCTCGCGCACGTTCTATCCGCTGAAGCGTGAAGCTCCTCTTCCATTGTACTCTGCGCCCGCGGAAAGCCCTGATCACCTCGTGCAAATCTTCAGGTAGGCGAAGCACAAGCTGACGAACTGCAAAAACAAAAACGAAAACTACGTCAGCAAAGCATCAGTCAACCTCGAAGGCGAGAACCTTGAAGTATAGCCTTGGTTGGCTACCAATTTTTCCCCAGACCGTCCTCGTCTTCCCGACCCAGTCTTCAGGTACCGAGGCGTCATCAACAAGAACATAAAAGTAATGAGAATTCCAGTCCAGATCCTTGCTGGGAAAGCTGTGAAGAATCCTCCTGTCCTTCTTGTTACTGACGTAGTAGGTCTCGAACTTCGGGTTCTTTTGGATCTCCAATAAGTTAAGAAGATGCGCCAGGCCTACAAGGTGGCGAAGGCCTCGGGGAGTTAGCTGAGCCATGGCCAATCCGTACATCCACATGTACTCCAAAATTAATCCCGGAATCGGGAACCACAACAAGGTTGCGTAGAAGAAGCTTTCGTATACAGTGAAATAGCCCGAGGGGGGATGATCCGCGCGATCCGACGAAGATGGTAGTATAAACTCCACCGCCTCGCTAATACTGAAACGGGCCTTCAAGTCTGACAGACTATCCGCGGTGGAAAGTGTCGACCCTGGAGGATCCGCGATTTTCTTCTTTGCAGCTCGCTTCCTCGACGGAACATCGTTTTGAAGACTTATCAGGAAATCCAATCCTCCTCGGGTTTTACGTGTGATGCTTCGACGATTTGAAGGGGATTGTTATCATCGATCGGAGAACGAATCATCTCGATGGCCTGACAGTTTTCATCGGTAGATCCTTTTGCCTCGGAATCCTGAAGATGGTCTATGGGTTCGCCAGCCTCGGAAGAATCCCCAAACTCTTCAGAACGAACTATTTTGCGTCCCCGAACCGTTGGGCGGTTAACCGAACCAGTTGAATCTTCAAGGTTCGGTACCCTTTCAACATCGGAGAATGTTTCGGCTCGCAAAGGAGCAGAGGATGCCTCGGTCGGGGAAGACATAGAAGATGTTGGCTCGGTATGACTCGAAAACGGATCGGATGAAAAGAAATTTGCCTCGGTACCAGTTTCGATGCGAAGATGCAGAACGGTGATGGATCGGGAAATTCAGGGCGGACGGCGGCCGTACGGCGAAAATCGTGGAAACCCAAAGCTAAATCCGAACATAAAACTAGAGAGAAGGGAGAGAAGAGAGAGAGAACTAACCTCTGAATTTTTGGAGAACTGAAGATAATGAAAAAACTGAGGGATGGCTTCGGTTTTTATAGCCAAAATTGACGAGACGTTTACGCTTCTCGAGGTAGAGCTTAATTTCCAAGAGAACAATGGGCCTCTCAAAACCCAGATTCATCAAGGCCTAGGCCCATTTCGGAGAATTGGGAGATATCCTAAAATAAATCCTAAGTGTTCCCAAGTTTGCGAAATGACGGCTAGACGCCGAGGTGAAAATGAATGTCCTTCGAGGACCGAGGTGAATATACTAGAAGTAAACGGTAAAACGCCTCGGTCATTTAAGCCAAAGCATCGCAGCGAGCTAAAGTCAAACGCTTCGACTTGGAAACAAAGCTCCAAACCGCCTCGGGAGATTGATCTCGCCTCTCTAATCACCTCGTCATCCACACTTCTGAGTCTAACGAGTTGGGGGGCTAACTGTTGGGGTCGGTTTTCACCCCGACGAGATCAATCAAGAAAATGGCTAAGTATGGAAATCATTCTCGACCGCACAAACTGTGCAGGAACCAAACCGTGCACAAATAGTGCATAAACCGAGCCAAACCGTTGCCTTGTGCACAAATCGTGCAGAAGCCGAGCCGAGCCGGATATGCACGAGACGAGCCGGACCGAATCATACCATGTACGACTCATGCACGAGCTGAACCGATGTTTCCCCTTGGCGATCCGAACGGGAGGCCCACAAAGCCATCTGAGCCCAAGATAAAGCACGAGGCCGAGCCCAAGATGGATCGTTGTGCAAGTGGGCCGAGCCCAGTTCCACGAGGAAGCCCGAGACCAAAGACACCCTAGAAGACGAAGCTTCGTGGAAGGGAGCGCCGCCAAGGGGAGATAGAGAAGAATCTACGAGAAGATCTGCCGAGATCCTGACCTAGATTCTTAGCCAATTTGTATAAATATCATCCTAAGTTCATTTGTAGAGCCAGACCCGTATGGAGATCTAGCAGAAAACACTTGTACCCAAAAAGCTCATCACAGCAAATCTAATAAAACTCCATCTCTGGATCTTCGTTTCGGGTTCTTAACTTAGAATCTTTGCGTCCTCTTTTGAATTTCTTAACAGAGAATCTATTGTGTGAAATCCAACACGCACATGAATTTTAAATTGTGGTCAAAGTACAGTTTTCTATGGTCAAAAGAGCCTCATTTGACCACAATTCAAATTCAAAATTTAGAGGGAAGGAGAAAGAAGGGGAATTTTGAAAACTTCCCTTGGCGCAAGATCGAGTGAAACGGGTCGATCTATCACTCGATCTCACGCCCATTTT
>JAHZTW010000001.1:327958000-327992242 GCA_020283515.1 Alliaria petiolata | reverse complement strand
TTTGATGGAAACCCTACCTATGTGACTGGAGATCCCAAGATCTAGGTTCAAAGGGAAAACTAAATCAAACGAAATCTGTAAAAAGTACTGTGAGACTTGTATCTCTACCTAGTTCCAAAGATGATAAACAGTACTATAAACCTGTACGGGATAAGGTTAAGCGTTAGCTTCTAATGATTCCATAACTTTGTAATAGTGGAGTATGACAGGATACTTTTGAAAAGTTATTGGACGATCACCTAGTGAGTGTGAAATACGGCCGTTTCTAGGAGAATAAAGTGAGGCTATATTCTCCAAGTTCACTCACGAATAACCAAGCAAGTTCAAGGCCAAAATGAACGCAATAGAGAACTCAGTTCTACAAGAAATGAAGCTGTATTATAGCTATTGTCTCGGTTTACATCAAAATCCGGGTGGTTCAAGACATCAAGTTCACCTCCTGGCCAAGTAAAACCGACATATATAAAAATAAGTAGTTCAAAGTTGAAAAATGCTACTAACTTAAACACAGTGAATTTTCGTTTAAACTCTCGAAAAGTCTGTTTGTCTAATCATAGAATTAGTAGAGTCAGTAGAGTCGTCACTTGTTTAGAGTAATTTCTATTCATGTGGGGGATTGTTGGATCCAAATTTTTAAAAGCCAATGGGCTTTCGAAAATATTGGAAAGAGTGAAAAGAAATGGGCTTCGGTCCAAGTATGTTTAAATGAGAATATGAAGGGGGCCGGGCGCGGTTCACGGTTTGCAGTTCGCGGAATGGGCCTTCGGGCCGTAGGGAAAATTTTATCTTTTGGATTGTGAAACGGGCCTTCGGGTTTGTGTGCCAATCAAAATAATTTTCCAACACAATTTGGGCCTTTCGGTTTGGACAAATGAATTTGTTCTCCAACAGCCCATACCAAATGTCCAACCTCCACCTGTAAGCAAAGTCTAACTCCGTGTGAAAAGATGAAAGATGCTCCATGTGCGAAAGTTGGATATAATTATTTCCACCTTGTCGGCCAATCCCGTATCTGTAACGTGGCCAGGCTAAGTGAGAGCTCTCATTTCTCCGCCTATATAAGAAAGAGATCTCTCTCATTCTAAACACACTCACAAACATCAAACACACTCTTACACAACAAACAATCGATCCTCCTCTTAAGTTCTAAGTGAGTCTCTCCAACGTTTTCATTCGTTTACGGTTCTTAAGTCTCGAGAGTTTAATGTAGCGTTTCTAAGAGCTCGTAAATTCCGTTTTTGAGTGTTATGAAACAGTCTCGTCGTATCGGTTGTATCTTGGGATTTAAAAATCGTGTTTTTCCGTCTCACTACGGGCGATTTATTGAGTTACGGAAAGAGGTTTACTAGCCTCCGATATTCGGTTTTTACACACTCCGTGTATTCGGTTTTCTTTTTCGAAGATCTGTTTTGTTTGTTTCTTCATTTTCTCTCTTTTCCTTACTTGTTCATAAATCCTTTTTATTACTTACGAAACTTATCCGTTCTCCAAGTCTGGTATTTTGTATAAACCTTCTTTTATAAGTTTCGTATAAACCGTATTTTCTAAGTTTTTGTATAAACCATGTTTTATAAGTTTCGTATAAACTGTGTTTCTAAGTTTCGTATAATGTCCTTCTCTCGAAGTCTCATGTTTCCTATAAAATCATTTCGTATTCTCTGTTTTTCTTAATTCCGTTTTTTGCGGTTTCTACAATCGTAACTCAATAAATATGCTTATAGCATATCGCTACTATCAGATTAAGTTTTTAGCGGTAACTTTAAAAAAAAAATCGTTTTTCTCGGTTTCTTAAAAACTTTTTATAAAACGGTTTTTCGGTCTTAAAGGTAAACGGATTTGCGATCCGCTCTTCTGCGTATCCGTGAATCGTTATTGAAAAAAAAAAACCGGTATTCGTTTCTATGAACGCTTCTAAGCGAGTTTGTAAAACGCGTTAACCAATTCTAAAGTTTCAGCGAACGCTTCAAAGCGAGTTTGCTAAACATTCATTAGCGATCTAAGATTGTTAACTAGATCCGCTATTTTCGATTTATTCTAGATAAATCTTTTATTGAACTTTGGTTCAAATCGAGTGGTTACTAATTCATTTGTTTACTTGTGAACAGATTGCTACTGGTACCTTAGACGTATTCGATCAAACACCGAATGTGTTTGGACCAGTGGGTGCAATGATGTCGATGAGCCGACACGCCGAATCCTGTTTGGTCCCAATGTTGTCCACCCCATCCAACGGCTACAACACCCAATGTTGTCCACCCCATGATTCCGTCAATCCCTGCAACTGCGAGTCATGGACTCATGCCGGATCATTTTGACGGAAAAAGTTTCAAACATAGCAACTAAAGATGCATTTCTTCTTGACGAACATGAAGTTCGATAAGTTTCTGAAGGAGGACGCACCAGTTCTTCCAGAAGGAAGCACGTGTTCCTACACTCTCGCAAGTGTTGAAGCCTTGATCCATGGGGATTTTGTTTACAGAGGCAGGATCTTAGGCCGCCTCAATGACCAGCTGTACCTTGTTTACATTATGGAAAATCCTCCAAATCATTATGGATGGCTCTGGTGAAGAAGTACAAATCAGAAGATGTTGGATGTCAGAAATATGCGGTTGCAAAATTTCTCGACTTCAAAATGGTGGATTCAAAACCCATCATGGATCAAGTGTGATGTGATCCCAAGTACCAACATCCCACCGACCATCCCTGCTCCAGCTATAATCACCCCACCCTTGACTAGAGCAGGAGCCAAGAGGCTAAGGGAGAACTTCAACCAAGCCGTGGAAGCATTACTTGCCGAACAAGACGTTGACGAAATAACCGAGAAACTGACGAAGTTAACCATCTCCAACACCGAAGTGCAAACCAAACCGTATCAAGAGAAGGATTTCATGAAGGACGGTCCAAGAAAATAAATGGAAGAATGGCCACTCATCAAGCAAGGAAATAAAGTTTCCTTATTCACCATCCTTCAAACCTAAAGGCGTCCAGGTTCATCCCCTCCATCAAGTCAAACAAATCCCACCAAATCAGCCAAGGTAAGACTGAATTAATCATATTGTTTGACTAACTTTCTTTGTTTTTGTCTTGATTTTCTTGCATTTATTATTGAATTTCAAAATTCCATTAGATAAGGCAATTGTTAGCCATTTTCAATCCTTTAATTTAGCTGCATTCATTGTAATTTTTTTCAAGACCCCTAGAAGGGCATAACTGTTTGGACTCTATATAAAGTCCCTTCACGGCCTTGTATTTTTTCACACAATCAATAAAGATCAAACATTTTCTTAAAGAGTTCTCTCTTTTTTAGTTTTTATAGGCATTTGCGATTTCTGCCCAGTTTAACTTGTCTTATCATCGCCTTCATCATCAGGCTTTGTGGCGACCATCGATCAACCCATCTATTCATCATCATCCGACCAGCCTTCTAATGGAGTGACCTTAGTCCCTTGAAAAGGCACAATCTTTCCACTTCGACCATATTCCATCCGACCGGCTGAAAGAGAGTGACTTCAATCCACCTTTCAACCACCATCATCCCCAAAACGTGCTCAACCTTTGAGGAACGTATCAAAGTGGAAGCACTCCAATTGATTTGTCATGACATAGATGTTGAGGGAATGTCAATCTGCGAGATTTTCACCGTGACTAGCTTCATCGAGAAGTTACCTTCGAGTTGGGTGGATTTCAAGAACTACCTCAAGCATAAACGGAAGGCGATGGCTCTCGAAGAAGTCATCACTAGGCTGCAAATGGAAAATAGAAATCGGAAGCAAACGATCTACAATTCCAGAAGCACAACAGCAATGTGGCAACCCACAAGGGCAAATGAAAGTAGACATGTGTGGCTGTGAAAATGACATCTCCTTTCAAACCCATGTCCTCCACGAACTTCAAAAAATGCAACAACGCTGAAAAGAAGTTCAAAGGGAAATGCCACAAATGTAACAAAATTGGTCACAAAAGTGACGTGTGTCGCACCAAGCCCAAAGACAACGGGAAAGCTTAAGCCAATTTGACAGAAGAAGACATGTGCGCTGTGGTCTCGGAAGTCAACATGGTGGAAGACAACCCAAAAGAGTGGTGGTACGACACTGGTGCAGCAACCCACATTTGCGATGGACGTGCAATGTTCAGCACCTAACCGAAAAATACATCGACCGAACAGCTGTTCATGGGGAACTCTGCATTCTCGAAGATACAGGGTCGTGGAAAAGTTGTACTGAAGATGACCTCGGGGAAGGAAATAACTCTTCAGAATTTCAAACACGTGCCTGACATGAGGAAGAACCTGATTTCTGGCACTCTGATGAGCAAGGTCGGATTTGCTGCAAATCTTGAGGCAGGCAAGCTCGTGCTGAGGAAATCTGGGGTGTTTGTTGACAGGGGTTATGAGAAGAACGAGCTGATCAAGATGTGCGTCACGACAGTCCTTCGCAACAATGACGCTTCTAGCTCTGAGAATGTTGTTGCTGATAATGTTGCTTCTGTTTCAAATGTTGCTGAATCTGTTTCTAAGATTTCACTCAATGAGAAAAACCCCGTTGCTTATTTGCTTGAGCATTTAATATTTGGCATGAAAGATTAGAACATATGAATTAAAAATCTATAAAAAGATTAATGAACCTGAACCTAATCCCGAAATGCAAAACAAGTAAAGAAAAATATGAAGTATGTGTACAGGCCAAACTCACAAAAATGTCATCACCTCAAGTTGAAAGAACCACCGAACCTCTAGGTTTAATACATACAGATTTGTGTGATTTAAAATACGCACCAACTAGAGGCGGTAAAAGGTATTTTGTAACGTTCATAGATGATCATACAAAATATTGTTACGTATATTTGTTACGTAGTAAAGATGAAACCTTAGAAAAATTCAAGGAATATAAGCGCGAAGTTGAAAATCAACTAAACAAAACTATTAAAATAGTTAGAAGTGATAGAGGAGGTGAATATGATGGACCGTTTAATGCCTTTTGTCAAGAACATGGGAT
Organism: Alliaria petiolata; assembly: GCA_020283515.1. Classification (NCBI taxonomy): domain Eukaryota; kingdom Viridiplantae; phylum Streptophyta; class Magnoliopsida; order Brassicales; family Brassicaceae; genus Alliaria; species Alliaria petiolata. The sequence goes on along the minus strand of JAHZTW010000001.1, from coordinate 327,987,248 downwards.
TATCCATCAAACCACTGCTCCCTACTCACCAGAATCTAACGGAGTTGCGGAAAGAAAAAACCGAACTCTTAAAGAAATGATGAATGCGATGTTGCAGGAATATGGGTTAGCCCAGGACATGTGGGGAGGGAAGCATTGCTTACCACAAATTATATCCTCAATAAAATACCCCACAAAGTCATGGGAAAAACTCCTTACGAACTTTGGAAAGGTACTCCGCCATCGTATAAATACTTAAAAGTGTGGGGGTGTCTAGCAAAAATTGTAGTACCACCTCTGAAAAAGGTCACAATCGGACAAAAAACGGTGGATGGTATTTTCATTGGATATGCACACAACAGTAGTGCTTATAGATTTCTAGGTCATCAATCAGATGTACCGGATATTCACATAAATACAACCATTGAATCAAGAAACGCGTCTTTCTTTGAACATGTTTTTCCGTGCAAGGTTAAATAAAACCCAAAACGAACTCGTGAAGAAAAAGAATTGATCACCTCCGTAAACGAGGCAAGTACTTCGGGCACATCGTTTGATGATGCAGTAGACGTCGAAGATGAGCCTAGACGTAGCAAAAGGGCTCGTAAGGAAAAATCTTACGGTGACGATTTCTTAATGGTCTTTCTTACAGAGAATGAATCAAGAACTTTCGCCGAAGCCATGTCCACACCAGACGCACCTTCATGGAAGGAAGCCGTTAATAACGAGTTCGACTCTATTATGCAAAATCATACATATGAGTAACAGACCTACCACAAGGGTTTAAACCATTAGGGTGTAAATGGATTTTCAAAACAAAGTTGAAAACCGATGGCTCAGTAGACAAATACAAGGTTAGGCTTGTAGTGCAAGGATTGCGGCAAAAAGAAAGCCTGGATTTCTATGACACATATTCTCCGGTAACGAGAATAACCTCTATAAGAACGCTAACAAGCATTGCTGCTTTAAGAGGCCTAGAAAACCATCAAATGGATGTTAAAACTGCTTTTCTAAACGGAGATTTAGAAGAAGAGATTTATATGAAACAACCAGAAGGTTTTGTCGTTCCAGGACAAGAACATAAAGTATGTCGACTTGTGAAGTCGTTATATGGACTTAAACAAGCTCCGAAACAATGTCACGAAAAATTTGACAACTAATGATGTCAAACGGTTTCAGCATCAATGAATGTGATAAGTGCATTTACATAAAGTGTACTCCACAAGGGTACATTTTATTATGTTTGTACGTGGATGACATGCTCATTCTCGGAAGTACAAAAGATCTAATACATCAAACTAAACAACTGCTAAAAAGCAAGTTTGATATGAAAGATATGGGACTCGCGATTGTAATTCTAGGGATCCAAATCACTAGAAATTCTGACGGAATTATCCTGTCTCAAACTCATTATGCTGAAAAGATACTTGAGAGGTTTAAAAACTACTCAAACGGGACAGCGAAAACTCCAGTAGATTCTCAACTTCACCTTCATAAGAATTCGGGTGAAGCTGTGTCATAACTGGAATATGCAAGAGTGATCAGAAGTATGATGTACTTAACAAATTGTACTAGACTCGATCTAGCGCATGCAGTAAATGTACTAAGTCGCTACACAAGCAATCCAAGACATAAACATTGGAAAACTATAACTAGAGTATTAAACTACATACGCTATACCAAAAATTATGGTCTTCACTACAGTAAAGAACCCGCAGTTCTAAGAAGGATACAGTGATGCAAACTGGATTTTCGATTCTAAGAACTCCAAATCCACGAGTGGATATGTCTTTACGCTTGGAGGTGGAGCGGTGTCCTGGAAATTTTCCAAACAAACTCCGTTAGTCAGATCAACCATGGGATCTGAGTTTATAGCGCTTGATAAATCCGCAAAGGAAGAAGAGTGGTTTCGAAATTTTTTGGAAGACATTCCGATGTGTCAGAAACCAATGCCAGCATTACGTGTACACTGCGATAGTCAATCGGCTATACCTCGGGCATTGAATAATCTCTACAATGGTAAATCTCGTCATATTAGGAGACGACATAAAACCATTAGAAATTTGATCTCAAGTGGTGTAATGACGATTGATTATATCAAATCAGCTGACAACCTAGCGGATCCATTTACTAAAGGTTTGTCACGAGATCAAGTTGAAAAATCATCAAGAGGAATGGGTTTAATTTCTATGAATTAAGACGAAGTTTGATGGAAACCCCACCTATGTGACTGGAGATCCCAAGATCTAGGTTCAAAGGAAAAACTAAATGAAACGAAATCTGTAAAAAGTACTGTGAGACTTGTATCTAGGCCTGGGCAAAAAACCCGAACCCGAAAACCCGAACCGGAACTGACCCGAAATAACCGGTTCGGATCGGGTTCGGTTACTAGCCTTTTTACCCGACGGGGCCTGAGTTTCAGAACCGGAACCGATCGGGTACCCGAACTTTTTTTTTTTTTTTGTAGTTAATGAGTGAGGGTTTTGTGATTCGATTTGCCGACGAACCAGAGGGATCCAGAAGTCGATCTGCATACGGTTTCGAAGATCTCACATTCAGCTATTTAGATCTTCTTTCCGTTACCGATTCTGATGTATATTTGATCCGAAAATCAGTTTACAAGTTGATGAAAATTCACTGTTTAAAAAAATATAATTTTTAATTTGATTTTTTCGGGTATGCAGTTACATTTAGGGTATATGGGTATTTTTTACTATTTTGGGTATAATCGGGTAAAAAAACCCGACCCGAACCGAAACCGAATGAGAACCGAAAATTTTTGGGTTTTAAACGGTTATGAGGTTTGTGATCCGAACCGAACCGGAACCGAAAAGAACCGAACCGAAACTGAATCGAAATTTCATCGGTTTCTATATGGGTATTAAATCACTCTACGCGATAGACCCGGAACCGATCGGGTAGGACCCGGAACCGACCCGAATACCCGAATGCCCATGCCTACTTGTTTCTCTACCCAGTTCCCAGGATGATAAACAGTGCTATAAACTTGTACATGATAAGGTTAAGCGTTAGCTTCTAATGATTCCATAACTTTGTAATAGTGGAGTATGAGATGATACTTCTGAATAAGTTATTGGAAGATCACCTAGTGAGTGTGAAATACGGCCGTTTCTAGGAGAATAAAGTGAGGCTATATTCTCCAAGTTCACTCACGAATAACCAAGCAAGTTCAAGGCCAAAATGAACGCAATAGAGAACTCAGTTCTACAAGAAATGAAGCTGTATTATAGCTATTGTCTCGGTTTACATCAAAATCCGGGTGGTTCAAGACATCAAGTTCACCTCCTGGCCAAGTAAAACCGACATATATAAAAATAAGTAGTTCAAAGTTGAAAAATGCTACTAACTTAAACACAGTGAATTTTCGTTTAAACTCTCGAAAAGTCTGTTTGTCTAATCATAGAATTAGTAGAGTCAGTAGAGTCGTCACTTGTTTAGAGTAATTTCTATTCATGTGGGGGATTGTTGGATCCAAATTTTTAAAAGCCAATGGGCTTTCGAAAATATTGGAAAGAGTGAAAAGAAATGGGCTTCGGTCCAAGTATGTTTAAATGAGAATATGAAGGGGGCCGGGCGCGGTTCACGGTTTGCAGTTCGCGGAATGGGCCTTCGGGCCGTAGGGAAAATTTTATCTTTTGGATTGTGAAACGGGCCTTCGGGTTTGTGTGCCAATCAAAATAATTTTCCAACACAATTTGGGCCTTTCGGTTTGGACAAATGAATTTGTTCTCCAACAGCCCATACCAAATGTCCAACCTCCACCTGTAAGCAAAGTCTAACTCCGTGTGAAAAGATGAAAGATGCTCCATGTGCGAAAGTTGGATATAATTATTTCCACCTTGTCGGCCAATCCCGTATCTGTAACGTGGCCAGGCTAAGTGAGAGCTCTCATTTCTCCGCCTATATAAGAAAGAGATCTCTCTCATTCTAAACACACTCACAAACATCAAACACACTCTTACACAACAAACAATCGATCCTCCTCTTAAGTTCTAAGTGAGTCTCTGCAACGTTTTCTTTCGTTTACGGTTCTTAAGTCTCGAGAGTTTAACATAGCGTTTCTAAGAGTTTGTAGATTCTGTTTTCGAGTGTTGCGAAATGGTCTCGTCGTATCAGTTGTATCTTGGGATTCAAAAATCGTGTTTTGCCGTCTCACTACGGGCGATTTATTGAGTTACGGAAAGAGGTTTACTCGCCTCCGATATTCGGTTTTTACACGCTCCGTGTATTCGGTTTTCTTCTTCGAAGATCTGTTTTTTTGTTTCTTCATTTTTTCTCTTTTCCTTACTTGTTCATAAATCCTTTTTTTACTTACAAAACTTATCTGTTCTCGAAGTCTCGTATTTCGTATAAACCTTCTTTTATAAGTTTCGTATAAACCGTGTTTTCTAAGTTTTCGTATAAACCGTGTTTTCTAAGTTTCGTATCAACTGTGTTTCTAAGTTTTGTATAAAATCCTTCTCTCGAAGTCTCGTGTTTTCTATAAAATCATTTCGTATTCTCCGTTTTTCTTAATTCCGTTTTTGCGGTTCCTACAATATATTGATAGAATACCTCAATTCATCATATAAACAAAAATCCAAGAAAACTAAAATATATTTTTGAAGATATTTTTCTGGACTTTCAAGATCACCTAGATCCGGATTTTGGCTGGCGGTGTTACACTCTTTTTCTTTTGCGGTTGTTGCTTTGTCCATGAATTTCGATTTTTTCACTCATTTGAAGATTTACGGTTCACTTTTTGGTATTTAGTTGCTCTTCCTCAGTTAATTGTCTTGATTTTAGCTCTAAATTAAAGGGGGGGGGGGTATTCAATTAAAGAATTTAATGGAATTGGAATGAATTAAACTTTTAATGGAATTCTATTGTTATTTAATGTTGCAATTCACAAATTCTTTTAAATTCATGTGTTATTGGATTAAATATTTGTAGTCATTCTTCTAAATCACTTTAAATTCTAGTGGTACTCAATTTATTGATTGTTTAATTTTATTAAATGTCCAGTTGTGTCCGACTTCGCCGCATTCAAAAGGTTTATGAGGATTTTTAGATCTGGTCTTGCCGAGTTATGAAGCATTGGTTTCCGTGTGATGGAGAGGCGTGCTCTCATCATCTAGGGAGGAGGCAGGGGTTATCGTTTGGCATGCAGTGGGCAGTAATGATCTTCTCGTGCACAATTTTCCAGGAGGTTCAATTGAATTGCAGGTTTGGGTTTAACGTTTGCTTGGTTTGAAGGCGTTTATATTGGTTTTTAGTTTTTCTTTGTGCGCATAAGTCTTGTATCATTTAATGTATTCCACCATGTTTTCCTCCTTGTATTCCAACTTGCATCTCTTTTTGTATTTTACCTTGATTTTATAATATATTCAGTTGACAAAATTTTTTTTTATTAAATGTTAGTGTTATTCAATTTTAATTCCCTTCCTATGGCATTGTTATTTTAAAAGAATTTAATAGAATTTGAATGAAAATTGTAAAGAAGGAATTCTTACCATTTTGCTGTCATTTTGATAGAAATTTTCTACATTCCCAACAAAAACATTAAATTACTTCAAATTCAATTATTTTTTAATTCTTTTGTATTCTCTTAAAATCAGTCATCCAATACCCCCACCTAAAACTTTTGGTTGATTTTTTTTTCTTTTTAGAGAAAATATATAATTGCATTTTTCTTTTAAAAATGCAATAATTGAAAAATATAATTGGATTTCTCTCTAATGTATAATTTTATTTTCATTTCAAAGAGAATATTTTAAGTGTATTCTTTTTTTCTATTTTATTATTAATTATACATTTTTTTTTCAAATTGAAACATTTATTTAATTTCTTTCAAAATTCTCAGAAATTATGATATTTTTAAAATTTAATTATTATAATATAAAGAAAAACATAGTACACTACATAAAAATGATATAAAAAGTAGATCTTAATTTAAGCATCCTCATTTGAATATTTGCTGAGTATTAACTTATTAAGTCATCAGTCGTTGTTGTACTGAATTTATTTTCTGCTATTTTTAATTTCAATACTTTTTATTTATTTTAAATTTATTATTATGTTATTATATTTTCTATTAAAGAATGTTATTTGCATTATAATTTTAGACATTAGAGTGTTTTAATATTTATAATCATCAAAAAAAAAAGAAATCATCATCAAAATAATTATTTATAACTCTAAAATTAAAAGCATCTAAAATTTGAATGACTACTTTATAAATAAAAAAAGTTCAATTACAAAATGGAATATGAAATGAGATGGTTTTATATTTGGAATAAAAAATGGCATTATACCATTTTGCAATTGAAATTGAGATTGGGTTAAAGCAGATTTTATTGCAAAATTCAATTTGCCACTAAATTTGGAATAGGGTTAAAAAAGTTCTTAGGGTCTGATTGGCGTGAGAACTTTGAAGACTTTAATAGATTTTACAGTTCTCATAGTTTTTATTTTTCCAATTATGTTTGTTAAATGTATTGTTTTCCAAAGTGATGAGAGTCTTTTTAAAAAATTTCTTGTTTCTTTTCATTTTCCCTCCTCGAGCTAGACTTTTTTTTGTCAACAACTTTAGTTCTTAGATGAGCTCAAAAATTCAAATTGGAGGTATCGAATTTACAAATACCACATCTAAAGGGTAAAGACGAGCACTACGTGCTAACTTGTTCGCATTTGTGTTGTTTGTGCGTGGGATGACCGAGATTGAGAAAAAAAAGTGAAAGACTTTTACACTTCGCGAACTCTTCGAGGTGTGTTGAGAAAGCAAGCCATTCTTCTGAATGGAAAACAATCTTCACAAGCTCAGAACAATCTGTTGCAAAAGTTATAGTCATCCTTTGATTTGCAATCAAACAAGGCATTGCACATATCCTAAAACTATCTACCAAACCATGATGATTCTCTTTTAGATATCCCTAATCCCACCAAGTGACTACTCACACATATTCATCAAACAAGTAACAACAACATAAATAAATATATTGTTATTGATGTATGAAAGAGAAAAAAGTTAAGAAAACAACTCTTGGTGGTGAAACAAGTATGAAATCTTCTCCCAAAGAACAAAGTAAAATCTCAAACCAAAAACTATGAAAAACTAAAGAACTTCTAATAATGGTGGCTCCTCTCGATCTCTCTTTTTATTTTTGAGGCTCAATGATGCGTAGGATTTAGATCTTCAGTTTTTCAAGTTTTAAATTTATAAACCCTAAATGCATCCAAGTGCACACATGTGCATTAGTACTTAAGGTATCGATCAACAGGGAGTGCACACCTAACTGCAAAATCAGTGATAGTTAACAAGCGTTTCTAAGACAAAGAGGGGGTTTTGAAAAGTGAGTGTCGCGGTCGGTGTCATGCAGGAAAGTAAATAAACGACAAGCAATCAAAATGTTGTGTTCTTCGAGTAATCTTTGGGGGTTCAAAACCGATCAAATAAGAATCAATGCAAAGCAAACGAGACTATGCCTATTTTCTCTAAACTGAAATCACTGGTTTCATGACCTAACTCTTTCAAGCTAGACCGTCTATGTAATGCAAATTCGTAGGGATGACATTTTTCGTATTCGTACGTCATCGACAAACACGCAATATCAGATCAAGTTCATTAACGTTCACGTCATTTCGCGGAAATGCGTTAGCATCCCTTGAACATTCGCTCGGTCAAGCTATGTCTGGTAGTAAAATTCATCACGTTAGTAGCTCTTAACATCCTAAGATCAGTCTCTAGTTCATGACGCTAGACTCATGCAGTAAGAATAAAGTTAAGCCGAAAGAAAACCCTAGAATACGGCTAAGCAATCGATAAGCGACTTATTCGAACCATGTATGAGATCGATTAAACAAGATAATTAAACCCTAAATGCCTGCAAGTGCACAAATGTGCATTGTAGTACTTAAGATATCGATCCATAGGGAGTGCACGCCTATCTGCAAAATCAGTGACGATTAGAAAGCGTTTCTAAGACAAAGAGGGGGTTTGGAAAAGTGAGTGTCGCGGTCGGTGTCATGCAGGAAAGTAAATAAACGACAAGCAATCAAAACGTTGTGTTCTTCGAGTAATCTTCGGGGGTTCAAAACCGATCAAATAAGAATCAATGCAAAGCAAACGAGACTATGCCTATTTTCTCTAAACTGAAATCACTGGTTTCATGACCTAACTCTTTCAAGCTAGACCGTCTATGTAATGCAAATTCGTAGGGATGACATTTTTCGTATTCGTACGTCATCGACAAACACGCAATATCAGATCAAGTTCATTAACGTTCACGTCATTTCGCGGAAATGCGTTAGCATCCCTTGAACATTCGCTCGGTCAAGCTATGTCTGGTAGTAAAATTCATCACGTTAGTAGCTCTTAACATCCTAAGATCAGTCTCTAGTTCATGACGCTAGACTCATGCAGTAAGAATAAAGTTAAGCCGAAAGAAAACCCTAGAATACGGCTAAGCAATCGATAAGCGACTTATTCGAACCATGTATGAGATCGATTAAACAAGATAATTAAACCCTAAATGCCTGCAAGCGCACAAATGTGCATTGTAGTACTTAAGATATCGATCCATAGGGAGTGCACGCCTATCTGCAAAATCAGTGACGATTAGAAAGTGTTTCTAAGACAAAGAGGGGGTTTGGAAAAGTGAGTGTCGCGGTCGGTGTCATGCAGGAAAGTAAATAAACGACAAGCAAACAAAACATTGTGTTCTTCGAGTAATCTTCGGGGGTTCAAAACCGATCAAATAAAAATCATTGCAAAGCAAACGAGACTAGGCCTATTTTCTCTAAACTGGAATCACTGGTTTCATGACCTAACTCTTTCAAGCTAGATCGTCTATGGTGGAACCACCGAACCTGACCCAACAAACAAGGACGTTCCCACGGTCATAGAAGGCATGATGACTCGTTCAAAGACAAAGTCATTGCATCAAAAGTTCAACTTAGCTGTGGAGAGGATCATAAGGACGATTGAACCGGAGACCATAGACCTACCTCATTCAGCCGCACGTGAAAGGCGCGACGGACACGAGGAGGAGCAATGGGAAGATTTATCCCCGCAAGACACCACACAAGCCCCTCCTCCACGAAATTAAGGTATGGTCCTTTACTTAACTGATCCTGTAGTACAATGCAACATGAAGCATGAAGAGACCATCACCAAGCCTCAAGATACCGCGATCACAAGTCTAGAAGCCGAGACGGATCACTTAGCATTTCTGGAAGAGCCGAGTCTAGAGACCATCGCCAAGCCTCAAAATTTCCTACTTCTACTCAATGTAAGCACCACTCTAAAATCCTAAAACTATCTACCAAACCATGATGATTATCTTTTAGATATCCCTAATCCCACCAAGTGACTACTCACACATATTCATCAAACAAGTAACAACAACATATATAAATATATTGTTATTGATGTATGAAAGAGAATAAAGTTAAGAAAACAACTCTTGGTGGTGAAACAAGAATGAAATCTTCTCCCAAAGCACAAAGTAAAATCTCAAACAAAAAATGGTGGCTCCTCTCGATCTCTCTTTTTATTTTTGAGGCTCAATGATGCGTAGGATTTAGATCTTCAGTTTTTCAAGTTTTAAATTTATAAACCCTAAATGTATCCAAGTGCACACATGTGCATTAGTACTTAAGGTATCGATCAACAGGGAGTGCACACCTAACTGCAAAATCAGTGATAGTTAACAAGCGTTTCTAAGACAAAGAGGGGGTTTTGAAAAGTGAGTGTCGCGGTCGGTGTCATGCAGGAAAGTAAATAAACGACAAGCAATCAAAACGTTGTGTTCTTCGAGTAATCTTTGGGGGTTCAAAACCGATCAAATAAGAATCAATGCAAAGCAAACGAGACTATGCCTATTTTCTCTAAACTGAAATCACTGGTTTCATGACCTAACTCTTTCAAGCTAGACCGTCTATGTAATGCAAATTCGTAGGGATGACATTTTTCGTATTCGTACGTCATCGACAAACACGCAATATCAGATCAAGTTCATTAACGTTCACGTCATTTCGCGGAAATGCGTTAGCATCCCTTGAACATTCGCTCGGTCAAGCTATGTCTGGTAGTAAAATTCATCACGTTAGTAGCTCTTAACATCCTAAGATCAGTCTCTAGTTCATGACGCTAGACTCATGCAGTAAGAATAAAGTTAAGCCGAAAGAAAACCCTAGAATACGGCTAAGCAATCGATAAGCGACTTATTCGAACCATGTATGAGATCGATTAAACAAGATAATTAAACCCTAAATGCCTGCAAGTGCACAAATGTGCATTGTAGTACTTAAGATATCGATCCATAGGGAGTGCACGCCTATCTGCAAAATCAGTGACGATTAGAAAGCGTTTCTAAGACAAAGAGGGGGTTTGGAAAAGTGAGTGTCGCGGTCGGTGTCATGCAGGAAAGTAAATAAACGACAAGCAATCAAAACGTTGTGTTCTTCGAGTAATCTTCGGGGGTTCAAAACCGATCAAATAAGAATCATTGCAAAGCAAACGAGACTAGGCCTATTTTCTCTAAACTGGAACCACTGGTTTCATGACTGATAGGGCTCAGGTTTTACCCAAATAAAACTACTGCAAGTGCACAGCAAATGCGATTGATGTATAAGGGGTATCGAATCCCAAGGGAAGTAGATGCTATACTAAGGTTTCTAAGTTGGAATTATGCTAGGTCAAATTAAGTAAAAGTAAATTAAGTAACTAAGCGATCAGTAAACAGAATTAAATGAAGATTAAGTTTAGGAGACGAAACACTAGGCAAGGATGATTGTCAGGATGAATCAGAGAATGCAGATATTATATTGTCAGGAAATTATGAAGAACACTCTAGAACTCGAAATACTAGTTTAAAACCAATCAACTCTCGTTGCAGAACTTATCTATGCCAAAATTGAAGAAAACCAAATCGCTTTGCGAATTCAAACAATTAAGGCAAGCATTAAAAACAGGTTCGATTGTTCACAAAATACCTAAACCAAATCTCTTTGCGAATAGATATTTTGCTCATCTATGATTAGGTCAAGTTATCAATAATGCTCTCACATCTATTAAACAACCTAGGATTTGATTTCTAAGTGATCAAGTAAGAAATCAATATAAGCACAAATCAAGATGAAGATCCAAGTGATTTTTCCTAACAAAATAATAATTCTACAAACTCATCATCAACCCTAAATCATCCTAACCTACCTAGCAAACTACTGAGACATGGAGATGAAAGCACAAATCATGACTGAAATAAATTGCATAAAAGAATAGAGAATGATACAGGGGTTCGAAATCTGGCTCATATGAGTTAGAATTGTCTCCCCAAAAGCTCAGGATCAATCTCTCTCTAAGTCTCAAAAACAGAAAATTATGATAAGGTGAATGGCTAAACAATGCCTGAAAACTATTTATAGAGGAAGATTTTCGTCAGGGGCAGTCTTGTAATTTCTTCAAACTTGGGTTGATTTCCTTTTTCTGATGGAAGTTGAGCAGCTTTGGTCGACTTGATTGGTGTCGATCGACATCAAGGGTTAGTGTCGATCGACACTCTGCGTGTAAATCAGGTCAGACTTCATCACTTCGGCTGCTTCTCCAAAATGCTCCAAAAAGCTTCAGAATCTCCTTTTAAGCTCCATTTGCACTCTATCCTGTAAAGACTCTAATAGGACTCTAAAAGTACCAAAAGACTCTATAAAAAGACTTATATCATGGTCCAAAAACGGGTAAAAACCATGATATATCAACTCCCCCAGACTTAGCTTATGCTTGCCCTCAAGCAAAACAGAAACTTAGAATGAAGTAGATGTTTGAAAACAGAAACTTCCAGCTATCCTTTAGAACGCCACAATCGTTAACACTCTTGAATCCACATGCTATAGAGCCAACCTTAGGTAATGTTCAGTGTACTTACCACAAGCTTAGCAATCTCCCATTTTGAATCCAGATCCTGTCCTTATTGAAATTTCGAACTCTAACATTGGTATGATCAAATAACTTTCCAGATTCTTTCCCTTCCTTAGTGCTTTGAACAAGACATTCTTTGTACAGCTCTCCTATTTTCTCTTCCCTTAGTCAACTGCTGCCCATTTTCAGGGTGTTCTAAGATCTTTTCATTGACTCATTCTTTTTCTTTTGAAGCCTTGGAATAGTGCTGCTCTTTACTTGTGTTCCTTGTGAGGAGACAGGTTCATGAGCTCTCACTAATATTGTTCCTTGTGAGGGGACAAGCTCATGAGGATCTTTGCACTATTCCTTGGTCAGACTTCTTATTTCTTTTCTTTTCTCAAGGGAAGATCAAGGAGAGACTGCAACTTGCTTATCTTGTTCAAAGCTGAAAGAGGAATCAAGTTCAGTGCATACCTAGCTCTTTTAAGAGAATCTGAACTCTCTCTGTTAGATTGATCCACTTGCAGCTTTCTACTTAGTAAAACCTGCAATCAACTACTATGTCAATGGTCCTTCAAGTGTCAACATTCTTCTGTTAGTTCCAAGAAAAATCGAAAGTTTCAACTGATTTTGACTCAATAAAATAAATTTTTGACAGACTCAACTGACTCTCAAAACAAAACACAATGTTAGCAATTACCTCCCCCAGACTTGGATAATATTGTCCCCAGTGTTACTAAGTATGAGTTTGGATAGAAAAAATGTGTTTAAAACTGTTTCAAAACCAAGAGAAAATGGATTACTTGACCCTGCGCGCAGCGTCGGTCGACACATATGGTGTCGATCGTTGCTGTTTAATGGTGATGGTGTCGATCGACACTCTGTCCGAAATCAGAGTTCCTTTTTCACGACCATGTATGTTGTTATGTTAGATTGTTGTCAAAGTCATCCAAGCTGTTAGAAAACTCAAACAAACGGTTAAAAGCACAACATAATCCATAATCCCAAAGAGTGCAACAAGTTTTGAAACAAAGTACTGAAACAAAAGCTGACTCAAGAAAAATGAAAAGCTGACTCAAGAAAGAAAGAACTAAACTAGGATAGTGTCAAATACTACTCTTCATCAGAGCGTGGTGGTGAAGAACGTGGTGGTGTGCGTGGACGGACGCAACCGCAGTTAGACACAACTGCGATGGCGTTCCAAATGGCCTGAAAGCTCTGGACCACGTATCTCTGAAATGCAGCTTGCTCCATAGGAATCTCGGGAGCATCAGGAAGGTGATGAGGAGTAATAGGCAGTGGTGCTCTGCTGCGCCTCGAAAATGAAGCTCGTGGAAGATCCTCAACTGGTGCGTCCCCTGCGAATGAATCTGCGGCTCGGGAGGAGGCACCTCTATGTCTGGCGACGGGAGCAGTCCTCAGCTTGTTCGGGCTGGGCTGAAATGCGAGGCGGCCTGGATCGGTGGTGATGTGAGTGAGGTCTCTGTCCAGTAACTGCACCATACGCTGCACTCTCTGCTCGTCGCTGAAAACCATAACCTCTCTGCCTTCACCCAATGAGCTCTCCGCAAGTAATCCATATCAACCCAATCTCGTGTGGTATCAATGGTGCAGCTGGAAGTGTCTATCCCGCAGTGCTGGAAGATAGGATTGAGAAGACTTCCTACAGTCTCGGGCTTGGTCTTCGTGCCAATGAAAGGCTTCGTCTTTAGTGAGACCAAGTGATGAGCAAAAACAGCGCCAAGGTTCGTGTTTTCTGGCGCGTCAGACTCCTCATAAATCTCAGACCAAAGAGCACGATAGAGCAGCACTAACTCAGACACGCGCATCTTCCCTGGCTCATGCTTACACAGAAGTGTAGTAGCAAATAGGCGAACAAGGTAGCGAAGGGTAGGATGGCGAATATCTGTCTGTGTGGAGGTTTTAGAGTCATACCTCCCATTCCCAAAGTGTGACCATAAATCATGGTTGTCCTGAAGCTGCTGTGGAAGGGAGACTCCAGTGGCATGCTCATTCGCAAATCCATAGATGCCACAAATCTCTGGAAATGTAATCCTGTAACGAATCCCGCGGATTAGGAAGGTCAATGTCCCTTCCAAGGCATTCCTCACTATCTCGTTCCTGTAGTAGACTCGAGCTGTGGCGATGAACTGGCGGACTAGATCGGGATATAAATCGTACTGCCGTGTTGCCATAGTTCCCATCCCAACTCTGCTCAGCAGCTGCAGGATGTCATCTTTGATGCCCAGCTCAGTCATCGTCCTCTCATGTGCAAACCGAGTCGGTGTGACATCCACCTTCAACCACACATTGTAGAACAGCGTGTCATACTCATCCCATGTGTCATTAATGCCCCGATAGAGACACTCATCTTTCGCCACTTCCTTTGCGGGTGAGTCTTCCCAATTTTGTTCAATCCGAATCCTCGCGCCTTCACGTTTTGGCCAAGGAGTAAGAGAGGGAATTGGTGCATCATTAGCAGTCCCATAAGCAGACACTTCAGTTTCCCGTGGTCTCTTAGTCCTTGAAGGCATCTGCAAGCAAAGTAAGAACCAAAAATCAAAATCCAATGTCTTGCAAAATTGGTACTCAAATTCGATATTGCACTGGTGTGTCGATCGACACAAGATGGTGTCGATCGACACCATGCGTGTAGCTTCAAATCGACACCAAATCATAATCCTAAACCCAATGGTGCATCAATTAGCCTTGCAAACAATCTCAGTATCATGAATCGACCAAGTTTAAACCATCAAACCCAAGAAAAGTCCCAAATTAGCTACATGCATCATCAATTTTCAAAATTTCAAAAAATTTCAATTGATGCAAATTAAAGGATGAAAATTGGTCGGGTAATGATCTAAATCATGGTAGACAACCTAAATGAGCATCATTCAAACAATAAATCAAGCTAAATAGGTCGAATTCGAGATTTTTCACCTTAGGGTCGAAAATGAAATTGGGAGATTTGAAGAACATACCTTGGCAGATCGAACAAATGGATTATGGATAATGAAAGAGGATGAAAATCCGCACGGTTTAGGGCTTTGAATCACTCAATTCCGTTGAGAAATGGAAAAGTTGTGATTTGGGGAAATTTTTTTCTAAGGCTTGATTTTGAAAGTATGAGGAAAAAGAAGAAAAATTCGGGGTTTTGAAGACTTACCTGCGTCCCGTGGTGGTGTCGATCGACACAAGTGGGTGTCGATTGACACTTGGTTTGGTCGTGCCCACTTCCTCTATTTTTTTTATATAATAGAAAGCACATAAGTAATAGTAAAATCAAAATGAAAATAAAATAAATACTTACTCGTGGTTGCCTCCCACCAAGCGCTCGTTTAAAGTCAATAGCTTGACTGTTCATGTGTTTAGGCGGTGGGTGCATCATCCAGAGACACAATGTGTCCTGCTGGAATCTCGGCTTGAGCCCAATAGTGTTTCACCCTTTGCCCATTCACAATGAATTCTTCTCCTTTGGAGTTTGTCAGCACAATTGCTCCATATGGTCTGTCCTATTTGATGGTGAATGGACCTGACCAACGTGAACGCAATTTACCAGGAAACAATTGCAAACGGGAGTTATACAGAAGTACCTGATCATTTGGTTCGAATTGTCTGGAGACGATCTTCTTATCATGATATGCTTTAGTCCTTTCTTTGTAGACCTTTGAATTCTCATAAGCATGATAGCGAAGTTCATCTAACTCGTTGAGTTGTACTAGGCGCCTTTCTGCAGCAGGCTTCAAGTCGAAATTCATCTTCTTGATAGCCCAATGTGCCTTGCGTTCCAACTCCACTGGAAGATGGCATGCTTTGCCATAGAGTAGCTGGAATGGTGTAGTCCCAAGTGGTGTCTTGTAGGCAGTCCTGTAAGCCCAAAGTGCATCGTCTAGCTTTGCGGCCAAATCTTTTCTTGTTTTGCCCACTGTCTTCTCCAAGATTTGCTTGATCTGTCTGTTGGAGACTTCAACTTGTCCACTTGTCTGAGGATGATAAGGAGTGGCCACACGGTGTTGAACACCATGTTTCTTCAGCAGCTTGTTGAAAACCTTGTTAATAAAGTGAGAACCACCATCACTTATAACAATCTGAGGCACTCCGAATCTTGGGAAAATGATGGTGCGAAACAGCTTCAACACCACTCCTGAATCATTGGTTGGACTAGCAATTGCTTCCACCCACTTGGAAACATAGTCCATAGCAACCAAGATGTACTTGTTTCCAAAAGATGGTGGAAAAGGATCCATGAAATCAATGCCCAGCAGTCAAAGACTTCAACTTCTAGGATGAAGTTCTGTGGCATCTCATGTCTCTTGCTGATCTTCCCCCTCCTTTGACAAATATCACATTGATTGATGAACAACTGCACATCCTTGAACATAGTAGGCCACCAAAAGCCTACTTGAAGAACCTTGGACACCGTCTTGAAAGTAGCAAAGTGTCCAGCATACTCAGAACCATGCCAATGGAAAAGCACATCTAAAACTTCACTCTCTGCAATGCATCTTCGGTAAACATTGTCTGAACAATGCTTATACAAGTGAGGCTCATCCCAATAGTATCTTTTATGTTCTCTCATGAACTTCTTCCTCCCATAATTCTTGAGATGTTTAGGCTCAATGTCAGCAGCTAGGAAATTCACAATGTCAGCATACCATGGTCTATTGGAACCAGATATAGCAAAGATGGGTTGCCGAAACAGCTCGTTGAAGATCTTGCAAAGTGATGTTGTGGTTGGTGTCGGGTGTCGATCGACACCCTCTGTGTCGATGAAACAAGAATGTTTGGTCTTGTAAGCAATTTCTCAATTGCTCATGTCATTGCAATATTTGAGATATCAATCCATCTTGGGAGTTTGATGCAATAAGAATACAAAGTTTGGTCTAAGCTAAGCCAAATTCGAAATTAGGGAGACAAGGAACTATTGAAAGCAATTTACTAGCTAAGAAAGATACTACAAGACTAATTATATGAGCTAAAACCTTAATTATCACTAATCAAGCACTAATCAAACGATTTACTACTAAGCAAGATTAACAAATTACTAAAAACGAAACCTAGGGATGGAATCATTGATTTGGGCATCTAAATGGCCAACCTTGCAATCATTTAAGCAATTCAAACAAGCTTTCTCTATGCCTAGAACACTAATTAAGACTAATCCATGATGTGTGGTACTAATCCCTTTCCTAATCACCTTAATGAACTAATGATGTGTTAGCATTAAAATTATTAGCAAGCATTAAACATGAGTCTAAATGGCATGATAAACACCCTAGGCAACTAATGTCTTAGGCTAGGAATGTAAATCTCTAAAAAAAGTGGTTCAAGCATTTCATCAAACACTTGGTGGGTGTGTGAAATGCTTATGATCCAAAATAGCAAAAGATTAGCTATTTGGCATTAAGAACTACTTTATAAGAAGAGAGATGAAAGAATCTATCCTAGATTGCAAGATTGAACCATTAGAAAACCCTAAATCTAATCCATCCCCAAGTTTCTAATAGACTACTCACTAACCATGGATAAAACAACAAATCTCATGAATGAAATATTAGTAAACATGATTAAATGATTAGAGAAAGAACGAAAGATTAGAAGAAAGAAGAATCAAATTGCATTAAACATAAAAGAAATCTCAAAAATCTCCTCAAAACCCCAATGGGGCGTTTTTCTGTTTAAGCACAAGAGAAGATGCATAAAAATTAGGTTTTTAAGTATTTATAGGGAAGGAGGTCAAACCGGGTCAACCCGGAACAAACCGGGTTTTGACCCGGGGTAGCAGTCATGCGGAAATCGCCATATCTCCCTAACCACAGCTCATAATGACATGAAACTACCTCCAAATGAAAGATGATTCAATTACCTACAACCTTAATGAAGGGCAAGAAGGCTGAATCAGAACGGAAAATCTTCGTCTGATCTGATTTGTACCCGGAAAGAAATCGTCTGGGTTCAGTTCGACGAGTTGGTCGAACATAGTCGTCGAACTGAACCCCTGGTGCTGTGGTTCGACGGATTCGTCGAAAAAAGTCGTCGAACTGAACCCCTGGTTGTTTGGTCCGAGCAGCTCGTCGAACAAAGTCGTCGAACCCAACCCCTGGATGAGTGGTTCGAGCAGCTCGTCGATCCAAACGTCGAACCGAACCAAAATCGATGTAACTTTCTAACCACGGGTCTGAATGACTTGCGTCTAATGGCACTAGAAAGCACTCTGGGTCCTCTACAACTCTTAAGAAGGCTTTGGAGTCTGAATCTCATTACAAGGCCTTCTTCCGGACACATACATTTCCCGCCTTCAAATGCTCGATATGCTTTTAAAAGACTTTTGCTTCTCATTTGGCTGCTTCTCTTCCTCCTCTTGATCATCCATGAGACTCCATATGGTCCTCCAAGCCTCCAAAACACCTAATAAGGACTCAATATGTACAAATATGCAACAACCTAAGCTAACACTCACTAAACTCTAATATGTATGCAAATGGGAATAAAAGTGGCTAAATGAATGCAAAAGAACATGCAAAGCTATCTAAAATGAATGCTAAAATATGCTAATTTATGAGTATATCAGTCGATCGACACTCGTGAACTTAAGTCGCGTATCTTCAAAATTTCGGACGGGGTGCCGATCGACACCCGCCTGGTGTCGATCGACACTGGGCTTTGTTCCGAAAATGTAGTGGCTTGAAAACGAGTTTTAACAAGGCAGATGTTCTCTTCAGGTAAGAAATCATCAATGGGGACATCATCTTCTATCCTGATTCTTGAGAGATGGTCAGCTACTCCATTCTCAACTCCTTTCTTGTCTTTGACTTCAATGTCAAACTCTTGGAGAAGCAAAATGCATCTTAACAGTCTTGGCTTTGCATCCTTCTTCTGCATCAAGTACTTCAATGCAGAATGATCGGTATGAATAATCACCTTAGAACCAACTAGGTACTATCAAAATTTCTCAAAAGCAAAGACCACAGCCAAAAGTTCCTTCTCCGTTGTTGCATAATTCTTCTGAGCATCATCCAACGTTCTGCTGGCATAGTAGATGGCATGAAGCTTCTTATCCTTCTTCTGTCCCAAAACCGCGCCTACTGCGAAGTCACTGGCATCACACATTACCTCAAAAGGTAAGTCCCAGTCCGGAGGTTGAACAATTTGAGCACTCACCAAGGCTTGCTTGATCTGTTCAAAGGCTGAATGACATTCTTCCGTGAACTCGAATTTCACGTCTTTGCAGAGAAGAGCAGTGAGTGGCCTTGCAATCTTGATGAAATCCTTGATGAAACTTCTATAGAACCCAGCATGTCCCAGAAAACTCCTTACTGATTTCACAGAAACAGGTGCTTGCAACGTCGTCATCACCTCTATCTTGGCGCGATCTACTGCGATTCCATCTGTTGAAACCTTGTGCCACTTTTCCCAGTTCAGGACTAAGTGTTTCTCTTCACATCGCTGCAACACTGCACATAAGTTGTCCATGCAGCCTTTAAAAGATGACCCATAAACAGAAAAGTCATCCATAAAAACCTCCATAAACTTCTCAATCATGTCCGTGAAGATTGACATCATGCACCGCTGGAAGGTCGCATGAGCATTACAAAGTCCAAATGGCATTCTGCGATATGCAAATGTACCATAAGGACATGTAAACGTGGTCTTCTCTTGATCATCTGGATGGATTGGAATCTGGAAGAACCCTGAATAGCCATCCAGGAAACAATAGTAGGGATGATTTTCCAATCTTTCCAGCATCTGATCAATGAAAGGCAAAGGAAAGTGATCCTTTCTGGTCGCGGCATTCAGCTTCCTGTAGTCTATACACATCCTGTGTCCAGTCACAATCCTTGTAGGAATCAGCTCGTTTTACTCATTCTTCACCACTGTGACTCCTCCTTTCTTTGGAACTACATGAACTGGACTGACCCAAGCACTGTCTGAAATGGGATAGATGATCCTAGCTTCCAATAGCTTCATGATCTCCTTCTTGACTACTTCTTTCAGGTTCAGATTCAACCTCCTTTGATGTTCAATTGATGACTTCGTCTCATCCTCAAGGTGAATCCGATGCATGCAAAAGTCTGGTGAGATACCTGAAATATCATCAAGAGAATAGCCAAGAGCTTTGCGAAATTTGCGCAGCTTTCTTAGCAATAAAGTGAGCTCTGCATTGTTTAAGGAAGCATTCACAATGACAGGATAAGTGGAATCAGGACCAAGAAACGCGTACCTTAGCCCTGCAGGGAGCTGTTTAAGCTCGACTTTCGGAGCTTCAGCCTCACTCCAGTCTCCCGACGTCGCGGCCTTCGCAGAGTGTGGATCGACACCATCAGATGGTGTCGATCGACACCAATTCTCTTATGCGATCAATTGCAGCACTTGCTCACTAGCATCCATCATCTTTATGTAACCGACAGCGACATCGTCTAAGTGCTCAACTTCCGTTGTGGACGTCGTCAACGCTCTTTCCAAAGGATCCATTGGATGGTCTTCATAGAAAATTTCTTCAGCAAGGTTGGTGAGTGAATCGACATAGAAGGTATGTCCATCGATGGTTGGTCTTTTCATCAGCTTCTCCATTTCGAAATTCATCACCAAATCACCAACATTCAGCACAATTCTTCCCTTTCTCACATCAATGATGGCTCCAGCTGTAGCCAAGAATGGTCTGCCAAGAATGAGAGGGTCTTTGGGTTCCTCATCATAAGCTAGAACCACAAAGTCCGTGGGAATCAAACAATCTCCCACTTTGATAGGAACATCTTCCAAGACACCTTCAGGAATCCTAACAGAGCGATCAACAAGTACCAAAGAGATTCTTGTGGCCTTGAAATCCGTCATATCCAGCCTGAGAGCTACTGAAAGAGGCATCAAGTTGACACTTGAGCCTAAATCGCAGAGATACCTTCCAAACTTGTCTGAGAAGATGGAACAATCAAAAAACAAAACTTCCAGGATCGGAGAGTTTTTCTGGAAGCCTGTTCTGAATAACAGCACTAACTTGCTCTGATATCATCATCACTCCTTCCTCCATATCCATGTTTTTGGTCATCATCCATTTCAAGTATCTCTTTATCATTGGAGTGGTTCTAATGGCATCAATCAAAAGGATTTCAACCACTAGTCTATCCATGATAGTCTTGCATCTGGCATCAAGCAACTCTTTCTTGGACTTCTTTGGTATCAAGGGGAAAGGAATCTTCGGTTTGTAGACCCTTTCTTCTCCAACTTTTGTTGTTGTGAGCTGATCTGGTGTTGTCCGAGAAGAGCGTCGATAGACACCTTCCTGGTGCCGATCGACACTTGCCTTTGGTGTCGAGTTCTTCGTGCCGAGCTCGTTCGATCCGTCGTGTTTCTCCATGGGTGTCGATCGACACAGGCTCCGCATCAGTAACTTCCCCATCTTCAACATCCTCAAGCTCGTCGAATTCCTCAACGCTAAGACTCCTTTTCTGCACAGGTTTGAGGTTCTTCCCACTTCTCAATGTGACTGCATTCACATGGCGTTTGGGATTGGTATCCGTTTTGCCTGGAAGGAATCCTTCTTCCTGTTAACAGCACCTGCAGTTTGAACAACTTGAACGTCCAACTTCTTCATGTGAGAGCTCAAGCTCTCAATCTTTCCATTGAGGTGTTGATACAGTGAATCAATCTTCCCATTGAAATCCACTGTCATCTTCTGCTGTCCCTCCAAAATTTGCTCTAGCATAGACTCCATCTTGTTGTCTTGCGCAGGAGGCCTTTGGTAAGAAGAATTTCCATAGCTCCTTGTGTAATTGCTGTTCTGGAATGGGAGCTTTTGAGTATAACCAGGAGAGTTTTGATTTCCTGTAAAGGAGTTCTTCTGATAATTCCCATTGAAGCTTTTGTTCCCTTGCTGGTTCCCAAACCTTTGGCCTTGAAAGCCACCTCCATTGATGTAGTTGACATCCTCTTCTTCACATTCATCATTAGGTTCGAATGTCTCCACTTCATTAGCAAAATGGACCTGTTTCTTCCCCACCAAAAGATTGTGTACGCTGTCCAGCTTCCGGATGACCTCAGCAATTTGGCTTCCTCCATTCACTCCAGCGTGTGGTCTTCTCTCAAAATCTGCATTCTTGGTGCTGTTACAAGAGGCCAAATTCTCTATAAGCACCGTCGCGTCGTCTGGATATCTGGTGTTGAAGTTGCCATTGCTCGCAGCATTGATATGTCTATATTTTGCATCATATTTCCTTCCATTTAGTGTAAGTTTCTTATCATTTAGGAACCTAATTTAGCATCATTGTATTGCATTTTGATCATATAGAGTTCTAGGCGTCTTTGCATGTTCTTTGCATATTTTGTTGCATTTAGACTCTTGATCAGGTGATATGGATGCTATGGAGGCATGAATGGAGTTGGAGAAGGATGGCATAGCACTTGGAGGAGCAAGGAGTGACCAAGAAGGATAAGGAGAAGACTTCTCGCGCCAGTTCGAGCAAATGGTTCGAGCAGTTGGTCGAACTACTTTTCCAGGACGTCAGTTCGAGCAAAATCTTGTATTTGCTTTGGATCTTTAAGTTTAATGCAATATCTCTCTTAGATTTCTTGTTTTCATTTCTCTAATTATGTTTAGCTTATCACTTATCTTTGATTTGATGGGCTTAATCATGATTAGTGAGTAGTTCTTTAGGAACTTGGGGATGGGTTAGATTTACGGATTTCAAATGGTTCAATCTTGCAATCTAGGATAGATTCTTTCATCTCTCTTCTTATAAAGTAGTTTCTAATGCCAAATACCTAATCTTTGCTATTTTGGATCATAGGCATTTCATACACCCACCAAGTGTTTGATGAAATGCTTGAACCAACTTTATCAGAGATTTACATTCCTAGCCTAAAACATCATTAGTTGCCTAGGGTGTTTATCATGCTATTTAGACTTGTAATCAATGCTTGCTAATCATTTTAATGCTAAAACATCATTAGTTCATTAGGATGATTAGTGAAGGGATTATTGCCACACATCATGGATTAGTCTTATTTAAGTGTTCTAGGCATAGAGAAGGCTTGTTTAGTTGCTTAAATGATTGCAAGGTTGTCCATTTAGATTCCCAAATCAATGATTCCATCCCTAGGTTTCGTTTTAGTTAATTTGATAATCTTGATTAGTAGTTAATTGCTTATTTAGTACTTGATTAGTGATAACTATGGCTTAGTTTCATATAATTGTTCTTGTATTATCTTTCTTAATTAGTAGTTTCCTTTTAATTGTTGCTTATCACTTAAATTGCAATTTTAGCTTAGCTTAGACCAAACTTTGTATTCTTATTGAATCAAACTCCCAAGATGGATTGATACCTTAAGTATTGCAATGATATGAGCAATTGAGGAATTGCAAACAAGATATAAAAATCCTTATTTCAATTTGGCGCCGTTGCCATAGTGGGATTGTTTGATAATTAAGATTTGAGTTTAGTTTGAGACTAAGTAATCCTTTTGTGTTTATTGACCATCTCATTTTCTAAATTTCAGTTTACCTTGAATGCATTTGAGATCACAAGGAGACAACAACTTCCAAGGCTTTCAAGAGNGTACTTGATTAGTGATAACTATGGCTTAGTTTCATATAATTGTTCTTGTATTATCTTTCTTAATTAGTAGTTTCCTTTTAATTGTTGCTTATCACTTAAATTGCAATTTTAGCTTAGCTTAGACCAAACTTTGTATTCTTATTGAATCAAACTCCCAAGATGGATTGATACCTTAAGTATTGCAATGATATGAGCAATTGAGGAATTGCAAACAAGATATAAAAATCCTTATTTCAATTTGGCGCCGTTGCCATAGTGGGATTGTTTGATAATTAAGATTTGAGTTTAGTTTGAGACTAAGTAATCCTTTTGTGTTTATTGACCATCTCATTTTCTAAATTTCAGTTTACCTTGAATGCATTTGAGATCACAAGGAGACAACAACTTCCAAGGCTTTCAAGAGATTGATCAGTTGGAAAGGGTTGTTAGGATTGCAAGAAGGAAGGCTGCAAGGTTAGAAAGGTTGAGAATGGAAGAACAACAAAGAGATCAATACCCTCCACCAATGGCACGTGCAAACCCCCCTCATAATGGAAATGAGGAAGCTCAAAGGGGCAATGGAAGCCCCTTGCATGCGCCTAGACAAGGGAGAACCATTGGGGCTGGTGATGCTCCAAATATCATCAAAATAGATATGGTATCCAGCCTCCACCGGTTCACAACAACACTTTTGAAGTGAAGCCAGCTTTCATCTCCATGGTTCAACAAGACAAGTTCCATGGTTTGCCTATGGAGGATCCCCTTGATCACTTGGATAACTTTGATAGAGTTTGTGGGTTGTTCAAGATGAATGGTGTGAGTGAGGATGCATTCAAGCTAAGACTCTTTCCCTTCTCTCTTGGGGATAGAGCAAGGCAATGGGAGAAAAACTTGCCTCAAGGTACCATCACCTCTTGGGATGAATGCAAGAAAGCTTTCCTATCTAAGTTCTTCTCCAACTCAAGAACCGCCAAGTTGAGGAATGAGATCTCTAGCTTCACTCAAAAGAACAATGAGTCTTTCAATGAAGCATGGGAAAGATTCAAGGGCTACATTATGCAATGCCCTCATCATGGATTCACACAAGAGTCTCTCCTAAGCACCATCTATAGAGGTGTCCTTCCAAAGATTAAAATGCTTCTTGATACCGCAAGTAATGGAAACTTCTTAGGCAAAGAAGTAGAAGATGGTTTGGAGCTTGTTGAGAATCTTGCCTTGAGTGATGGTAATTACAATGAAGACTATGATAGAGCTCCAAGGGGAAGTGAATGTGAATCTACAAAGAAAGAGATGAAATCTCTACATGACAAGATGGACAAGCTCATGTCTTCCAATCAAAGGCATGTACATTTTGTTGAAGAGAATCAAGAGGATTGTGATGATCAAGTTGAGTATCAAGAGAGTCAAGAGGTGGTAAATTTCGTGGGTGGTCAAGGAGGCTACAACAACTACTCCAACAACAACTATAAGGGAAATAACAACCTCTCTTATAGAAGTACTAATGTAGCCAACCCCGGAGACCAAGTCTACCCTCCACAAGCTACTCAAGGCAAACCTTTTGTGCCTTCAACAATCAACAAAAGGGTTATGCACCAAGGTCTAACTACCAAGGAGAAAACCAAGGCAACTTTGGTGGGCAAAAGTATAACCAAGGAAATACTCCACCGGGTTTTACTCAACCTTCACAAGGTCCTCCACAAGACAATATTCAGCTAATGCTTCAACAAATACTTCAAGGTCAAGCCAATAGTGATGCTAATATGGGAAAGAAGATTACTGAAATTAACACAAGGATGGATTCTTCACTTAATGAACTTGCTACTCAAATAAGAGGTCTTCAACAAAAGTTCAAGCAACTTGAGAAAGGCAAGGCTTCTAACTCCAATTCTCAAGGCACTCTACCGGGAAAGTGTGAGGCAAACCCCAAGGAATACATCAATGTTATTACTTTGAGAAGTGGAAAGGAGTTGCCTCCAAGGACAAGTCCTTTGATCAATGAGGACATTGAAATTCAAGATGGGGAGGATAGCTTTGAAAAAGCTCAAGATGCTATAACATTTGATGATGTGTATATTGCAAAGAGAAGCAAAGAAGTGGTAAAGGAGAAGCCAAAAGAGGATGTGCAACAAAAGGAGTCCACCTATATTCCTCCACCTTACAAGCCTAAGCTTCCCTTCCCCGGGAGGTTTAAGAACCAATTGGTGGAGAAATACAAGGCTATGTTTGATAAGCAAATCAAATACATTGAGCTTAAGATGCCTTTGGTGGATGCTTTTATGATGATTCCACAATATGCTAAATTCTTGAAGGATACCGTGGCACAAAGAGCAAGGGATATCCAAGGAGTTATGTTGCTTTCTCAAGAGTGTAGTGCAATTATTCAAAGCATTGTGATACCAAAGAAGCTTGGAGACCCCGGTTCTTTCACTATACCATGCGCCCTAGGTCCCCTTGGATTTGAAAATTGCTTGTGTGATCTTGGAGCTAGCATCAACCTCATGCCCTATTCAATAGCTAAGAAGCTTGGCTTCACCAAGTACAAAGAGTGTAGAATCTCCCTAATACTTGTGGATAGGAGTGTGAGGATGCCTATTGGAGTTCTAGAGGATTTGCCTCTCAAGGTTAGCAACTTCATCATTCCCACGGATTTCATGGTACTTAAGATGGATGAGGAGCCAAAGGATCCTTTGATTTTGGGAAGACCTTTCCTAGCTACAGCTGGTGCAATCATTGATGTGAAGCATGGGACGATTAGTTTGCATCTAGGAAAAGGGGTTGAGTTGAAGTTTGACATAAAGGAGACCTTGAGAAAGCCAACCATTGATGGTCAAGCATTCTACATTGAAACTATGGATGAGTTAGCCGATGAGTTACTAGAAGAACTAGCTCAAGAAGACCATCTTGGTGTGGCTCTCACCAAACCACATGGAGAGAATGGGTACTTGCATGAGGAGACCCAAGCATACATGCTCATGCTTGATTCACGCAAGGCACTAGATGGGGAGGAGAGCTTTACAAGATTGGTAGCTTCATGTGAAGGTGAAGTGGAATTTGACCAAGACAATGGGTCCATGAGGGTTGAGGTTTCAAGTCAAGGACAAGAGGAAAGGCTAGAAGAGCTTGAGGATAGCGAATTAGCTAAAGACCTTGATGAGGATTGGAGTGAACTCAAAGCTCCAAAGGTGGAACTCAAACCACTTCCCATTGGACTAAGGTATGCTTTCTTAGGCCCTAACTCTTCTTACCCCATCATTGTAAATGAAAACTTAAGTGATGATGAGCTCAACTCTCTCCTTAATGAGTTGAGAAAATATAGGAGAGCTATTGGTTACTCTTTGAGTGATATCAAGGGCATATCTCCTATACTTTGTACTCATAGGATTCACCTTGAAAATGAAAATGCTTCCTCAATTGAATACCAAAGAAGATTAAACCCAAACCTTAAAGAAGTGGTGAAGAAGGAAATCTTGAAATTTTTAGAAGCTAATGTGATCTATCCTATTAGTGACAGCACTTGGGTTTCCCCGGTGCATGTTGTCCCTAAGAAGGGTGGAATCACAGTGATTAAGAATGAAAAGGATGAATTGATACCAACTAGAACTATCATCGGCCATAGAATGTGCATTGATTACCGAAAACTTAATGCTTCCAGTAGAAAAGATCATTTTCTTCTTCCTTTTATTGACCAAATGCTTGAGAGATTGGCTAACCATCCTTTCTATTGTTTCCTTGATGGATATAGTGGGTTCTTTCAAATACCCATTTATCCTAATGATCAAGAGAAGACCACTTTCACATGCCCTTATGGTACCTTTGCATATCGAAGGATGCCATTTGGGTTATGTAATGCTCCAGCTATCTTTCAAAAGTGCATGATGAGTATCTTCTCCGATCTTATTGAGGAAATGATAGAAGTTTTTATGGATGACTTTTCTGTGTATGGTGCCTCTTTTTCTACATGTCTTTCTAATCTTTGCAGGGTTCTACAAAGATGTGAAGAGTCTCACTTGGTTTTTAATTGGGAGAAGTGCCACTTCATGGTCAACCACGGGATTGTGTTGGGTCATAAGATTTCTGAAGATGGTATAGAAGTGGACAAAGCTAAGATAGATGTTATGGTCAAGATGGCGCCACCAACCAATGTGAAAGGCATAAGGAGTTTCCTTGGGCATACGGGGTTCTATAGGAGATTCATCAAGGATTTCTCCAAGATTGTTAGGCCTTTGACAAGACTCCTTTGTAATGAGGTGGAATTTCTGTTTGATGAGGAGTGCTTGCAAGCCTTTGAGACAATCAAGAAAGCCCTTGTGAGTGCCCCCATTGTGCAAGCACCGGATTGGAGTCTACCATTTGAGATTATGGCGGATGCTAGTGACTATGCGGTTGGAGCTGTTCTTAGACAAAGGAAAGAGAAGAAGCTACCTGTGATCTACAATGCTAGTAGGACACTTGATGGGGCTCAAACCAAGTATGCAACAACAGAAAAGGAACTCTTGGCGGTGGTGTTTGCTTTTGAGAAATTCAGATCTTATTTGGTGGGTTCAAAGGTGATAGTCTACACGGATCATGCTGCATTCCGCCACATCAATGCAAAGAAGGACACTAAGCCAAGGCTCCTTAGATGGATCTTGCTTCTTCAAGGGTTTGATATGGAGATAGTTGATAAGAAGGGTATGGAAAATGGTGTAGCTGATAATTTGTCAAGGATGAAGATTGAGGATGCTTTGCCAATCAATGATTCCCTACCGGAGGAGCAAATTATGATGATCAAGAGCATTGCTAGTGCACATGGAGCTGGAAGGAAGCTTGAAGAGATTCAAGGTCTAGAGGACAAAGCTTTGCCTTGGTATGCCGACATTGTTAATTACTTGGTGTGCGAAGAAGAACCCACTCATCTCAACACCTATCACAAGAAGAAGTTTATGAGAGATGTGTCACACTTCTATTGGGATGAGCCTTATCTCTACAAAATATGTAATGATGGGATCTATAGGAGGTGCTTGGCACAAGAAGAGGTTGAGAGCGTGATTTTTCATTGCCATGGGTCTAAGTATGGAGGTCATTTTGCCACATTCAAGACAGCTACAAAGGTTCTTCAAATTGGATTTTGGTGGCCTACATTGTTCAAGGATACTCATGACTTCATCAAGAGGTGTGAACCTTGTCAAAGAAGGGGGAGCATAAGCAAGAGAGATGAGATGCCCCAAAACCCAATCTTAGAAGTGGAGTTGTTTGATGTATGGGGCATAGATTTCATGGGACCCTTCCCATCTTCTTATGGAAACAAGTACATCTTAGTAGCTGTTGATTATGTCTCCAAGTGGGTGGAAGCCATTGCTAGTCCTACTAATGACTCCAAGGTTGTGGTGAATATGTTCAAAAGTATAATCTTCAAAAGGTTTGGTGTACCAAGAGTTGTGATTAGTGATGGGGGAAGCCATTTCATCAACAAGGTCTTTGAAGGGTTATTGAGCAAGCATGGTGTCAAGCATAAGGTAGCCACTCCTTACCATCCTCAAACTAGTGGTCAAGTGGAAGTCTCAAACCGTGAGATCAAGGCTATTCTAGAGAAGACTGTGGGTATAACAAGAAATGATTGGGCAATCAAGCTTGATGATGCTTTGTGGGCTTATAGAACAGCTTTCAAAACACCAATTGGAAGGTCTCCTTTCAACCTTGTGTATGGGAAAGCTTGCCATTTACCAGTGGAGATTGAACACAAGGCTTTGTGGGCTGTGAAGCTTCTCAACTACAACATAAAGACAGCCCAAGAGAAGAGATTGATTCAACTCCAAGAGCTTGAGGAGATTAGGCTTGAGTCTTATGAAAGCTCAAGGATCTA
>JAHZTW010000001.1:327759690-327796938 GCA_020283515.1 Alliaria petiolata | reverse complement strand
ATGTCGAGTCTAATGTCTCCTGTTTCATCTGACTAAAACTAGGACTTAGTAAAACCAAAACAAAATAAAAATAAAACGTACCTAACAGTGGGTTGCCTCCCACTCAGCGCTCGTTTTCAGTCATTAGCTTGACTGTGTCGGGGTTCAAACGTCTGGTGGATCAGAGGGTGGCATTGAATGCTTCCCAGACGAATGTCTTCTCATCCATGGTGGTGTATAGGCATTAGGATCATGAAAGCAACCAAGGAAATGAGGAACAGCAGCTGGGTGGGCCTTGACTTCGGGTGGGATACTTCGTTTTCCTGCAGCATCATCAAAAGAAATAGCAAGCCCTCTACGAGAATCTCATGGCTTGCATAAGTGCGCAGCATCTTTTGAAACCTTAAAGCTTTTATTGACAAGATCAGGAGGTTTGGAATTGATTCCAGGGAATGCATACATTTGCTTCCTTCGAGGTTTGTGGCGTGAAGGATGTGGAAGCATCTTGATTTGCAGCATTTGAGACATCTTCTGGTGTGATCCGCGAAGGGTGTCGATCGACACAAGTGGTGTCGATCGACACCAAGTCAGTAGCTCGAATCTCTGCACTTTTTCTGCAACTCAGCTCTGCAATCTTTGTCTCCATAACAAACACATCGTCCTCCATCAACTTGTCATTGATTCGAACATCTTCTCTGCTCATAGTCCTGAAGAGATGATCATTTCCACCCCAGTCTTCAAGCTCCACATTTTTCTTAGAATTCTCAGCCAATGCCTCTTGAACAACTTGCTCTTTAGAATCCAGCTCTTCTTCGTCAATCACAGCAATACATGAGATGGGTTTGGAAGTTCCAGTAGTAGAGATAGCTTTGTAGAACACCTCTTTGTCAACATTAGAGAACGACATTCTTTTGTTGGGCATGTCTACAATAGCTCGTACTGTGGCCATGAATGGTCTTCCAAGGATGAATGGTATGCTAGACGTTCTGCTCACTTCCACAACCTGAAAATCAGTGGGTACTAGGCAACTCCCAACCTTGACAAGTAGATTTGGAATTGTACCATATGAGACTGCGGTAGAATTATTGGCAAATTCAAGAGTCATGCTTGAAGGGTGAATGTCAGCAATCCCTAGCCTCTCTGCAATGTCTTTTGTCATGAGGTTCACGCTAGCTCCTGAATCGCAGAAGGATTGCTTAAACTCAACTCCACCAATGGAGCATGGAACCATAAACATCCCAGGTTCTTCAACCTTAAGCAACTGCTTCATTGGTGTTGGTTTTTCCCTTGCCTTGTGAAAGAGTTCTTCCATCTCTTCAAAGATTTCTCTGTTATTCTGGAAGAAGGCACATAAAGGATACCTCTCATAAGCTTCGTCAAAGGAGAGCTCCTTGGGAATCATCTCCACCTCTTATTGAAAGCAGCTAGTTTTCTGCACTAATGGGCGGCCTGAGATGCTTGGGTAGAGGGAGATTTGGAACCTTGGACTTGTAGACACTTCCTGATGCAACTTGTGAAGCTTTACGCGTGTTTGTCCAAGTCTGGGAAGGGTGTCGATCGACACCCAGCTGGTGTCGATCGACACTAAGCGTTTGTGTCGAGGATGCTGCGTCGATCGAGTTCGATTCGTCTGCTTTCACCTCGGGTGTCGATCGACACACAGTAGTGTCGATCGACATAGACTCCGCAGCATATTCTACATCTTCAAACTCCTCGATTTCTTCAGTACTTAACCCTCTTTTCTGCGCAGGCTGAAAGTTCCCTTCACTCTGGATCTTGATGGCATTCACATGGTTTCTCGAATTCACATCTGTCCTGCCAGGAAGATATCCTTCTTGCCTCTTAACAGCTTCTGCAGTTTGAGCAACCTGAACATCCAGCTTCTTCATGTGAGAGTGTATGTTCTCAATCTTCCCGTTCAGGTCTTCATACAGTGAATCAATTTTGCCATTGAAGTCCACTGTCATCTTCTGCTGTCCTTGCAGGATTTGCTCAAACATAGCTTCCATTTTGTTGTCTTGCTCAGGTGGTTTCTGGTAAGAAGAATTTCCATAGTTCCTTGTGTAAGTGTTGCTGCTGTTCTGGAATGGGGGCTTTTGGTAAGAAGAACCATAGCCTTGCTGATTGTTGAATCTATTCCCTTGAAAGCCACCGACATTGATGTAGTTAACATCTTCTTCCTTACGCTCAAAAGTATCCACTTCTGCAAAGTGGACTTGCTTCTTCCCCATCAATAGGTCCAGCTTCCTGTTGACTTCAGCAATTTGGCTTCCTCCATTGGCTCCAGCGTGTTGTCTTCTTTTGAAGTCTGCTTTCTTGGTGCTGTTACTAGAGGCCAAATTCTCTATAAGCACCACTGCGTCTTCTGGGCATCTGGTGTTGAAGTTACCATTGCTCGCTGCGTCTAAAGCCATCTGGTACCTCCAGTCAATCCCGCGGTAGAATATTCCGATGAGTTGCGGCTCGCTGAAACCATGATTTGGGCAGTCTCTCTGGTAAGATCTGAACCTCACCCAAGAAGCTTTGAATGCCTCAGTGTGTCCTTGAGAGAATGTAGTGATCTTCATTCTCAGCTCTTCAGACCTCGTGTCATCAAAGAAATTGCATAAGAATGCATTCTTTGTGTCTTCCCAAGTAGTCAAAGATCCTGGTGGCAACTGCTTCAGCCAGTATGATGCATCTCCAGCAAGCGAGTAAGGGAAAAGCTTGCAGAAGAGATAATCATATGGAACTCCATTGGCCTTAATGCTTGAATCCAAGTCTTCGAATCTCTCGATATGATCCATGGGGTGCTCGTTGGGAAGACCATGGAAAGGATTCTGAGCTACGAGCTGGAAGTAGGCAGGCTTCAGCTCGAAGTCATTCCTTTGGAATGCAGGAGGACGGATCGCAACTCTATTAGCATAGAACTGATATGGGCGGTTGTACTCACCTAATGTTCTTCCACGTCCAGCTTCTGCAGGGGCTCGGTGTCGATCGACACCAATGTTGTGTCGATCGACACCCTCTAGTTCTGCGATAATAGCCCCGTTCTCATCTATTTTCTGGCCTTGGTCGTTCCTTCGGTGCCCTTCCGTATCGAACAGATTGCCAGCTTCATCCCTTGTCAAAATCACAAGCCCCGCCATCTCTGTCTGCGAAGGGTGTCGATCGATGCTATTGGTGTCGATCGACGCCTTCGCAGCTTTTCGGTTTGTTAGTTCTAGGTGTGCTAGCGCCTGTTATCAAGTCTGATTAGCTCCTGATCCTTGTTGCTCCTGGTACTGCGATTAAGCATATACCTGAAACCAAGAATAAGAAACTACAAATTAGTAACCAAAACAAAAATAAAACCTAGCCAAAATCCTAATACTAGAAATCTGTAGGCAACTAATCTCCTTCCCCGGCAACGGCGCCAAAATTTGATATGGGTCAAATTTACCCTAGAGCTACTCTCTCAAATTAAGAGATCAGTTGTAGTATTTAGGGATCGAATCCACAGGGAAGGGATAGTCACACAGCAGTATTCTAATTTCGAATTAAGCTAAGTGAGAATGTTAAAACTAAAAGGCAGAAAGTAACTAAAAGCGATGTAAGTTCAGGAGACGAAACGCTAGGTTTAGGGATATTCTCAGGTGATCTAAATTGCAGGTCTAGACAGGATGTTAGGAATTATGAAGAACTGTTCTTGAACTCGAAACACAATTATAAAATCAACCAACTCTCGCTGCGAAGATTATCTATGCGTAAACCCTAGAATTCCAAATCTCTTTGCAAATTCTAATAATTCAAACAAGCATTAATTTCAGGTTCGATTGTTCACAAAATCCTAAACCAAATCTCTTTGCGAATAGGTATTTTGCTCATCTAACATTAGTTCAGGCAATCAATAATACTCTCGCATCTATTAATCAAACTAAGATCAGATTCTAGGTCGCGAAGCTAGAATAAGCATTAAACACAAATCCAGATGAAGAACCCTAATGATTTTATCCTAACAATTAAATTCAACCTAACAATTCATTAATCACCCTTGAAAAACCCTAAACCTAACAAGCAAACTACTCAGACATGATCAATGAAACAGAAATCATTATTTTAATAGAAAGCATAAGAAATCAATAGAAGAAAATAAAGGAGTTCCAAATCAGCTCTAAAGGAGTCTGATTTTTCTCTCCAAAAACCCTAAACTTCTATGATTCTTAAAGTATGAGATTCTGCCTAAACAATGGCTTTGACAACTATATATAAGGTCCAAAACACGAATTGGGCACTCTTGCAAATAAGGAAATCTTTTTGGGCAGTTTTCTTTTCTTCAAAACTTGTGGAAATCGCGTTTTCTTCTGAAAATATTTGGTGTCGATCGACACCAACAGTGTCGATCGACACTGTTCATCCAATTCTTCAATTCAACTTCATCTTTTCAGCAGCTTCTTCCACAATGCTCCAAAATCTCCAATTATTCTCAAAACGTACCTGAACCTGTAAAGACTCTAATAGAACCCTAAAAAGACCAAAAGACTCTATAAAAACACTTATATCATGGTCCAAAAATGGGTAAAAACCATGATATATCAATAAGGTGAGATCAATTATTTTTGTTTTCCAATTAAATGCCGTTATTGAACCTTCGAGTTTCGTCTTTATGTGTAGAATGATGGCTACCACGTTCACAAATGCTGGGATCATGCTGTTGAGGAAGAGGTTTCTAGATTAAGGAACCAACTTGATGAGTAGTCGAAGATGATTGGAAGCTTCAGAAACATTCCGTTTCAAATGGACCAAATGTGTTTGGAGCTGGACAACAATAGTGAAGAGATTGCAAAGCTGAAGGAGTTAGTTGCGGATCTTGTGGGTCGTAATGTTTAGACCTATGAGTAGTTTGTTTGTGTAATAGACATATGAGTGCTTGTTTGTGTAATATGAGTGTTTTTATTTGAATTTTATGTTAAACTTTTCTTAAATCAAAACACCAAAAAAACAAAAAAAACAATAACATAGTATTTTATCACGTTACAAAATAAAAACTACCATCAAAGTTTTAAACACGAAACAAAAGTAACAAAAGTACCATCATAGTTATAAACACAAAAGCACCATAGCATATTTTTACTTCTTTCTGGGGGGTTCTTGCCCTTTTCCTCCGTGTATGGAGGCGACACATGGTGGGAAGGTTTTTTGGTCCTCTTACTCGGTTCATCTTGAACCGAATCCTGGGACCGTGTCTTTCTCCTCTCATACGTCACATCCGCCTTCCTCTTTAGCCTTTTGCCATCTTTAACTAGCACGGTGCTACACCTCGATATTGATATCTGAGGAAGATCCTCTTCTTCTTCCTCTCCATCCCCATGAACTTCATCTTCTCCTTCCTTTTCTTGCAAAACACAAACAATTTTTTTTACTATTCCCTAGTATCACATTTTCGTTTAATGGTGTAAGAAAACAAAAGTATTACCTCTTCCATCATAGAAACCTCAACTCCTTTCTCTCCCCCTTTATTCTCCTGCGAATCATCTTCTTCCACATGTTCCTCATCCACAAGAACAGGCTCTTCTCCTTCCTTCCCCTGCAAAACAAAAACAATTTTATTTAGTATTCCATAGCATTGCCTAGTATCACATTTTTGTTTAATGGTTTAAGAAAACAAAAGTATTACCTCTGCCTCTGCCTCCTTCTCCTTCTCTGCCTCCTTGTCCATCTCTGCCTCTGCCTCCGCCTCTGCCTCTGCTTCCTTCTCCTTCTCTGCCTCTGCCTCCGCCTCCTTCTCCTTCTCTGCCTCCTTGTCCTTCTCTGCCTCTCTTTCAACAACCGTAGTACTAGCATCGACGGGATTTAAACTGTAGTGCATGTCCTCATATGTCGTACGAGCATCTAATTGCTCCTTCACATAGCCCTCCACAGCTAATAGTCTTCTCTCAAATCCATCAAACTTGTTATTTATTTCCTTGAACCCTGTATCCATTCCATTCTTCAGGCTCTGACCGAGTGCTTCCAAAGCAGCATTCGTCGATGCGTCAACTGCTGCATTCTCCGGGGCGTCAATTGCCGCATTGGCCTCATTCACAGCTTCCTCTAAACGGGCACCCACATCTTGTTCATACATCTCCTCAAAACAGATGGACTTCTCCTCATCTACAAGACACTTCATCCAACTACGAACAACAGCATCGTCGACATCTTCGTCGTCATCTTCTTCAGTAATTCGAGCCATAAAAGCTTCTTCCTCGGCGTAAGGGATCAAGATGCTATCAATCTCCTGTGAATATAAACAAGGATATAGTCTCTTCTCTGAAATCATAAATAAACAATGCAAGTTTTAAAAGTTCAAATCAAAAAGGATTACTGACCTTAGTTGTACCAAGCGCTTCATTTATTTCCTCAAGAGAAAATCCTTTCATGGCACTTCGTTTAAACTTCCTTTTACACATGCGCGGGCAAGTTTTCTTTGCAGTTGGAACATCCTCTCGGAATTTCTTCCTCAGTGATGGAATTGCCTCAAACGCTAAAAGCTATAAAGGACACATATAATTTGAGTTAGCTTCAAATATAAGGAAATACAAGTAATACTGACAAATACCTTTATTCATATTTACCTCCAAAGGAATGCATAAACTTGGATAAAAGCCAACTTGATCCGCGAACGACCCCTCGGAAATGTTCCATAGTGTGCTCTATCTCTTTCATATTGTTATCAAAAGAGAATCTCCCTCAGGGAAAAGTCTTGCACAACTGAAGATCATTGACAACTCTTAGAAAGAATGGCTCCACAGAAGGAGCATCGGCTCCTACCTTCGACTGCCCAATAATGACGCTTAATAAAAAGAAGAGGATAGCCATCTTGAAGCGATCTTCAGAATATCTCATTTTCAAGAGCTTTTCTTTCACATCGGCATATCTAATTTTTGATCCCCCCTTCAAGTGCCTCTGCACAAACTCCATACTGCCCAATCGCTTATAGTCCTGAGGATAGCTGTGACAATTTAAACCCGAGATGAGAGCGTGTTCACTCAGACCATACCGAATGGGAACGCCATTCACAATGAACCAAGCTTCCTTCTTCTTCTCCGTACACGCCATTCGAAGAAGTAGCAACCACATGCCCATCCCTGTGCATGTGGAACAAATGCTTAAATTGGGGGTGATTTTCAAACCAACTTCTCTCCTCTGGTTTAAATGGATGTTTTAACCCAGATAAAAGTGTGTCCACTGCATCGGTGACGTAACACCTTGTCGAGAGCTTGATTTTTTTCACGTACTGCGTTGGCTGGAAGTGCATCTCCATAGGAAGCATTGGTTCGGTTTCCTGAAACATATAGTTGTATCAAGTGTTACTTTTGTATTTCATAAATTTCTAACATACAAAAATGATTCTAGTTTTACGGGTTTTACTAAAAACCAATAATACAGCCTAAATTTGAATCAAAAAATCATTAAACAATCAACGAAATCGATAACAAATCCAAAACCCAAAGTTGAAGTTCTTTAAACAAACCCCAAAACCCCCAAAAACGCCTGTTTGCCTTAATCCGCTTCAATCATCACTAATTATTTCAAAATCCTAAAACTAGTACCAAAGTCGGTTATACTTACCGTTGAATCGGAAGCGTCCGTTTCGGTTCCTGAAGAGAGCTCTTGCGCTTCTTCTGAAGAGAGATCTTGCGCTTCTTCTGAAGAGGGATCTTCCGGTTCCTGGATTTCGACTGGAACTTTCTCTCCCAATTCATAGTTCGCATTCTTAGTACGCAGAGGCATAGTCGATCAGTGGAGTACTCGAACAGTTTCACCTACATCCCAATCGCGCAAATAGGTTACAATCGAATAAAAAAATAGTAACCTTGCATCTGAACGGACTTGAAGAAACCAAGAAAAATCTGCAGCTTACCTTTTCCGCTTTGCACCGATTCCGTCTACTCTGAACTCAAACTAGTTTTCCCAAGTTTACTTTCTTCTCGTCGAAGTGCGGGAACGAAACGGAAGAATTGGTTGGGAATTTTTTTCAAATTTTGATCTGATTTTACGGAGATAGATTCCTCTGAAAATTAACTGAGTGGAAGACGATATTTTTACATAAAGGGGGTTAGGGATCCGATTTTATCGGATCACAAAGATGGGCCGGGTGGGTTTAGACTGGTTGGAATGTGAATTTGTTAAGTTTTCAGAGATAAAATAGTTATCAACTATTTTTATTCAATTAAAAATAATTACAAATAAAATCAGAAATATAACAGGGATAACTCAGTTTTTTTTTGCGTTGACTGGGTATATTAGCCATTGTTCCAATTTCGAGGCCTAAAGTTTTTTTTCCCCAAGGGACCTAGAATATGTTGGGCCGGACATCTTGGGGTTCGATAATGCTATCACGGAAGTAGCGCAAGATAATTGTGATTAATCAATGAGGAAAACAAGACTTTGTACACGTGTCATAATATCATTGGTTATGTTGACGCAGACGAGTTTCAAACCGAGTTAATGAATGTATTTGTTATTTGTCTCTTCTTTCTCCATAAGCAACCGCTTCTTCTTCTTCTTCTTCTTCCTCTTCGCTCGTGATTTCATTTCTCCTTTCCTTATGGGAGCTTAAGGCCTGACTCTCTCTCTTTCCCTCTCTCTCTCTCTCTCTCTTCTTCAACGCTTTCACGACTTCGATTATCATCTTCTCCCTGATCGCTCCTGATTTTCTTCCCTGTACGTTTTTTCTTCCCTGATCTTTTGTCTTTGATCTAAGTTCTCAATTTTTCGAAACGATGAGATTAAAAATGCAATTTCTGTGATCTGGGTTTTGTAATTTATATCTATAATCAAATTCTCCTACTATACATCTTCGAATGCGATTTTAAATTCTGATTTTTTTTCCCCATCTGCTGTGAAAGCAGCTCAAGGACAATGATTCGGCTTAGGGTTTACGCGGGGCTTAGTACTCTCGCAACATTAGCTGTGATTTACCATGCTTTTAGCAGCCGTGGCCAATTTTACCCAGCGACTGTGTA
Source organism: Alliaria petiolata (assembly GCA_020283515.1). Taxonomy (NCBI): domain Eukaryota; kingdom Viridiplantae; phylum Streptophyta; class Magnoliopsida; order Brassicales; family Brassicaceae; genus Alliaria; species Alliaria petiolata. The sequence goes on along the minus strand of JAHZTW010000001.1, from coordinate 327,787,993 downwards.
TCTATCGACGTCGAAGATCAGTTTGGTGCTTCTTCTCAACATGGGTTTGGTCCTAATGTTGAGCTTATGGAACCTGGTGAAGCTTGTGTTTCTGGGTTCTCTTAGAGAAGCAGAGGTCGAGCGTTTGAATGAGCAAGCGTGGAGAGAGCTAATGGAGATTCTCTTTGCCGTAACTATTTTTCGGCAGGACTTCTCTGTTGGGTTTCTCTCTTTGGTGGTGACTCTTTTGTTGATCAAAGGTTTGCATTGGATGGCTCAGAAGAGACTGGAGTATATTGAGACCACTCCTTCTGTGACTTTGCTCTCTCATGTCCGTATTGTTTCTTTCATGGTGTTCCTTCTCGTCTTGGATTGTCTCCTTACTTATAGTTCTTTACGGCAATTGATTCAATCACGGAAGGCTTCAATGTCTGTGTTCTTCACGTTTGAGTAAGTTTCTTTGAATTTCTTCTTGTTGTCATGGAATCAACTAGTTTTGTTGAGTCTGGTGTTATTAAGACAGGCTTGGAATCCTAGAAAATTGGAGTTTTGTTTAGAATTGGAGCTTTAGGCCCTTTTAAGTGCAAAGAATTGGAGCTGAATTTTAAAAATGTTTATAAAGTTTTTGCTTCTGGATAGCAGAAGGGTCTTTAATAAATCATATAAATCATTAATCATTTGCCAAGATTGTTTCATTTACGAAGTGGGTGGTGGTCTAGTGGTACTTGGAGTCTCCAAGGGCACTAGTTCAACTCTTCTCGGGATGAATGATTTTCGCCTTAAATGTGGTATTATCTATCGCTGGTCTCGGGCGCCGCGGAGGTATTGTTCCAAAGGTCCGAAACTTCCACGATTAATTAAAAAAAAAACATTGTTTTAGTTACTAGGACCCTGGTTTAATCAACCGCTTATCTTTAGTAGCTTATGCTAGCTATTAAGCGCGAAAGATACATTAGACATTTGGTGAAAATAGCTGATATAATCGTGGAAGGCCCCCAAGTGATCAAGATTTGAGGGAAATTTATTCATGATATTACCTTTGTTGATGTTGCATATAGCTAAGTGTCCATCTATGGAAAGTCCCCTCTGTTTAGAAGTTTGTTCTTACAACTAAGTCTTAGTGAACTTTGCATTGTGCAGCCTAGCTTTAGTCGTAATTGATAATCTTGTTTTGCAGGTATATGATTCTGGCAACAACAACTGTCTCTTTAATTGTGAAGTATGCCTTCTATGTCACTGATATGCTCAAGGAAGGTCAATGGGAAGGAAAACCAGTATATACTTTCTATCTGGAGCTTGTCCGTGACTTGCTTCACCTGTCCATGTATCTTTGCTTCTTCCTTATGATATTCATGTAAGTGTTTAGTCCATACCCGTCTTTCATTGCTCCAAAAATTAGCTTTTATACTAACAAAAGGCAATTGCATCCTGACTAATTAACATGCTGAAGTTATTATGTCACAACTCATAAGTCTATATCTTGCATAACTATATCTTTACATTTATGCACATCTATAAGTCTTCTCTTGGTTATTAGTTCTGCATATGTTTGTACCTGTAGGCGATGAAAAATCAGATATGAGTAAGCAGGCAGAAAGCCAAAACAATAGATCCTTACTGAATCCATAGACCTGAGAATTTGTGTCAATCTTTACGCAATTATTAAGTGTACATTACTTTACCATGAAATCGTAATGCAATGAGGGCTTTAATGGCATTTTTGGTATGGTATCCTAATTCGCGCATCACATTTTATTGAATAGGAACTATGGCCTTCCCCTTCATCTAATACGGGAGCTCTATGAAACGTTCAGAAACTTCAAGATTCGTGTGACTGATTACCTCAGGTATCGTAGAATCACTTCCAATATGAATGATCGGTTTCCTGATGCAACTCCTGAAGAACTTACTGCGTAAGTTCCAGATATTCCCTGAAGATTTTTAATGTTTCCAAGTATTCTAAATATCTTATTAGCCGTTTGCATTTGCAACTGCTTACTCTTAACTTCGTTATGGTTATATATCTATATTAATCTTTATGTGGGATTTGCAGAATTGACGCAACCTGTATCATATGCCGTGAAGAAATGACCTCAGCGAAGAAACTAATATGTGGTCATCTCTTTCATGTGCATTGTCTTCGGTCATGGTTGGAACGACAGAACACATGTCCCACTTGCAGAGCGCTGGTTGTACCAGCTGATAATGCTTCGTCGACCGCTTCTGGAAACGGTGGACCACACCAAGAATCCCTGCAGCAGGGTACTGATCAATGCTATTTCTACATATTTCATAATGAATCTTAGTAATTTGGACTCTCTGCTCCCAGTTTTATTTGTCTCTTGAGGTTCTTGGTATGTAGAATGACATCTGTACTTAGCATGTCCAGAAGGTGAATTTTTTCAGTTTTGGGAAACATTGAGACTACTGATGATGCTCTACGGATTGAACAGGAACAGGTACTTCAAGTTCAGATGGCCAGGGTTCTTCTGAAGCTGCTGCTGCTAGTGAGAATATGAGCAGACACGAGGCTAGGTTTCGAGCTGCTGCTTCTGCAGCGTCCATATATGGGAGATCCTTTGTTTATCCATCTTCTGCAAACACACTAGTATGGTATGTGTGAAAACTATATCCAAACAAATAGTATATATAGCCTGCTTAACAAAAAGATTCAGACACGGTTTTAGTTAGTTTCTTTCAAGTCTTCTAGTTTCAGCTATTACGGTGCCAGTTTCTTCCAGTGTCTTTTTAATTCACCTGGACGTTTCCATATGATGTCTTGAATATATCATGTTAGCTCGGGACTTGGCTTGTATATTATGTCTCTTCTGTAACTTCTGTCATCATCCACTATATGATGGTAGAGAACGAACTAACACTAAGACTGAACATATGAAGGTCTCAAGGTTATTCAGTGCTTCCTCAGACGGAGCTAGAAGCTCAAAAGAGATTTCTTGAGTCCCAAATCGAGGTGCGTTGATATTATTTGTACAAAAACGTTTTTCGTAAGCGTCTCAAGAGTTTCTATCAAATTGTTTTTTTTTTCCTGGGTAGGTATTACAAAACCAACTTCGGCTTATGGAGAAGCCGGAAACTGTAGATACGAAAGGAAAGTTGGTTGTGGAAACTGCAGAGTGAACCATCAAAGCAAATGTGGGGGTCTTATTAGAGGTCATTACATAAAGAAAAGGATACAATGTGTGACCAGTAATTTAGGATTTTAGGGTCAAGAGAGGAACAAGAGTAAAAACCTTAGAATGTGTGAATTGTTTTGATAGAGAGGATTTTGAAATGTAGCAAAGATCTACTACAACAATTGTCTCTATATTAGTTTTTCGTTTAAGTATTTTCTTAATGTATCTTTAAGCTGGCGTGTATTGGAGCTAGAAAAAAAATGAGTATCCAGAGAAACGGGTATTTATAAAATAAGTGGGGGTAGTTTTATGAATTTTAATGAATGATATTGGTTCTATTATTTCAAAATCTATGGTGGGTTGATTGCCTAAAACCCTACTTAAATCATGCTCAAATCCATCCAAATGGAGTCTATGATTTTAAGATTCTTAAATGTGGATGTGGAGTAAAATAGACGAAAATTGTTTTTAGAAGGTTTCGTGTTCAAATGTCTTAGTTCAGAGTGTTTCGTGAGGGGTTTAATAGTTTAGGGAGAAAAAGGCGGAACTACTTATGTAGAGAGAGTTTAAACAGTCAATCATCTTCTTAAGGTATATCATATTGGGAAGAAACTTTTCCTGATAATTGTTTTAAAGTGCCTTCCACATGCCCAATGTTGTGGGCTTGTGCATGATCTTCTTCAAGATCGGATTACTTAAATAAGTTTCCAGTAAGCTCTTCACCATTAGATCCTTGTCTATTTTTTTGTTTTATCAACTATTGCCTCTGATCCATGTGCTTGCTTTCCAGTTTCTAACATGATCGTGAAATCATATTTAAGAACCAAAAGCAACCTTGAATCTCTAGGTGACCTAACATCTTGTATTTCCACATGCTGAAATCACCTTTACCATCAAACTTATCCAACTCAAATCTTTCTAGAATTGGTTCCATGGTTAACTGACTTTTTGTTACACTACAAGAAAACAATGTCTGACTATGACCCGTCAAAATTTTCTGACGAATCTTCGATTGAATGTGACACCAGTCAGAAATATGTAAAAAAAGTAGCCGTTAAAATATGGTCGTTGTTATAGCTGTTGTTATTTTGAAAGTCCATCAGAAATCTATTGGAAATACGCTTAGCTTCATCTATTTAAAAGCCTTCTTTCTTCATTCATAACCAAGCATAAAAAAAACTTAACAAAATGTCTTCTACTAATAGTTTTGATTATTTTTGGTCTTGGATTAAAAACCTCCGACTGATCAAGTGATGGGAGTACTTACAAATAAGTTCGCCCAAAACATAAAATCAATTAATGAAATTTGCGTCAAACCAAAACATAAAATTGCATTTTGGTAAGATGTACTATCGATGTACTAAATGTGGGAATCATATATTTATGTTGGTTTTTTACTGTTCGGAATGACCTAGTTAGGCAAGGAGTTATGTTGGGTTATAAGATTTGATATTAGCATGGATAAAATGATTCAATGGTGAATTATGCTAGTACTAGTAAACATTTTTATGCATATAGGTTTGAGGAACAACCAACGAAAGGTCATATATTTTTAACAACACGAGATCCTAGGGCTTTATTTCGTAAGTTTTTCATGGTGCTCAACACATCTCTCAATACTTTGTGGCCACGATTCTTTTTAGAGTTTTTATCGTTTTTGTCTTTGTTCTTCAAGTGAGATAGATTCTTCGTGAATCCACTTTACTTTTATTTGACAAATAGAACTTATTCATGTATAATGTTTTGGCTTCGATCTATCATGTGTAAATAATTTATTTTCGTTAGGTGATTTCTAAAAGGTTCTTAAGGGAAATTTCATTAATTGTTTTTATGAATCTATTCGTTTAGCCGTATTTTAGGAATTTCTTTCATTTAAGTTTGTTTTTAATGCATGGATCTAGCGTCATGAACTAGAAACTGATCCAAGGATTAATTAGAGCCGCTAACGTGTTGAATCCGATCACCGGAACCAACTTAGCCAAGCGTTGCGTTGGCGAATTGCATACTCACAGAGCGTTCGTGAATGTTAGAAAAAACTCTATCCGTTATTGCGTGTCTTGATTGCGCCGTGGGATGCGACTGCATATCTTAGTTAAAGCATAGATGATCTACTTACAAAAGTATTTAGGTTATAAAATCGTGATTCAAGTTTAGAGAACCCCGCCTAATCTCGTTTGCTTTCGATAGTTTGTTTGCTTATTAGTTACAACCCCTAAGAATTCCCGGAAGGAACCCAACATTTTCTCTCATTGATTTACCGCACTTATTGCACTTCAATATCGCTTTTCAATTACGCACTTCCATATCGTAATTTCATTACACACTTCATCCTAATATATTGCTTGCTTAATTTCCTTTTTGTCTTTAGATCAGTTAGTTAAATTTCTATTTTGCTTAAATCAAATTTCCTTTTCTCATTTGTTATAAGCTTAGGCGAGAGCCAAACTCTATATAAATGTTACTTCGTCTTTCTTTTATTTCAATATTCGCAACCTAAACCGTGACAAACAGACCCCCAAACCTTCTTACGTCTTTGATTGCTCTAACATCTCTTTCGTTTTGCAGTAGGTCTTCTGAAACGCCCTAACCCATTTTTCCTTACTGCAGTAAGACTTTGTCTCGGCCACTTCCAGGCCAGATGGGCATTTTTCTAATTTTTCCTTTACTTAAGTCATATTTCAGCGTTTTCAGTCAAGCCTTAGACAAATCAATCAACATAAATCCAACTTAGATTAAATCGAGGTTCAAGCATACAATGAAGGTTCACTAATAAGCTATTACATTGTTATACTCAACCTAAATTCTACCCAGCCACCATCCTTCCTTTCTATGACTTAATCATGCGGCTCCAGATTAGTTCCCTTCACCACTAGACTCAGTACAAGTATCCATAAATGAGGCTAAGCAAACGAACTGCTTAGTGAGAGCGGGCATCCCATCCCATTTAGTCATAGTCTATAAATCGCAATCACAGTCCATTCAATCAAAATATCGCTTAACAATCATTTCTCGGCTTAACCAGCCCTTTTTCTCTTTTCGGCCTAACCACTCTTATCAATTAGGATTAACCATCATTTCCTTGTCACAGCTTAACTAGCCTTTCAATAAGGACTAACCATCCTTTATTTTTCACATCTTAACTAGCCTTTCAATAAGGACTAACCATCTTTTCTTTTTTCACGGCTTAACCAGCCTTTCAATAATACTTATCAAACAGATCAATAAAAGATAATCAATCAATCATAAAATCAATCAAGCAATCAAAGACTAAGTGAATATATGCGGAAACGACTATAAATGTATGACTACAATCACGCACTCACCTTAGTAAATCGGCAGTCGCAGATCAATGAATTTAGTAGACAGTTTCCTTAGAAAAATCCCCGACCCAGTCACGCTTCTCCGGATGTAGTCGAACGTCCCTCTACGATAGTTCAACTCACTCGGTGATCACACAAAAACTCTCGGCTATCCTTTCGATTGGATGAAATCTCTCTAAGTCTTCCTCTTTACTCTCTCTCTCGATTCTCGAGGAAATTTACGCAGAAAAGATGTTATCCACGAGTTTTGTATATCTCCGACTGAAACCGCTCATTTAGCCGATACGCTGCGTTTTGCCCGAGCAAACAATTGATAAACTGTTCACGTGTCTATTTTACTCAGCTAATCCACTTCCCAATCAAATAACCGTTCCCGCTTGATATTTGATGAGTAAACATGTCGATAAAACCAAGTAACCGTTCACGCCAGACTTTAGCCGATCATATAATATTTTCCCTCGGCAATAACCGCTCCCACTCGGCTATATTAATAACTTAGCGCGTATTTTCACTTCCATCTGGAATAATCCACGCAAACTCTCGAACATTTCTAGCTCGGACCGCAGTAACCGTCCTGTCCGAATCCCGACCAAGTTTTCCAAAAAACACAAACTGTCTGAATTTCACTTGTTCGAGCCACTCGAGTTAGCTCAAACCCTGCTCTCATCCGACCATGCTCCGATTTTCATGGCCAGCTACATTTTCTTTTAGTTGTTCTGATTTTAAACACGGCTATCCTTCATTTCTCTCGGTTAATCCAACTAGCCAACTCAAACACTCGAATCCCCCAACTAACCTCCTGGTTTTTCATATTACAGGTCTTAACATCCTGATTCCCCGATCGTACCACAGTCGTACCACAACACGTACCGCGCCCGTACCGTTCGATCCAAAGATCGCGGACGTTACAGCTCTCCTCCATTTAACTTAGACTCGTCCTCGAGTCTTCTTAGGACAACTTAACTCCGTATTTTCCTTAAGCTTGTCGAACCACTTCAGATATTCTTCCTTCATCTTTTCTTATGGTTCCCAAGTCACTTCTTCTTCACCATCGCAATCCCAAATGACCTGAATCTTCTGAACTTTTTTCCGGAGTTCAGCCTTGCCTTTCCTTCCCACAATCTGAATTGGTCTTCCTTCAATAGTCACGTTTTCCCGTAAGTCCGAAGGTGGTTTGGAAATCACATTGTCTCAGTCACTTATGCATTTCCTTAGCATAAAAACATGGAATTCCAGTCAGTAAGCCACTGGACCGAAATGCCGAAGTAAATATAGAGTCTCAGTCAGATACTATACTTGCCGGCACTACATGCAACCGAACTATCTCTTCCACATACATCTTGGCTAGAACCGCAGCATTATCCATCTTGATGATAGCCAAGAAATATGCTGACTTAGTCAATCTATCCACGATGAACCACACCGTATCTTTCTTATACACCGAAGGCAAACCAGTCACGAAATCCATCGTGACCATGTCCCACTTCCACTCGGGAATATGCAAGCTTTGCAGCAACCAACTCGGAACTTGATGCTCGTCATTAACCATCTGACAAGTCGAACATCCGGCTACCCACTTAACCACGTCTCGCTTCGTTCCGACCTAATGATAGTACCTCTTAAGGTCACGGTACATCTTAGTTGTTCCCGGGTGAATGGAGAATCTAGACTGGTGTGCTTCCTTAAGAATTTCTTCCCAGAGCTGCTTATCATTTGGAAAACACACTCGGATATTCACCATGATTGTCCCATTGTTCGAAGTCTGATACTCTGTCTGATCGCTCGTAGACATCTTAACCATATTCTCATCCAACTCTTGAGCTACCCGGACCCTAGTCAACAAATCTGCTTGATCAGCCGCGCCAAGACCCAACGGTTCCACATCGTCAGTCAAGGCAGCCAACCGCAAGGTCCCAATCATGCCGACCAGTTCTTGTAAGTCTCTTTCAGAATCCACAACCGCTCTCGTCCGACTTATGGCATCTGCGAATAGATTAGCCTTTCCCGGAGGGTAAACTATATCCAAGTCAAAGTCCGCGACTGTTTCCATCCATCTGCTCTGTCTCATGTTCAACTCCGGATGAGTGAAAATATACTTCAAGCTCTTATGATCCGTGAAGACTTGCACTTTCTCCCCATAAAGGTAAGATCGCCAGATCTTCAAAGCAAAAACCACAGCCGCCATTTCCAAGATGAATTGGATAGTTCTGTTCATGCTTTCTCAACTGCCTTAAAGTATAGGCAATCACGCTCCCTTGCTGCATCAGAACACATCCCAGCCCAGTATTTGATGCATTTGTGTAAACCACAAACGGCTCATTGAGTTTTGGTAGAGCCAACACTGGAGTAATTGTAAGCATGTCCTTAAGACTAGAGAAACTCTTCTCACAACCGGCTATCCACACAAACGGTGTATCCTTCCCGATCAATTTAGTCATCGGCTGAGCCATACTCGCAAATCCCTTGACAAATCTTCGATAGTGCCCAGTCAGTTCAAGAAAGCTCCTTATCTCGGATGCATTCCTAGGCCTCGGCCATTCCGAAATAGCTGTGATCTTCTCTGGATCCACGGACACTTCCTTATCCGAGACTACATGGCCCAAGAAACCGATCTCCCTTTGCCAAAAGCTGCACTTGCTATGCTTGGTGAATAGCTTATGCTCCCTTAATCTAGCCATCACCTTCCCAAGGTGTCTCTTACGCTCCCTTAACCTAGCCATCACCTTCCCAAGGTGTCTCTTATGCTCCTAGAGTATACCAGGATATCGTTTATGAAGATGATCACAAACTCGTCCAAGCAATCCTTGAACACGCTGTTCATCAGCTTCATGAATGCAGCCAGCGCATTAGTCAAACCGAAGGGCATAACCACGAACTCATAGTGCCCATACCTTGTCTGAAAGGTTGTGTTCCGAACATCTGACTCGGCTATTAGAATCTGATGACAACCCGAAGTCAAATCGATCTTAGAGAACACAGTAGCACCTCGAAGTTGGTCAAGCAACTCATCTATCCTTGGTACTTGTTCTTCACAGTCACTCTGTTTAACCCACGGTAGTCGATGCATAGCCTGAAGCTACCATATTTCTTCTTAACAAACATAACTGGTGCACCCCAAGGTGAACTACTTGGCCGCACAAAACCTTTTTCTGTGAGATCATCCAACTGCTTTTTCAGCTCGGCCATATCTGTCGGAGCCATCCGATACGGTGCCTTGAAGATTGGAGCTATCCCAGGCTCAAGCTCGATTGTGAATCGGTCAGACCGTCTCGGAGGTTGCCCACTCAATGACTAAAACGCATTCTCAAACTCGCTTACAACCGGAATATCACTTAGCTGAGCATCCAGACCAACTTCCACAGTATTGATCGCGGCCAGATAAGTTTCAAAACCCTTCCCGATCATCTTCTCCGCCTGAATAGCCGAGACTATCAAACTCCCATCAGTAGGTCGGATTCCTTAATACACCAACTTCCCCTTATCCAACTCAAACTTAACACGGCCATGGTAACAGTCTAGATGCGTCTTGTACTTCCCAAGCCAATCCATGCCGAGGATTATAACATAGGACTTATAATTATGGACAAATGTTTGAGTCGTCGATCACCAAGTCAGCTGGCATGTTCACGTCGTCGATCATCACAGAAACATCACAAATGTTTCCCCGGGTGAACATGACTTGCCTGCCAGTCGCTTGTACTAAACCATAGTTCTCACCAGGTTCCTTTATGAACTCACCGGTTCCGACTATGTCCGGGTGAACAAACCAATGTGATGCCCTGGAATCAAACAATACATGGGTTGCCACACCCCCTATGATTAAGGTCCTTACATACTTATCTGTATGCTAAGAACCTAGGCTAGAACACATCAAGCATTATCCACGCAACATAAATAAGGTAAGGGATAGGGCTTACCAGTGATCGGGCGAGAAGTACTTGGGTCCGAAGTCCCCTCACCAATGGAGTAGACCTGCGGTATCACCGCCTGCCTCTTTGACTGTGGATACTGCTCCTCACTTGCCCACTTCCAGCTTGCTGTAAAAGCTTCAGACATGTTCTTAATGTTCCCGATTTCCCCATAATGGTAGCACTTTCCTATCTGGGTTCCCTGCCGGCGACTCCGCCATGGGACAGTCACTTATCTTATTTCCCAGCATGGTAGTTATATTGCACACTCCCGAATGATTCTTCCCACAAGTCGCACACACACTGCATCAGCAGATGACTTGCCCGAAGGTGCACCCGTCCCACACCTTGGGTTTTTCCCAGCAACACTCACGGCCTTGGCTTGCGGATTCTGGCCAAACAACTTGGCTTCCTTAGCGAGCCCTAAATCCTGCTCGGCAGCCTTCTCCACCAGCTCAGCCACGGTGTCATAGTCCCGAATCTTGTAACGGTTACTGATCTCGACCGTTAGACCACGTATGAACCGACGGACCTGATTCTCATCATCTTCCAGATCACGTCCACCATAACTCTTAAGTCGGTTAAACTCAGCCTCTACTCCCTTATGGTCATAGACCCTTGCTGAAAGTCGATGAAAGCACCTTCCAGCCGAATGAAAGCTTCCCGTGGGAAGTACTTCTTCCTGAACTCAGCCTGGAATTGTTTCCATTCAATCACTCGCACGCCCCTTTGAGCCAAAACACTTTCCCACCATGTATATGCGTCCCTATCCAAGTAATGGACCGCAATATCCATCTTATAGCCATCAGGACATCAGATGGAATAAAAGTTTCTTTCCAGCCGGCTGATCCACTCATCCGCTTCCATAGGCTTAGATCCACTCATGAAGAACCGAGTCCCCAACTTTTGCATATGCTTCATCACCTTAAGGTAGGAGGGAGCTCGGGGTGCTACCAACACCTCGGCATCAGCAACAGACGGCTCTGATAACACGGTTTTGACTTGTTAGGGAGTTCAATGACCCACCACTAATCGTTGCAGTATAGTGTATGGGATATCAATCCATTTGAGGTTGTTTAGTTGACAGATCAGCTATTTCGGTGTCACAAGTCAAGTTTAAAATGATAAAAGGTTGGGACTTTACTATTGAAAATGACTAAAGACTAGATCTTGGGTCACTCAAGACCATAAAAATAAGAACTTTAGACTACTTGAGCAGGAAATAATGATTTAAACGTTAAAAGAGATAAGCTTTAAAAATAAATGAAGGATCAAGATGGATTTTATGAACTAGGTGACTCTCAGATTGTTTAACAAGCTTGAGCTTTTGGATCATATCAAGACTTGGTCTTAAGATGGTGATTCTTAGGTAAAGGGATCCACAAGACGTTTAGCCAATGATGTTTGGGTCTAACCTCTTTGAATCTCTATCACCATAGACTAGCTCTTGCATAGCGGTACAATAGAAGAAACAAGAATGCTAAATCGTCCCTATTGAACCGTAAGATCTCCTTGACAGAAGGTTAGTCTTAGCCTAGGAAAGATCAAACTCTTGTTTATGGGTTTGGCTAAGCAAGCCCGTGATGTTCATGTCAAGCCGCCTATAGTCTTTAGACTAGATGATCAGACTAGACTAAACATTGAGAATGATAAACTAGAAAGAAACAAACTTTATGTTCTATCTAAGAAAGAAATGTAAATCCGAGAGTTCCTTGGTTCTTTTAACCCATCAACACCCTCAAAAGGACTACTCACGCACCATTAGAGAAACCTCAAGATCCATAAGGATAAGAAGGTGACTCATACCTTGCAAGATAGTCAAAAACAAGGAAAGAAAGAAGCCTTAACAAGAAATGCTATGAAACAAGACTTGATAACTTCAAAATAACATAAAAGATTCAAGCTTTGAACAAAAGCTTTAATGGTGAAAGGAAACTAAGAGTTTCGGTTAAAAAAGACATAAAAAAAAGTGGAACGAGAGAGAGAGATAAGCGTGGAGAACACTGTGTATTTATACACCAAAGAGAAAAAACCCTAAGCATTGGGACCATTTACCCGAAATGGGTACTATTTGGACTGAGCGAATCGGCTTCATGTCGTGGAAGCAAGCCGAAACGCTAAATCCTTGTGTTCTTCGGGTAACTTCCATATCGGGGACTGACTTCGGGATCTTGCCGCTGTGAAGTGCATTGCCTTCTGCCAATATCGGGCTAATGATGATGCCTTGCTCCGATATCATCTATTTCCTCCTTCTTGATCTCTCTTTGGACTTTCTTCCTAGGACCATCCTCCATACACCTTAATACCTGAGAAAACACTCCAAAACATGCAAGAATATGCAAAGACCTAACCTAATACATCTAGACCTATCATGAATGGAAATGAAACAAAAACTAAGACCAAAGTGCATGAATGAGATCCTAACTAGTATGAAATGCAAGTGAAAAAGGTGTAAATAGCAGGGATATCAACACCCCCAAACTTGCCTTTTTGCTTGTCCTCAAGCAAAAGTCAACCGGAGGGGTGAGGTTTGAAAAAGAGAGTGTAAATCCGAATCCAAAACACCATTTAAAAGAGATCAAGTCAATGTCTCAGTTCAGGTTTCTAGGATGCAGACCGAATTCTACTTACTCAACAAGACTTAGCCACATTCATCACATCATCAAGTAAAATCAATCTCAACTTAGATGCACATTCAAATTCCCAATTCTCTTTAACATTCATTGGAAAATCTAAAGCGTGGATCATGTTCATGCTTATTAGTCAACTCACTTGGTTAAGGGTCAGGTTACGAGCTAAAGACGAACTCGTGGTGCCAACGGGTTAAGTGTTTAAATGGGATCACTCATGGAAGGAATCTTTTTAATGCAAAATGTTAAGGGTAAAAACTAACGAATGCATACAAGGATAAATTTCCATATACCCAAGCACCTATTTTGTTTTCTACCTTAGTCTAATATGTCCCTTCCCAAACTACCCTTTTCTTAGGTATTTCGCCTTATACCCGTTATTCCTCCTTGTTTTACCTTATCCGGTCATCTTCGGGGGACTTCTTCTTTGTTGGAGATCGGTTCGGCTTCTGGCTCTTTTTGCTGCGTTCTTTGTGTTTCATCTTTGGTGTTGTTGGCCGGTTTTGACTTTGATGTTTTGGCCTTCTTTACTTGTTTGGAATCACCTTTTCATCTTTTTGTTTCGAGCTTTTGTTGTAGCCGCCATATCCTGTTACGTGTCCCCGTCTGACTCAGTAAATGCCCCTTATTCCCTTCTCCTTCCTTAGACAAATATCCAGAAACCACCTTTCCTAGGCTACCGAGAGATATTGGCCTATGGTATCGGTATCAATCCGTTTTCAGTTATAAACCACCTAACCTATTGTTGACTCAAGTTGTGAGCCAACGTCTACATGAGAATTCAACTTTGTCAGCCTAAACCCAACACTTTTTGCCTAAGAAGATTCAAAAATTTATGCAAAGACTTCACATACGCTCACAAAAGTGTTTATGGTTTCAAACAAAGGTTAAGGTTTCGGATGTGGTCTGGTACTTGGACTAGCAAAAGGGGGGTGAAATAGAAAAAGAAAATCCGAGTGAAATCTATGAGTTGATAACATGCATGAACAAAATAATTAAATTTTCAATATTAACGGTTCAGATCACAATGCATTTGTCAATACTGAATTTTACATGATGAATTTCAAATGTGGTGCTGCTTTAGTTTCGGTCTAATTCAGAATGCATCAAACAAACAAGAACCAAGACATTGACTTAGGACTTAAAAATGGATATTTACGAGGAAAGACTACAATTTACCCCCTATGTGAATGCTATGATTCCTATAAAAATGTATCTAAATTCAATCCTAAAATGAAAATGCAACTAAATGGTTTTCTTTTTGTGGAATAAATTTTTCATTTTTTTTTTGTTTTTCTATGCAAATAGATGAATGCATGATATCCTATTCTAAGTGGATACATGTATATGTACTCTCCCAAACTTAAATCACACAGTCTCTGTGTGATAGAAGAGAGGAACAATACATACCTAAAAATGCAAAGTTCAAACAAAAAGCAAGGAAATAAAAGGAAAAATGCTTATATACAGAAAGTTGGAGTGGTACCTCAGGCATTGGTGTGATGTGAGGACGTGGTGTCCTCACTGGTTGAGATTGAAGGGTTGTCGGATTCTGGTATCGGGGACTTACTCGCACGTCTCTTCCTCGATATGCTCCCTTCGTGGTAGGAGGATCTCCCAGGTTTACTCGGCTCATGCTCCCTTGTCATGAATGAAAAAGAATGCCTATCCTGGAGCATTTGGCTGCCTGCTTCATCAGACCCTTCTTCTTCCTCCTCCTCCTCAGGCTCCTCGGGTTGCATATCGGCTTCAAGCCGTGGTGACGACGTCGATCCCTTCAGGCCTTTGATGACACAAGACGGGAATCGCTTCACAATCTTAGAACCAAAGGGTGATCAGAAACCGATCAAAGAGGCTTGGGCAGAAGTGAATGATGATAGAGATGGTGGTGGAACTTGTGATTGACTCTCTCAATCTGTGGGCTTTGATTGACTCACTCAATCAGTGGTGAATCAGAGTTGTTTGAATCACACAAACAATCCTAATCCAAGGATCAAAAGAAACAGATGAATCACTCAAATGAAGCTAATGACAAAATAACTCAAAGACACACTTTCAAGAAGAAACTAATTCTTTGTATCAATCAAAATTGAAAGGTAATTTACAATGAGTGTCGATCTTGAGCTTATATAGTGCTCACAATAACGTTCTAAAACTACAAAAATGACAAGTAAATCGTAAAACATAAATGCCAAGAGCCGTTGGACATAAATGGTGATCTTAGCTAAAATGGAAAGTCTTGATGTGCTTGAGTTTTGACAGCTTGGGCGTGAAGGAATGCTATCTTGGAACGTCTAGGTGCATTGTATCAAGCCTAAAGATGCTGCAGCTTTGACAAGGAAGGAATCATTGGTGTTCTAAAGCATCAAGTGTGAACACGTCCAAATATGGTAAGTTGAGATGCAAGAGGATTCGCCTAATCCTCTGAGTGCTGGAGCATTGTAGAACCTTTGGGGACGCTTCTAGGCCATGGATAAGGTCTCTTGAATTTTTAGACGTTTCTCCTGGCAGCCAAAATCGTGTTTGTAAATGATCAAACACGTGAGCTTCCAAATAAGGTATGTTGAGGATCCTCCAGTTTAGAAGTTGAATAACTTTTAAACCATAATGAATTTCGGCATGAATCTAATTCTAAGAGTTCCCCGGTTGAGGTCAGATTCCACGCCAAGTCATTTTGTAGCTTAATTTCTTCTGATTTGGTCGGAATCCTCCAATTAGATCACGTATATACGATCGGATAAGTTCGGCATCACCTATTTTGTAAGTTGGATAACTTCGTCATATGAGCTCGGCTTGAGCTGATCCCACTTCGGCATGATTCTATGATGAGCTGAGTTTCCAAAACATCTAGATTTGTTGCTTGATTCATCTTGATTTGGCCGGAATGACTCGATGAGTGATCGCAGGTCTCCATAGGGTCCATTGGAGCTCTGAATGGGTTTAAAACATGTGAACCAATTTGCCTCGTTAAAAGCTTTCCTGGAAAACCCAGTGGGATAAAAACAAGGATAAGAAAAAAGAGTACAAATGGTCACAGCCCATTTGTAAGCCTTAGCTTCACGTCCAAATCCAAGCTCGGCAACTGATGCAACTTCGGCAACAGGTTCTAGCATTGCTTTCGTTTGATGATCCTCAGTGCTGGGCATGATCATACCACTATGCTCCATGGTTAATGATGTCCATGATCTTGTATCATTTCACGTCTCCCTTAATCCCCTTCAGGGTGAAGACGAGCTTCCGGATTGACCGGTGTTGCCGCTTGCAGTAGCGCTGGAGCACATTGATGCGATCGTTGGCTGTCTTGAGGGTTCGGTGCGTGCCACTTGTGATTGGGTCAAAGTGGTAATGCTCCGCTCCATAGAGAGGGAAACCATACTCATCTGTAGGCTCCGCATAGCCCTCCTCTTCCTCTTCTTCATCGGCACCCCCGATATCGGCTTCCTGCCGATATTCCTCCTTGAAATCACCATGGAGGTCAACTCCATACGGGAACAGGTGCTCATCTTGTGGCTCGAGTCCAGGTGCATAGGCTCTCTGATCGTGGTCAGATATGGGTTGGGAAGGAACAAGATGGCTGCTCTGTTGGACGGAAGAGTGAACTGATATCGGTGTCCATGCTGATATGCCTTCCTGAGAAATTACCATTTCTTCAGGTACGGAATGTCGATCCACCGAATCCCGTGTGTTGGCTCCTATATATCGACTCCAGCTCTTCTCAGGATTGCAGTCACTATTCCTCCACGGCCTACTTGAGGTATGTTGCTTAGCGTGGAAGTCATCCACGACTTGTAGTGTAGGAGTTCCTTGAGCAATATCGTGATCAAGTCTATGCTCCTTCTAGCTCCACACTCCTTTCTCGCGAAGAACGTATGTGCAATTGCTCTTTGCACATACCTCAAGACAGGATGCCTAATCTTGGTGCTCTTGTTTACCCATGGCTTGTATGAGCCTACTCCGATGTTACCCCACAGTGCCTCTAGCTCCTCCCTTTCAATGTTGGGGGACATCTCGCGCATATCGCCTTGGCTGAAGCCGAATATCGACTCAAGATCCCGAAATGACATTTGGTGAGTCTCGCTTCCATACTTGAAGCGGATGTAGTCATCTCCGTCTTTCTCTGGAGTCTCCTCTCCAAAGACATAGAATGTCACCTCCAGTGATGTTAAAAACTGAAAGGTAACCTCGTCGTGTGATGCATAACCATTCTCCATGAAATGCCTCACACCCATGGCGTTGAAGCGGATTTGGCAATTATAGAATGTCTGCCTCTAGAATCTCCTCTCCAAAGGCATAGAATGTCACCTCCAGTGATGCTAAGAACTGAAAAGTAGCCTCGTCGTGTGATGCATAAGCATTCTCCATGAAACGCTGATAACACTCATATTTTTCTCCTAAAACCTATTATTTCAAGATCGTTTATAAATGTTTTAACCCGATTTTCAACGGTTTTAAAGTGATTTCCACGTTTCCTAGTCTTAAGAGTCATTTCAGGGAAATTGGACAAAAAGGACACATTTTGGAGCAAAACGGGACATGTGCTCGGAGCCATAAGTTTCAGCATCAGATGACGACCTTCCCACCACGAGATCGAGCTCATATTTGGAGACAAGATAGCCCTTCCAGCTGTATTTCATGCCGAGGTGGTTTGAGTTCAATCACACGGTTGGATCTCAAGAAGGTCCGTCAGACACGTCCCCAGAAGAAGGACGGCCGCGCCACGGATCCTCAGAAGACCAGTGGCCGCGCCACGCCTGGTCGCTCACGCGGCCAGACCATTCCGGCCCATCCCGAGCCCGTTTGCACTTATCCGATATTTCCCGAGGTTAAAACGCAAAACCCACTATCTGAAGACAGGAGAGCCTATATAAAGGGACCTTAGGGTTTCAGAAGAGGCGTGACCTAACACAGAGCTTTTCCAGAAACACTTTTCACACCGCAGAGAGAGAGAGAGGAGTTTGACGGCCCCGGAGTTGAAGATCTCGAGAGAGAATTCTTCTGCAGCCGCCCACTTCTTTTTCCTTTCCCTTTCATCTTTTGTTCTTAGTTCTTTGCTTTTCCATACTTTAAGAAAACCTCTCTTCAATCGATTTCCTTCGAAAAAAATTTCTCACTTTGTTTCTTATTTAATTCAATTCGCACCTTTCATATCTCAAAGATGTCTCTCCTTCCCATGAACGAGTAGTCATCTAGTTGGGTTTTTAAGGGGGTTTTCAAAGGGGTTTAATCATGGATCGATTTCACTAGGTTGATAGAGATAGAGTTTCTTTTAGGTATCTTCGTTGATGTCTTGTTCTTATTGCATGTTTGCTTCTCTGATCAATTAGCAACTGATTCCAGGATGACCAGATACACGAACGTGTGGTCTATCGTCTGGATCTAGAAGTTAACGAGCGGATCGCACTGTAGGATGTTTAGGCATATCGACGGACCACACCGTGAGTGTTTACAAATAGGTGAATGATATGTATGCGCGGTTGCCTTGCATCGTGGGATGAGAAATCATATCCGCAGTGCAAGATAAACGCAGGTGGATAGATCTGTTATCGCGGGGTAGTCATAGTCGACCGTTTCAGCTTAAGAACCTAAGCAATAACATCGTTTAAAACCTATCATGTTGCTTGTTAGATACGATCCATGAACCCTGGAGAACACCCCTGAACCCAACGCCTTTTATTAATTGATTTACAACCGTTTAATTCTCATTCACTGCTTGATACTATTATTGCAAACCGTGAGAAACTACACCCCAAGATCCCCTTTTAGTCTAAAGAAGTTAGAAATCCTAGGACCTTCGCAAACAACAATCTCTGTTGATTCGATCCCTTAATATACTACTGTGATTGCTGTGCACTTGCAGCTATCTTAGGGGTAAAACTTGAAGTAAAAAGCCCCACGCATCAAACGCCTCAGACCAATGGCGTTGAAGCGGATTTGGTAATCATCATAGATGTCAAGCTCGACCATTGTCTCCTCGTGGGGGTAGCGAGTGACTTTAAGTTCCATCCGCTTGAATGCTGCGTGCAATTCGATCATTGTGGGTCGGGAGCTTACACTTCTTCCCAATTGGCCTCTTTCCATCTCTATTCTCACTTTGGTAGTCTTTCGATCTTCCAAGGACATCACCGCTTCTTGTTGCTCCCACCATTGTACCTATCAACAAAAACACTAAAAAGTGTGTAAGCCCAAGGTAGAGATAACAAGACAATGCATCGCTTGCATGTGTGTATAAACTTAAACATCTCTATTCATGACTAGAGAGAGATTCAAGCAAGCACCAACAATTCAATATCAAACCGAGACAAATTTGAATCATGAAAAACAAACATTTTTCAACAAACACATATTTCATAAATTCAAGGATTTTCAACAAAATTTCATATGCGATCAAGGATGAACAAGGAAAATTCCCAGAATTTTGACTAACCAAAAGAGCATCGCTGTGAAGCTAAATTCATGGCCCACTTTTCTTGATCAATCAGGTAATAGGGATTTTTGATCCATCTCTATCACCAGGAAGTCACTTGGGAGTGTCACATTGCCGATCATGAGAGGCAAGTCTATCAGCTTCCCAACTATCTTCCTTTCACTTCCATCGGCCAGGGATAACGGCTTCTTGCAGTCGATATAGTCGTTATACCTAAGACTGTTCTGCCCTGACCAGACTCATCACATTTATGCTTGCATTGAGATCACATAGGCATTTGTCAAAGATGATACCACCGGGCGTGCATGGGAGAGTGGATGATCCTGGATCCTCTAGCTTCTTGACTATCAAGGTTTCTTCCTTTAGCGTCTCCTCACGAGATGCTGCATTCCTCTCTATAGTTGCCATTGCTTCAACATCGAGCTTGTCCTTCAGAGCCAAGAGAAAGGCTGGAACAGGCTTGGCCTCGTCGATGTTGATGAATAGGTCTTCAACCTTCCTCAAGGTTTCAACCAACTCGGCTTCCTTTTCTTCTATGAGACGCTTCTTATGCTTCTGAGGGTATGACATAAGTGGTTTGTAGACTCGCATGAATGCTGATTTTGGTGGATTCATAATGTTAGAACCGGTATTGTTAGCCTATTGGTTAGCCAGCTGCTCTCCTACCAAGATTGGGTTGTCTTGATGAAGGACTAGGATCCCGAGCTTAGCATTGGCGGGATCATAACACTTATCCTTGAAGCTTGTGGGCATCGGCTAGGGACGGATGGTTTAGAGCCCGAATGGATGGATATCTTCTATCTTGGAAGGACCATGTTTCTTTCGGGAAGATGGGGGAACCGGTTCGCTTACAAGTTCTCGGTAGACACCAAGACCGAAGCAAAGATTTGTCTCCCAAACTTGCAAGCCACCTCACTCCAAGACATCTCCCACATCGACTTTATGCCCCCGTATGAGTACCTCTACAATCCCGCTGTCTCTCCTCCTCTCCACTCCATTGCCAAGAGAGGGACGTTTGACTTTGACCCGAGCCAAGTTCTCGAAGAAGAAGACGTGGAAGAAGAAGAAGAAGCTCAGAGCCCGGTTTACGGTAGCGAGAGGTACTACTTCCCCTCTTGCATATACCCAATGCCAAATCCGGCATTGAGAGAAGCCCATGCACACATTGGTCTCCTCAAGAGATGGAGCAAGCATCAAGACCGGGCTATAAAGAAGCTCGGTGAGACAGTGAAGGGTTTGAAGAAAATGGTCAAGGGGATAAAGGCCATCATCAAAAGAAAATCCTCAACAAAGGGTAGAGAAGAGGGCACAAGCAATGTGGTAGAGGAAGAAAATGATGGGGAGAGCGAAACAGACCTTGATAGGCGTCATTCATTCGAAATGCGCCCAAGGAAACCGGTCCAAGAAGACCCACCTCGCTCCTCCTCCTACGAAGCATGGCCAAGGAAGAGAAAGCTGAGCCGATCTCCCTCTTCAAGTAACCAATCGATCTCTTTGAGATCATCCTCCTCTTCACAGTTTTGAGGTACCTCCACCTCCCTTGTAAATATTTCTTCTAGTTTTTCACTTTGTGTTTTATGTCATATTGATTGAGGTCTCCTCTAGACTTTTATTACACAATGGACTGTGTAATTTAAGTTTGGGGGAGAGGTTGAGAGATTTGACTTTGTGTTTTGTGAGTCTTATTTTCCCTTTTTGCATTTTGAGTCTCATGCATTCATTTAAGGCATAGAAAAACCAAAACAAAATTGAAAAATTTCCAAAAAGAAAGTCATTTAGATGTTGCATTTTGCATTTTAGGATTGAGTCTAGTTGCATTACATATAGGAATTGCATTCATATGCATTGGGAGGAATGATGAGCCAATCCTTGTAAAATGCCAACTCATGTAATCAATTCAATGCCCTAGTTAGTAGTTCTTTGTTGCATTTGAACAAATCTTGAAAGTAAAGAAGAACCTTGCTTGGACCACTTCACTTGCCACTAGATTTTGGTCGAAATAGGGTCTTGAAATTGATAGCCAACTCTACTCACTTGAACCGGAAATTTGACATTTAAATATCATGCCTTGCATTGAAAGTGAATTCATGGATAATAAACATACTTGAGCTTTCTTACTCACTTCACCACTCTCTTGCTAGCTCAAGTAGTACTCCCACCCTACCTTACCTCTGTAAAAGCCAATGTCTAGTGATATTGCTTGTGAGGCCTTATTTTGATTAAACTTGGCATAAAGTGTTAGGTTTGAGACGACAAGTTAGGCTCTCATGTAGATTCTAGCTCTCACGTATCGAGGCTAGCTTTAGGCTTAGGAATTGGGGTATGGGTCACGGTATTGCTTGGTGTTGTGGAATGGATTGTATGCTTGCATTTTAGCATGATGAGTTGTGGAAAGGGAGTAGAAGGAAAGGGAATGAAAGAAGGCTTGGAAGAATAATAATGGAAGCATAGTTTGAAATGGTGGATCTTATGTTTGAAAAGAAAAAGTATATATCTAAGTGTAAAAAGGAATCGGGTAGCCTTAGCAAGAGAAAAGAAAATTCAAAAGAGGCTAAAAGGCCAAAGAAAGATCGGATCAAAAACTTAGCTCTGGAAGGTTTGCTCTGATACCACTTAATATGTTCCCTCTTATGATTTTAACCTTACAAGCTAACTTATACGCCAAATGATCCGAAGAGATGAATGATTGTTGCGGATTACTTGAAGATGAAACAGTTTGGGGAATTTTGGGGAAAGAGTGAGAGGCGAAAAGCCTATAAGAGATGCGGATGACTCTTGTATACAGACTGTATGGATCTAAGGATATGACGCACCAGAGATTCACACAGGTTTTCTCAAGGATATTACGCCCCAAGAGAGATGATCTTCTTAGAAAGGTTTTTGATAAAAAGAAAGATGAAAACCAAAGCTCATCTCTAAGCCAACTTATAAGAGAGATGAGAAGACATGAAACCCAAAAGGCAATGAGTGAATCAGTCTCGGGACAAACCCCCTTGACTGATCATGCAAGGCGCGGACAAAGTTTGAAAAACAACACGCAAAAAATAACTAAGTGTAGAAAGTAACTCATGAACTTCCAAGCCCCGAAAGATAGAAAGAAATGGGCTTGGACAAGTGAATGATCAAATGGGCAATGACAAAGTAACACACTTGCCTCGTTAAAAACCTTAAAGAGAAAACCCAAAGGGACAAAACTCTTTAAGGGAAAAAGAGCACAAGATATGTTACTAGCCCATTTATCATTCACCGGCTTGAATGCATATCAATGTGATAGCTCTTGACTTTGCTTCATCATATGGACCGTCTTGTATCTGATTTAGCAATATCTCTAAGGCATTGTGAAATGCCTTAGTCTTAGACCGGGTCATGGGACCTCTGATAACTTCTTGATCCTCTTCTTGATCTTCCTCAGCTATAAGCTTATACTCCTTGGCATCAAGCTTTTCTTTGTCCTCGGCATGAAGCTCCTCGGCATCAAACTTTTCCTTGGCCTCGGCATGAAGCTCCTCGGCATTAAGCTTCTCCTTGCTCTTAAGGCCTTCCATGATCATATCATCCCCTCCTTCTTCAAAAGGATTGGACCTCAAATCCGACTCATCTGCAAAATAGGGAAGTAAATTAGTAACATTAAAGCTTGAACTAATCGTATACTTACCTTGGAGGTCAAGCTGATAAGCGTTGTCATTGATCCTTTATGTTATAGTAAAAGGACCATCAATCTGAGGCATCAACTTAGATTTTCTTTCAGCTGGAAAGCGTTCCTTCCTTAGATGCACCCAGACATGATCTCCAACCTCAAACACCATCTTATGCTTGCCCTTATTCGCATGCTTAGCATATAGCTTAGTCTTTTCGTCCAAATTTTTCTTAGCATCTGAATATATTGCTTGCACCAATTCTGCTTTCTTCTTTCCATCCAAGCTAGCTCTTTCACTCAAAGGTAAAGACATTAAATCCAAAGGAGAGATGGGATTAAACCCATAAACAATCTGAAAGGGCGAATACTTAGAAGCAGAATGCACAGCATGGTTATAAGCAAATTCTATATGTGGCAAGCAATCTTCCCAAGACTTAAGGTTCTTAATCAAAGCTCTAAGCAATGTTCCTAAGGTCCTATTAACAACCTCAGTTTGACCATCATTTTGTGGGTGACAAGTAGTAGAAAACATCAACTTAGTTCCTAACTTAGACCAAAGCGTTTTCCAAAAGAAACTTAGGAACTTAGTATCTCTATCCGAAACAATGGACCTAGGCATGCCATGAAGACGAACTATTTCTTTAAAGAACAGATTAGCTATATACAAAGCATCTCCAGTTTTATGGCAAGCAATGAAATGAGCCATTTTTGAGAACCTATCCACAACAACAAAGATAGAGTCCTTCCCTGTTTTAGTTCTAGGCAGCCCTAAGACAAAGTCCATTGATATATCGTGACATGGGTGAGATGGAATAGGTAAAGGAGAATACAAACCGTGAGGTTGAACCTTAGATTTGGCTTGTTTGTAAGTATTGCATCTCCCACAGATTCTCTCAACATCTCTTTTCATCTGCGGCCAGTAGAAGTGATCTTTCATGATCTCTAAAGTCTTAGCTATACCGAAATGTCCCATTAAGCCTCCACCATGTGCTTCCCTGGTAAACAAATCTCTCATTGAACAATTAGGTACACAAAGACGGTTCTCATAGAAGCGAAACCCATCTTGTTTAAAGAATTTACCCGAAGGAGACTTAGAACATTTGGCATAAATATCTGAAAAATCATCATCTAGCTTGTATAACTCTTTCAGTTGATCAAATCCCAACAGTTTAGCTTCTAGAGTAGAGAGAAGAGTGTACCTCCTTGACAAAGCATCTGCCACCACATTATCCTTACCTTGTTTGTATTTAATAACATAGGGAAACATCTCTATAAACTCTACCCACCTCGCATGCCTTTTGTTTAGCTTATGCTGTCCTTTTATATGTTTCAAAGACTCATGATCGGTGTGGATGACAAACTCCTTTGGCGAGAGATAGTGTTGCCACATCTGAAGAGCTCTCACCAAAGCATACAGCTCTTTGTCATATGTAGGATAATTAAGAGTAGCACCACCAAGCTTTTCACTAAAGTAAGCAATCGGCTGTCTTTTCTGCATCAAAATTGCTCCAATGCCTATTCCTGAAGCATTACACTCAATCTCAAATGATTTTAAGAAATCCGGTAAAACAAGAACAGGGGCATTAGTAAGCTTCTCTTTTAGGCTTTGGAAAGCTTCTTCCTGTTCTGATTCCCATTTAAATCCAACGTCTTTCTTGATAATCTCGGTGAGGGGAGCGGCTATTGTGCTGAAGTCTCTTACAAATCTTCGATAAAAACCGGCTAACCGTGAAAACTTGATAAACTCATAATTTAGCATATTATAGCACTCATTTAGGATAGATTTTGCATACATATTGCATTCATATTTAGATTAATTGTATCTTTTGTTCCATTTTAGGGTTTAGGACATGTTGCATTAGAATTTGCATATTTCTTGCATATATGCATCATTTTCAGGTATTATGGTGTACATGAAGCTTTGGTGGATGTTGAGCATGGAGAAGAAGGTGCAAGAAAGGCTTAGGAGTTGCTGGGAATCAAGTGCAAGCTAGGCCAAAATAAGTGAGGCTGAGATCGAGCAGGAGATCGACCATCCAAGTCGTTCCAGCCGTTGATCGAGCAGAAGATCGACCAGGCGTTGTCGATTCACCCGACGATCGAACCAAGGATCGAGCCAACCAGTCGATCCAACCTTTGATCGAGCAGCAGATCGACCAAGCCATCAGATCAACCTTGGATCGAGTCGAAGATCGACAAAAACACTCAAACCAACAATCAGATCGAGCTAAAGATCGACAAAGCCACTCGATCTCTAGTTCAAAATCCTCCTTCCTTCTCCTTTGGTTTTCAAACTTTTGCCAACTCATGTTTTTTGGCTTTTAGTGAGGGGACCAATATTTTTGGACCTATATAAACTCTTTTACCTAATTTTCTAAGGTAGGCACGTTTTTTTGGGATTGTCTCTCCCATTTTTCTAGATCTAGCCTCCATTTTTGGAGAGCAAAAACCTTAAGCTTTCTTTTGTAAAACTTTGATTTTTAATTTCAAGCACTTATCTTTAGCTTTAATCTTTCTTTCTTGCTTAGCTTAGTCATGTTGAACACCTCTTATCCTATGGATATGAGGGGTTCAAACATGACAAAAGAGTATATTTTTATGATTTAAGGATGAGGTGATTAGGAAGGTTTTAAAAGTTAGATCTTGATATTTTCGTGCTCTTAAACCTTATCTCTTCTTGGTTTGGTGTGTAGATTGTTTAAAGACCTTGAAAGAGGCTTTATGAATCCAAGAAATTTCCTTTTTCTCATAAGAACCTAGGAAATCTCTCAAGCCCAAACCAAGAGACTAGTATGCTCTCAAAACTACGAAAGTGGCTAGTTAGAGGCTACTCAAGCCATGTTAAGATCCGTTCTTTAAGCTCATGAACCTTCTGTTCTACCACTAACCGTGGGTTTGAAGGAAATTTTGATGAGATGATCTAGCCATTAACCATGAAAAGATTGTTAGTTTTTAGGAATTTCCTCCTCCATTTTACCCGAAAATGACTTAGCTTTACTTTGCTCTTGCATTTCTAGTATCTTTCACACCTAGGCTGGATTGACACCTCGCATACTACAATGACATATGTGTTTGAGGATTGAGTTAAGGCTTAAAAAACCCTACATCAAAACTCCTTACTTCTCCCACGGTTTTAGGACTTGGCCACTCTCTGATTGCCTTAACTTTCTCCTCATCCACCTTAACGCCTTCTATACTAACAACAAAGCCAATAAACACAAGACTAGAGGTACAGAAAGTACATTTCTTAAGGTTAGCATACAGTTTCTCGTGTCTAAGCAAGTCTAGAACTAATCTGATATGCTTTATTAGCTCATCTAGTCCTTTGCTATACACAAGAATGTCATCAAAATAAACTACTACGAAGATGCCTATGTATGCTCTTAGAACATGATTCATTAAACGCATGAAGGTACTTGGGGCATTAGATAGCCTGAATGGCATTACCAGCCATTCATATAAACCATGCTTGGTTTTGAAAGCGGTTTTCCACTCATCCCCTTCTTTCATCCTAATCTGATGATAGCCACTCTTAAGATCTATCTTAGAGAAACTATTAGAACCATGTAACACATCTAACATATCATCAAGCCTAGGAATGGGATGGCGATACTTTACTGTTATATTATTGATTGCACGGCAGTTAACACACATCCTCCAGCTACCATCCTTCTTAGGTACCAAGAGTACTGGCACAGCACAGGGACTCATGCTTTCACGTATATGGCCCTTAGCCATCAGCTCATCCACTTGTCTTTGTAGTTCTTTTGTTTCTATTGGATTGGTACGGTACGCTGGTCTGTTTGGTAAAGAAGCTCCAGGAGTGAAGTCAATCTGATGTTCTATTCCTCTAATGGGAGCCAATCCATCTGGTGTTTCTTCTGGAAAGACATCACTAAAATCCTGCAATAGAGCTTTCATTTCACTCAGATATACCGGTGTAAGATCAGTCATAGAGGTTAGTGTTTCTTTATAAACAAACAGAAGCATAAGAGATTGATTATGAAAAGCTTTCTTGACTTCTCCTGCCTTAGCAAAGAAATTATGATGCTTAGCTGACCTTAAAGATTGTTTCTGATCTTTGTCAACCTCTTGAGGGGTCATAGAAATCAAGACATTCTTCTTACCCTTATACTCAAAGGAGTGTCGGTCTGAGAAACCATCATGAATAACCTTTATGTCCGATTGCTAAGGCCTTCCCAACAGAATATGGCTAGCTTCCATAGGTAAAACATCACAAAGGATCTCATCTTTGTATTCACCAATCGCCAAAGGCACTATTACTTGCTCAAAAACTTTCATTTCTCCTTTATCATTCAGCCAATGAAGCTTATAAGGACTCGGATGGGGAGTAACTTGCATTTCCAGCTTCTTAACCATTGTACTGCTAGCTACATTCGCACAACTTCCTCCATCTATAATCAGGCTGCAAACTTTTCCTTGCACTAAACAGCGAGTATGGAACAAGTTTTCCCTTTGATCTTGTTCTTCTGGTTTGTTCTGGACAGTAAGAGTTCTCCTAGCCACCAGTAATTCTCCCTGAACCGGTAAAAGCTCATTCTCTTCACTGATTTCTTCTTGATATTCATCCTCTGACTCGAGTTCACCATTCTCTCTTAGCACCATTACTCTTTTGTTGATGCACTCATTAGCATAGTGTCCTCTGCCTTGACACTTGAAGCATTTTACATCTCTAGATTTGGTAATAGACTATTTTGGCTTCCCTTTTGTATCCAGCAGAGACAAGGGCTCTGGCTTTGTAATACTGAACGGCTTGTTGTCTCTGGAATAGGTCAGCTTCTCATCTCTGGAAAAGTTTGATCGGTATGAACTTCCACTTGCTCCTCCAGTACGGTGAGTTTGCTTTCTCTTTTGCTGTTGCTCGAACAAAATAGCTTTGTGAAGCATCTCCTCTAACTCCAGGTAGTGCTCAGTTTCCAAACGATCTTGGATCTCTCTGTTAAGTCCTCCTAGAAAACGAGCCATAGTAGCTTCTCTATCTTCTGAAATGTCAGCCCTTAACATAAGAGTTTCCATTTCCTTGAAGTATTCTTCCACCGAACGGTTTCCCTGAGCTAGCCTCCTTAGTTTTTGATGAAGTTCCCGATGATAATGATTAGGCACAAATCTCTTCCTCATGAGACTTCTCATTTCTTTCCAAGTGCTAACAGGAAACTCTTGATTTCGCTTTCTTGTAGTAACAAGTTGATCCCACCAACTTAGAGCATAGTCATAGAATTCAGTAGCTGCAACCTTGATTCTGTTTTCTTC